>LPNX010917513.1:0-71684 GCA_001517045.1 Pseudotsuga menziesii
AGGCTTTGTTGTGAAAGGAAAAGAACAAAAGGTATGCAAGCTTGTCAAATCCTTGTATGGCCTAAAACAAGCGCCTCATGCATGGTATGAAAAATTAACCAAGCATCTTTTGAAGTTAAATTTCGAACATTTTGATCTTGATGATGCAACACTGTTTATAAAGAAAGCTGGAAGATATGTTGTGTATCTTGTGGTGTACGTAGATGATCTTTTGATGACAGGGAACAATGAGAGCTATATAGCATCCATAAAGAAAGATTTGAAAAATATCTTTGAAATGACAGATATGGGACATCTCCACTATTACTTAGGAATTGAAGTCACTCAACATCCTAAGTACATATTCCTATCTCAGAAAAAATATGTTGGAGAACCACTAAACAAATTTTGCATGACAGAATGCAACCCTATCTCTACTCCAATGGAACAGAAAATGAAGCTCACATCAAGCAAAGGAAAAGAATTTGAGGATGCGACCAAGTATCGACAACTTGTAGGAAGTCTTATCTACCTTACAACAACTAGACCAGATATTTCTTATGTTGTTGGCATACTTTCAAGGTTCATGCATAAACCTTGTGAAGGACACTGGTCAGCTGCAAAAAGAGTTCTAAGATACTTGAAGGGGACTCAAGATGTTGGACTCAAGTACTCTAAAGTGGATGACTTCAAACTTATTGGGTTCTCAGACTCAAATTTTGATGGCAATAAGGAGACAGGAGTATCAACTTTTGGATACACTATGAGTCTTGGATCAGCAGCTGTCTCATGGAGATCACGCAAATAGTCAGTTCCGGCAGATTCAACAACAAAAGCAGAATATGTGGCTGCAGCTGAAGCAAGGAAAGAAATAGTATGGCTCAGGAAGATACTTGAATATTTGCAAAAAAAACAAGAGAACTCCACTCCACTATTGATCAACAATACTTCTGCAATCAAGCTGGCTAAGAATTCCAGATTCCATGATCGAACCAAACAAATCAACACAAAGTATCATTTGATTCGACATCATGTAGAGGCCAAGACAGTCCATCTTCGACATTGTTCCACAAATGATCAAGTTGCAGACATCTTCACCAAAGCGCTTGGACGAGAAAAGTATGAAAGATTCAGAAACATGCTTGGACTTACTAGCACCCCTTCGGATTAAGGGGGGGATTGTTGGAATATAATCCGTCAGGATTATACGTTAGTGTAAATAATAGGAAGATGAAAAGACTCTCGGATCTATGATCCCAAGAGTCATTGTAAATGTATAAATAAATGCTTTGGCTATGAAATAAAGGAATTCGGGAGTTATTTACCCATCAGTAATAAAAGTGGGCCAAATAATCAGTTTTAGTCATGTAGGTGCTCATTTTCAAGCTAAGAGCACCATGTAAACCCATGGACCCACTATTTCCTAGTTTTGAGTGATTTTCCATCACTTAGGTCAGAAATCCCCAAATAATCATTTATTGATTATTTTAATTAATAAATTGATGAATAATGGAGCAAATCCAAAATCATAGATCAGTGGACTCTAAGCCAATTTGATTGAAATCAGTTAGATCTGAACCAGATTGACTGGATCTGACAAATCCTTGACTAAAGGAGATGATCAAATCAGATCCAGAGTTGATCTTCAACATCCTTTATGGGGAATTTCACCCTCCCTCTCTCCTCAACATGTTTTGTCTCATCTAGATGAGTTTTGGTGGATGCTTCAGTCAACAGGTTGAGGTGTCAGTCAGATCAGCTCTCCGATTGACAATTGCACTCAATGAGACTCAGATCTGGCTCAGTTAGACACATATCAGGCATTGATGGACTCTCCATCAGCATATTTGGTTTATCTCCTTGGGATTTGCACCCCCCCTGGGCTGGATCTCCTGGTTTTTGTATATATCCAAGCATAGCAGCCTCTTCCAAGATAGTTAGAGCTCGATTGAAGGGATTGCCATTGTAACTGTGTATTGATCATCATTTGTTGAAATAAAGAGAATCTTTGGAGGCTCAATTGTGGAGTACATTTCATGTGTGTATTATCATTGTCATGCTGCATTCAAGGTGAAACTGCTATTTTTTCAATTTTTTGCACTTAACTGTTGTCTACCTGAATGGTTATTGAAATCATAGGGATAGATCATTGTAAGTAAGCTTACTTACTTCTATTTTTCTGCATATGTTTGAATGAGCTAATACCTGTATGCTAAATAATATTATTTGCATGCTGTATCATCTACTTCTCATATGTATCTTCAGATTTAATGGTTCTGTTTGCAGGATTTGTTGTGTAGCTTACAGGTTTGCCGTGACTGGAAGATCTATGGTTCAGGTTTGATTCCATTGATTTCCAACAAATATTTCTAAGATCATGCCCCTCGATGCTTCACTACCAAGTTTCCTCTGCAGATCTGCTTCAACAACAAGCACCTCTCTTCCACTTTTTCTCCTTTAAAAATCTTAAATTTTCTTCAAACTGGTTACTATTAAGGTTCTTATTACTCATATCTATCTCATTAATAAAATTACACATATATATAGTTAGTAATATCCCTTCCTAATTCTAGATCTTAGTTTTGTTCTGCATATAAAGTTACATTTTAAGAGATCTAGCTAAAATTACCATATTTTCGCAAGCATTTTAATGAAAATTCGTAGCTTGCTGTTAAGGTAGTTTCCTTTGCTATACAGTAAAATTTCATATTCTGCAATAAAATTGCACATATTATTGGCTTCCCAAAAGGCAAGCCAAGATCCCAAGGAAAGTCTGCTTTCCTTGGTTCCTGTTTTCCCCTTTTAACTAGTTTTCAGCTTACCTTTTTTGGTTAAAAGTGAGCTGACCCAAAGGTGCTTTCAAAGTGCTTTTGGGCATATTTCAGTCTGATATGCTTGCTTGTTTTTATCAGGTCTGACAGAAAATAAAGGAATCTGCTGTTCGGAAGTGGCCTTAGGAGCGTTCAAATCCCCCCAGGGGTCTCCCATTTGACTAAAACTTTTAATTTTCGCACTTTTTAATCTCTTGATTTCACTCCATATAAGGATCAAGAGGAATTATATCAGTTATTTGATATTCTAACTACTGTTAATAAAAAATAATTTTTGAATAGGCTCTTTCGTGCCCATTCCCCATCCCCCCTGGGGGGATTTGCGTCGGTGTCCTTTTTGTTTCTTTTTTCTCATCCCTTTTAAAAATAGCATTGATCTAATATGCAGGGTAGTATACTTTATTTCATTATCAATTTCATATTCCATATTTGATATTTCAAAGTAATCTTAATACTTACCCCACGACTTCCCGATTGACTAATTAGAAAACTAGGATTGTGTATTTTCTTTCTTTTCTATCATTTGTTTTTCAGCTATTATAAAATTAACCCCTCCTTGATTCCCTAATTGATATCCACTTGCATCGAAAGAGGTTCCTGGAGGGTTTTCTTTTAAACAAGAACACCTAGTTTAAAATTTACTAAAATTGACAAGACTCCGATGTGTATGCTCTATACTTGGCTGCGGTTTGTCTGATCAGTCAAGATATATCAAAATAACTTGAGTGAATAGTATAATTAGGACTCACTCTCCCAAATTAACAAACCAACAAGTGAAAATCCAACACCTAGATCAAACCATCACAGTGGAAAAATACCGAAAGGAAGCGGGAACTTCTGAAAAGTGACCTCAAGGCGTCGATCTCTGTCACACTCTAACAGGTGCATTATGAAAAATAGCCCCAGAGACTCCATTCATCCCACATATTCCTTGCGGGTATCCGTGAAGGTTTAGTTTTGGACATACTCCAAGTACTCTCTGGTATATGTGGAGTCCCCCCTTCGCCTAATTGTAATCAACTCACACCTCAAATTTAACTTAAAACGTACCAAGAGGCAATCGCAAAACATTTACTCCAAGCACATGCAAGTACATTGATCTTATTTTTTGACTACATTCTAAGGCACTGGTTATTTTCCTGCTTTATATATATATTGTGTCTCAGCATTATGCTTTCGTGTGTTCATTTTTGTATCTTGTCATCTTTGATTGTCTATAGTTAAATTTCAAACTCCTAAGTAACTCATTCAGTTTAACATCACCATACTAAGTAATTATCCTTAGTAAATTAATAGGGTCTACCCCCCTTGGCTTCATTAGGATTTGAGCCTAAACGGAGGAGTCAAGAACAAGGTGACAACCTTGACTTGAGACTTGCCCCTAAAGGACACACCGAGTGGCTTGAAGATTTCTGCCACGTGACCCAGGTGTGTGAAAGATGGCAACAAGTGGTAGTGCTCTGTAATGCACATGTGCAAGCCTTCTATGCCAAAGTTCATTTGGTTCTACTGAGTCATGAACCTAAGCTTATTCTGGTTGGCCATTCAATTTGTATATACCTCCCTCTTATTCCACAATCATTATTGCATCATGAATAGCCTTTCCCTTTGGCCACATGAGAACTTGGCCATCTACAAATGCAACCCTCATTCCTTTTGCATCCAATGCAGATATGGAGAGGAGGTTCTTCTTAAGTCCTAGTACAAACAAGACATCCTTCATCATCATATAATTTCTAGAGTCTAGCTTATAGGAGGATTCCCCACTACCTTTTATTGGATACTGGTAGTCAGCTCCAAGTTTCACCTTGAGGGGTGATTCATGTTCTGAGAGTTTCACAAAGGATTCTTTGAATCTTGTCATATGTTTGGAAGCCCCACTTTCTATAAGCCAATCATTTCTTCCATGTGTGATGTTTCCTATGAGAGTGGAAATCAAGACATATTCTTCATCACTTGAAGAATCATCACTTTCTTGCTTGATTCTCTTTGTGGAAGGTTCATCATCTTCTGCAACATGAGCATGATGTATTCTCTTGTTTCCCTTCTTCTTATGAGATTTATTTTTGTTTCTAGGACAATATTTGGCAAAGTGTCCTCTTTCATCACATGTATAGCATCTGAATTTAGATAAATCTCTTCTAGTATTATCTTTTTGGTGGAAGTGCTTACCTTTGGGGTGATGATAGTTTCTTCTGTTTTTCTTAGAGTGTACTGTAAGAGCTTGATCTTCACTTCCCATCTTTTCTTCTCGAGCTACTGTCCGAGATTCTTCTTGTGAGAATTCTTCCCACGGTCTACTAAAATTTACTAGCTTCTTTCTAGCACAAATCCCTTTAATAAAGGAGTCCCATGATCTAGGGAGGCCATTCAAGGTGGTCATCACAATTTCTGCATTCTCCACTTCCTCATCTACTACTTCAAGTTGTTCCTTGATCTGAGAGACTCTTGAAAAATAAGACTGGATGGTTTCTGCATTCTGGATCTTTACATTCTTCAATCGGTTTCTCAGAGTCATTGTTGTAATCTCATAGATCACATAAGGTTACCAATAATACATACTAAAACATACATACATAACAGAGACAAGAGACAAGAGCAAGTAGACAGAATAACAAATTATATTAGCATGAGAGGGTTCATACAATACAGAGAATTGAACTGAGTTCTCATCTGGCTCAACAGCCTAATATATATGATTACAAAACAGTTACAAAATAACTACCTGTCAGTTCAGTGAACTGACATGACTTTAGGTGGCCGACCTAATCTCTAGTTAGTTGGCTATCGTTCAAGTATGCATACCGACTTGCTCCTCCAACATCTCCCCCACGAACAAAACGTTTCTTCGTCCCGAAGAAACAGGGAGGTATAAAAACTTCCTTGTCTGTCTAAGTAGTCATTATTTTGTGCTTTATCTTTATGGGCTGTGAAGTCTGATGGTCGATCTTTTCTATACGCAGACTTCGACAATTGTTGGGGCTGTCACTGCTAGATGATGTTGGAAATCTATCCAACTCTGCAATATTTTCTGTATGTCGATGGTGAGTGTAGTCAGACTTGACAAGATCGACATTTTATCTTGAATGGAAATTTCAGCTGTTCTTTCCATGTCGAGACCCATAAACTGGTCATTTTCCTCTAACTCTATCGAGACTGCTTCTATCCGAAATAGATGTGCATCTGGTAAGTCGTCTTCGACTCCTGTCGGTTCCTCTCCTGTGTCATTTCAAGATAAATGGTTAGGACCGGCATTTAACTTACCTAGTTTGACAATGACTTCGAACTCAAATTCTTGGAATAGAAGTAGCCATCGACAAATTCTTCCATGGTGTAGAGGCTTATTCACAAGGTATTTTAATGCCCGATGATTAGTGTAAAATATAAATGGATTAGCTAGGAGATAGTGTCGATATTTTTGTAGTGCAAAGACCATTCCTAATGCTTCCCTTTCTATCATCGAATAATTTATTTCATCTTTGTTTAGTTTTCCACTACTGTAAACTATAGGATAATCCATTCCATCATCTCCTGGCTGAGTTAGGATTGCTCCTATTGCTAGACCTGATGCGTCAATGTGGACATGAAATTTAGTCGACCAGTTTGGAAACCTTAGGATTGGTGCTTCGACTAGTTTTCTTTTTATTTTTTCAAATGATATATGGAACTCTTTTGTTTAGTCGAACTCTTTATCTTCCCTTAATAGTTCTTATAGTGCATAGGTTATATCTGAGTAGTATCTTATGAATTTTCTATAATAGCCTATATGGCCTAGTAACACTCTGACTTGTTTTGAGTTCACTGGTGGTTTTAGGTCAAGGATAATTTTGATTTTTGCAAAATTTTCCTTACTACCTTCATTACAAACAATGTGTCCTAACAATATCCCTATGGGGGTCACAAATATGCACTTCCTGATGTTTAAAGCTAACTGGATTTGTCGACATCTTTCCAACATAAGCCTTAGCCACTTGCAGTGATCTTTCAACATGGATTATATTGTCCAATCATCAAAGTATACTGCCATGGTTTTGTAAATATATTCTTGGAATGTTTTGACCACAATTCTAGAGAATATTGTAGGTGTATTCTTTAATCCAAAAGGCATAACCTTGTAAGCAAATGAGCCAAATTCACATACAGATGTTGTCTTTTTCTAATCTTATTTAGCTATTGGCACTTGGTTATAACCTAAGAATCCATCTGTAAATGAGTAGCATTCATGTCCTGCAACTTTATTTAAGATTTCATCTGCATAAGGAGTTGGAAATGGGTCTGTTAGTGTCACTTTATTTAACTCCCTGAAGTCGACACAAATTCTCAATTTGGTCGAATCATGTTTCTTAGGTTGAACAACAATTGGAATTGCCCATTCTGACTGGTCAATAGGGTAGATGATGCCTGCCGCAAGCATGTTATCAATCTCCTTTTTCACTATCTCTTTGTATTTATGAGCTAGCTTATATGGCATTTTCTTCACAGGTCAGACATCAAGTTTAGTGTCAATTTTCATTTCACCCATTTCATGGACTAAACCTTTGAGATCTTTATAATCTCTGGCAAATACATCTTGGAACTCTTTTAATAAGTTCACTATTTCTGTTGTCTACTCTTCACTCCAGTAGTCTCCAATATTTGCCATTTTTGGTCGATCATCATTTGAGATGTCAAACTCTATAATTTTTACTTTAGCATCTAGCCATTCGAGTGCTTTGGCTTCATTGATTGTTTGACTTCCTTCTTTAAACTGGGAGAATGTGGCAGAGAAGTCGGTTGTAGTCATTCGGTCGGCTTCCTTCTTGTCGGTTGTTTCAATTTTAAGCACTGTGCGAATAAGTTTGGTCGTTTCGACATGGTTTGATTTCCATATAAATATTTTTCCTTCTATATTTTCATTTTTCAATTGTAGTATTGTCGACTGTGGTATTGTCCCGGTTTGTATATTGTTATAGTCCATTGTCTGTTGGTTGTCTGGTAAGGGTTTGTTTTCTGTCGGCTGTATAAATTCTTGAATCTGCTTTGCTGTTTCGACTGAATTCTCATTTTGTGGTATAAAGTTGAAATCTTTGATAAAATTTTCTCTGATTTCATGCCATAGGAACGTTTCACGGTGGGATTCCTCCATCTTATACCATTTGTTTGGTAAGTCGACGAGGGTTGATGGAAATAGGTGTGGCCATGCTTGTTCATCTTTGTATCCAAGTCTTCTCCATTATTTTTCACATGTATTAATATGGTCTTCTGGATTTTTTCCTTGAATCAATATAGGTATTTGAGCTCGTTTGGTTAACTTCTTTCCTCCAAACCTTTCTACAAAGTAAGTCAAAGATGTTGTCTAGGTCTGCAATCTTGTCTGATGGGTATCCCACCATCTAACAGCTTGTCCTATAAAATTTTCTACTAAACTTTGTAGTCGACCATGTTCACCAATATTTTTGGACACTTTTTCCATATGCATGACTGGTGATTCTCTCTCCTTATATCTTGGTATTTGCGTATTATTTATATTTGTAGGTTTTAAAGTAGGGTATTCCCTAATTTTTTTCTCAAATATTTTTGGGACAATGTACACTATGAAGCACTGTTGGGTGGGATTTTTCTGTACTTTTTGGATAGTCCAGCACCCTCTTACTTGTGTTTCGTAGTTCTCAACTTCCCAATCATATAATTCTGCGTCTGAATTATAACCGACTAAGTCTTGGTTACCTAAATGAAGTTCTCCATAGGTATTAGGTTCTGTATAATCTTCATTGTTCTATACCTAATAAAGTTGACGGACATCAACTTCTTCATTGATAGGTTCTATCCAAGGTTCTCCTTGCAATGGATGAATAGTTACAATGACCTTTTTTCCATTTCCTTTCAATTTTATTCTTTTTTTGTCTAGGGGTATCGACGCTTTCATCTTCCTTCCCCAAGGTCAACCTACTAACGCTGGGAAGGAGCTAGATCCTTCCTTAGGGTCAATAATTTTGAAGTCGACTTTGGTCGATATCCCTTTTATCGTTGTGTCAACATTTTTCCAGACTCTAATAGGTTCAATTAGGCCTTGGTCGGCTAGTTTCAGGTATATACCTGACTCATATAGTCGAGGTCTGCCTAGTTGTTCCCAAGTGTCACGAGTCATGATGTTTACTTGTGATGCAAAGTCGAGCATGACTTGTCGGACATGGTATCCTTCAATTTCCAAGTTGACAAGTGGGTCAGCATCACTTTTATCTTTTTTATTTAAACTACAGATATTCTTTTTTTTTCGGTGTTGTTATGTTTTATTTCATATAGCAAGTCGATGAACTGAGATACTGAGTTATCTTTCTGTACGAGCTGTATTAATTCTTTTATTGTGTTATGTCGATTGTCATTAGCCTCTTCCTGTCGTGCAAATTATTTAAACACATTTGTTGGATCTTTATATATATTTTTTTCTTTAATTGGATCAGTTTAGACATTCTTTTCTTTTATTTTGTTGATTTGTGGGTTATCACTTCCTATTTGTGTCCCTTGTCGGGTTAGGATATGCAAATTATTTGTATTTATTACATCATTTTTTTGCACACACGAGAAGACATTAACATTTTTCTTTTTATTTATCTTTTCCAACATGGTAGGGAAATCCTCTAATGAGTGATCCCCTACTCCACAATGAGTACAAAATTTGAGGTCAGTTCTGTCCTTGTATGGACAGTCTGCATGCTGATGTCCCTCCTTATAACATGTAAAACATTGGATGGGTCGACATGATCAGTTATCTTGATTCCTAGAGAATCGAACTCAACCTCCATAGCCTCCATGTCCATTGTCATACTGGTGTTCGTATCTTCGACCGTCATATCTCTGATTGTTCTGATTGTTCGGCGTGTTGTTTTGCTCATTAATTTGTGCAACTGCATTGGTCTGATAGACTGCATGATAATTTTGTCAGTTCTTAAGGTTCAGATGGAAGTCAGCCATGTTATGATTTTTAGTTTCGCAGATTGCACACCAAGATGCCTTGTCATTCTTCATGTTGAACAGGAAATCTTTTGTCGAGTGGTCTCCATGCTCTTGGCAAATGTCGCAAAAACATTTAGTCTGCACGAATCGAACATCCTGTCGGCTGATTTCTAGTCGACAGGAACCTTTGGAATGCCCGACTGTTAAGCACTTTGTGCACCAGATATCCTGACTTTTGAGGTTTAATTATTTTAATGACTTCTATACGCTCTCAAGTTGTTCTTATAGTCTGTGATCGGTGGATTATGATGGTATGTCCTCATCCATTTCTACTTGGAGAGATTTTGTAAGTGCGTCTTCGTAAGTCTTGAATGTCTCCAGACTTATGTCTCGGCAAATTTTCTGTGATAACCCTGCAAGAAACCATTGGATTAATAATTGTTCATCAATAAAATAGTCCAATTGGATAAGAAGGTCTTTCCATCATTTATCATAATTGCGGACAGTTTCTCTTGGCTTCTGCGATGTCGTTTTTAGTTTCTTTGCTGCCAGATGTTTTGCATTTGGAGTTTTGAAAAATGATAGAAATTGTGCTTTGATCTCAGCTTTGGTTGCACGGGGGGTTCTTTCAGAAAAGTTCATGTACCAATTTAATTCCCTTTTCCTCAAGGCACCAGCCAACTACGCCATCTACCTATCTTCATACGTAACTTGGTTAGCCTCCCAAGTTGACTCACAGACGAACCAGTGTCATCTATGTCGATGTAATTGTAACTTCGGAATGTATTCATCCGTATTTCTTATGTATTGTAACCCGATGTTTATTCCGGGATGTATTGTAATGTATTTGAGTCATGTCATACCCCGATGTTTATTTTGGGAAGTTTCTATAATGATAAAGTCATGTCAAGTCATTGTGGGTAACCCTCCTATTGGTCAAGGGTTAAAGTCCCCATAGTTGTGGGGCCCTTGGGTTATTAGACTATCCTAGTGAATTCGACCCTAGGTGAGTCATTGTAAGTCAGGTAAATAGTCCCCACCATTGTGTTACCCTCCTATTGGTTAGAGGAGGCAAAGTCCCCACAAGTGGTGGGGCACTAGGGTTATTAGACACTCCTAGAGATGTCGGATCTAGTAAGTAATTGTTAAGTGAGGCCAACATGTTGGAGTGCACTTCAAGTGAATGAAAGAATAAAAATAGAGAATGAACCTCTATATTTATCTCACTTGCAACACTCACACTCACTCATTGGGGCGCATGAGTGAGAGAGGAGAAGCTCTCTCAGAGTGAGAGAGAGAGACTGCTGCTGTGTGGAGATCATCTTATTGTTTTCCGGTTTTACTGTTTTGGTGCTGATTCTATCTCTAAAGAAGTTACAGGTTTTTATCCTTTATGGTTTCCCCAAAGAAAATTATTTGTGTCTCTTGTCTCTTGTGATGTGCTTATGTTTTATTGTTTTGCATGTTATTCTCTCAGTTAAAAGATCCTAAGATCATAATGCTAGCTTGAATGCTGAAAAACTAACATGGTATTAGAGCTAACCTGAGAAGAAAACATTGTGCATCTTTAGAAACTAGGGATTCTTACCTTTTTGGTCTCTCTCCACAGTCCATTAGAAAACGTATGCTACGCTGACTCTCCATTGAAGGGCGCATCTTTCTGTCGAAGCGGAATTCGATTCCGAGCATTTTCAGTTTTTGATCCAGAAATTAGGGATTTATACATAAGGGGAATTTTTGAGTGAGCCCAGCATAGGATTTTTCTCCTCATTAAAACCGAATTTTAGAGACCTGGATCAAGAAATTTGGTTAGGTAAAACACTGGGAAAGTCAAACCCTAGTTTGACCTCGAGCTAGAAAAACCCTAAATACTAAAACTGCTACGTTTTGGTAAATACACTATATCCAGAGCTTGGTAAAGGTTCAGGAGCTGAAAATTGCAGGGACCAAATATAAAATCATTTGTAACCCTGTGTCCAAATATCAACTTTATATTCTCTATATTCTGGGATCTATGATCCCTCCAAGTTAGGGTTCTAGCCTCTTCCAGAATTCATCCCTAAACAGGACACCTAGGGAGAATTGCTATAGATTGGGCTATCGAGGTCCAAATGGAATTGTGGAAAATTTTCCAGAAAGGACACATAATTTAATTTCGATGGTCCAAAGATCAGACTCAGAAGATGAATCAGTGACACGTGGCATGTCATACAACTTCACTATTCTGAACAGTCCTGTAATAGGTCACCTTGGGAAAAGGATCCTAAATCCCAATTGGTTACACTAATTCTGATGAAACATATGGTGTTGGATCAGGAACATGTGAATTTACCACCATGTGAAATTTCACACATAGAGGAGCATTAATTTTGTATATATCATAGAAAGAGTAACAGGCATTTCTGCAGAAGAAATTGGAAAACTAGGGCTTCCTGTTCCGGGAGCTTCCCTCCATTGTTTTCAGAAAAGGAGTACATTGGACAGCTCCATTTGAAGAGATCTATCTGTCTATCCAATTAAATCTGAAATATTCCAATTTTTGAAAATTAGGGTTTTTGTGGCAAACCCTAGTTTAGCCAACTCCAGAACCAAGACGGACACCTCAAATCGGTATGATCTAATCCTTTGCTATTTTCATTTGAGGTTCTCATTTCAAAGTGATCTATCACATCAAATTGATGATAAGCTTGGTGAAGTTGACAACTTCCAAGCATGGAAGTATATGATCTCTCTAAAGAAAATGAATTGGACACCTACATGAGTAGAAAGATTCCGGTTCCAGAGGGAGATGAGGCTCAAAGCCTTACACAAGAAGAACTTGGTCAAGACCAAGAAGATCATGGTTGATTCAGTCACGGATCAACTTGTACCACAAGTGTATTCCCTAAAGACACCGATGATGTTTGATTCCTTGACCAAGCTAGTTGAAGGAAAGAACGGAAATTATAATATGACCTTAAGAAACCAGTTGAAGAATGTGAAGATCCAGAATGCAGAGACCATGCAGTCATACTTTACAAGGGTCTCTCAAATCAAAGAACAACTTGAAGTGGTAAAAGAAGAAGTGAAGAATGCAGAAGTGGTGATGGCCACCTTGAATGGCCTCCCAGGATCACGGGATTCATTCATTTGAGGAATGTGTGTGAAAAGGAAGTGATTACTTTCAGTAGTCTCTAGGAAGAAAACACACAAGAAGAAGAAGCTCGACAAGAGAAGGTGGGAGCAACTGAAGATCAAGCTCTCACCATCCAAAGAAGATACCTCAAGTGATGAGGAATATGAAGAACTCAACTCTTGAAGAACCTCTTATCCACCTTAGCATTTGGATAATAAATGATGCTATTATGAATGAAGAAGACGATGAAGCTAAAGGCTCAAGAAGTAGTCTACCCACGAAACAAATAAAGATAAGTATTCAATTGTCATTTCATGATATTGTTTTGTTATGCATTTGTTTATATTCAGTTGATGTATTATGCATGATAGGATGTTTGCATTAATGACAGTATACTACTAATATGCATGTGATGGGTAAGTAGCTCATGGTGCTATACAACTCTCCATTGCTACTTATCTATAATGAAACCTCTTTGCTGACATATTGGATTAGTGCACAATCTCAATGTTGTCCTGGTAGAGATGGAAGGCATCTAGAAAGTTTCAATGAGATATGGATGAATGTTGTATTGGCTAAAGTAGTTGCATGATCATATATTTATGCATAATAATTTTCCAGTATGAATATTCCTTATGAAATGTGTCTAACCATACAAACTCATTTGACTTGTAGGAAAGATCGCATACATAATCACCTACAAGCAAAGAAGAATGAAGACTTGTTCCGAAGAACAAGTGACGACAGTTCAAAGACAAAGAATAATATGATGAGTGCAGTGACATAATTGATGCAAAACCTTCCAGCCACCAAGAAGAATGATGTCTAGGATGCAATATCGAGACTTGAAGAGAAGTTCGTAGCTCCATCATGCAGTAGATGGAAACATCATGGGATTCAAAGCAAGATTCATAGCACGAGGGTTCTCACGAAAAGAAGGCCTAAACGACGAAGAGACATTTGCTGCCAGTAAGAGTTTAAACACATATATGATGAGCTTGATGAAGATCTTAACCTTTTCTACAAGGTTGAATATGCAAGTCTATACACTAGATGGTCACATAGAATATTAGTAGCATAGGAAGCTACTTGTCACTCTAGTACATAATGTTTCAGTGCATAGAGTACGGAAGACAGAGGGAGTATGATGCTCCACTTCAGAGGGAGTGACTACAAAATATCCTGAGGATCGACATGGTATGACAGGATGGACAGATTACTGATGAATTTAGGCTTTATTGAGAGTAAAGTGAATTCCAACCTTTGCTTCAAGGTTGAAGGCGAAAGACTAGTGATGCTCCTGTTATGTGTCGATGCACTATTTAGACATGGAGGTGTGGAAAAGGGAAGTATGCAGTAGAGATCCTGAATAGGTTCAAGATGACGGACTGCATGACCACACCTATGGCATCAAACATGAAGCTATTGAGTGATGCTTCATCATAGTCGGTTGATGCTACGATGTATCGTCAGATGATTGGATCATTGATGTACCTGATGAACACGAGACCAGACATTTGGTTTGCTGTGAACACCTTGAGCCAGTTCTTGACATATTCGAGAAATGTTCACTTGATTGCTGCAAAGCATATTCTGAGGTACCTGAAGGGTATGGTTGATTATGGGCTCAAGTATGATGCGAATCAAAAGATTAAACTGGAGGGTTATGTTGATTTAGATTGGGTAGGCAGTTCCATCGATAGGAAGAGCACTTCAGGATGTTGCTTGAGTATGGGATCAAGTGTGATATCTTGGTTTAGCAGGAAGGAATCCTATGTGGCACTGAGTACAGCTGAAGCAGAGTATGTTGCAGCTTGTTCAGCTAGTTGTGAGGCAGTATGGCTGAGGAAGCTACTGTCTGATTTATTTGATCTCCAGTTGGATGCTACTTGTATACATTGTGACAACCCGAGTTGCGTGAAGTTGTCAGAGAATCTAGTGTTCCATGAAAAGTTGAAGCATATCGAGATCAAGTACCACTATATCAATGATATGGTGTAGAAGGGAGCAGTGAAGCTTCAGTATGTTGTGACGAAGGAATATATAGCTGATGTATTGACGAAGCCATTGGCTAGAGTGAAGTTTGATGAAATCATCATCACGTTTTTTCAATTATTTCTTATTTTTTGGGTAGAGGGGTCGATCAAAAGTATGCATTGTGGGTACTTGTTGGATGCGGAATTAAATTCCGCATCCAACAAGCTCTCGATCCTGAATTTTGAGTAAAAACACAGGGAGATATGTCAAAAATATGAACAAAAAAAGTACTTTTCTTTTATGACAAATATGTCAATTCAACCATTATGGTTGACTCATTTTATTGAAATTCTATTGATTCTTGAATTCCAACTCACAAAATTTATTGTTAGCACGTTTTCTTATAAGGCCCATTTTAGACCCCAAATTTCCTCTAATGGCACTTAGATGTAAGTGCAGATCCTTTCTGATGTGACTGAGGGATGTGTTCCCATGTACTCAGATGTAAGTGCAATAGCCTTTCTGATGTGACTGAGGGATGTGTTCCCACGTACTCAGATGTAAGTGTAGTGGCATTTCCATAGATGATAGTAGTTTGGGTTCCTATCATGTTGGTGGTTGTAAGTGCTAAGCCATTTCACAGATGATAGTAGTTTGAGTTCCTATCATGCTGGTGAATGTGAGTGCTGGGCCTTTCTGATATGATTATAGGATTGGTTCCTACATGATCAGATGTGAGTGCTGGGCATGCCTTTTTGATGAGTAGGTCAGATGGAAGTGCTAGATGGGCCATTCTGACTTAGTGTCAGATATAAGTGCTGAAGAAGACCTACATGGAGGCTAGGCCTACAACCAGCATGAAAAAGGGCTGGCTCTGTAGAACTTCCTGTGATGAGAAGATTCATGAGATAGCACCCATGGTACTGATCCAGATCGAGTGAGGATCCAGATCCAGTGATGATGATTCAGCAGTGATGATCCAGATCGAGTGATGATCTAGATCCAGAGATGATGCTCCAGAGATGATCCAGATCGAGTGATGATGATCCAGATTGAGTGATGATCCAGATCCAGTGATGATGATCCAGATCAAGGGATGATCCAGATCCAAATGAAGATGATTTATAGATGAATATGACCTAAAGATGACGAAGACTTGACGATGACCCAGATGACACAGAGAAGAAGAATTGTGCTGATAAATTGTGCCGAGAGAATACCTTCCTAGTTAAGAGGGAGTGTTGATGTAATTGTAACTTCAGAATGTATTCATTTGTATTTCTTATGTATTGTAACTCGATGTTTATTCTGGGATGTATTGTAATGTATTTGAGTCATGTCATACCCCGATGCTTATTCTGGGAAGTTTCTATAATGAGAAAGTCATGTCAAGTCATTATGGGTAACCCTCCTATTGGTCAAGGGTTAAATTCCCCATAGTTGCGGGGCCCTTGGGTTATTATACTATCCTAGTGAAGTTGGCCCTAGGTGAGTCATTATAAGTCAAGGAAATATTCCCCACCATTGTGTTACCCTCCTATTGGTCATTGGAGGCAAAGTCCCCACAAGTAGTGGGGCACTAGGGTTATTAGACACTTCTAGAGATGTCGGCTCTAGTAAGTAATTGTTAAGTGAGGATGACATGTTGGAGTGCACTTCAAGTGAATGAAAGAATATAAATAGAGAATGAGCCTCTCTATTTATCTCACTTGCAACACTCACACTCACTCATTGGGGCGCATGAGTGAGAGAGGAGAAGCTCTCTCAGTGTGAGAGAGAGAGACTGCTACTGTGTGGAAATCATCTTACTGTTTTCTGGTTTTACTGTTTTGGTGTTGATTCTATCTCTAAGGAAGTTGTGGGGTTTTCTCCTTTATGGTTTCCCCGAGGAAAATTCTTTGTGTATATTTTCTCTTGTGATGTGATTATGTTTTATTGTTGTGCTTGTTATTCTCTCAGTTAAAATATCCTAAGATCATAATGCTAGCTTGAATGCTGAAAAACTAACAATCTGGGGTCCTCATCACCCTCATATAGAGGAATGTGTGCTGACCCGTGACCCATGTCAGAGTCACTGTCACTGCTTTCTTCAGGAGGTGGCGGTGGTAGAGGTGGTGGTGTGGGTGGTGGGGTTATTTGCTTAGTCCTCTCTACGGACCTATCGTCGATGAAACTCCCATTCTCGTCGGTTGTTTTTGTCGTTTCCTCTTCGACTAGCAGTCGTTTAGTGTCAACTTCGTTTGTCGATGTCCAACTGCAATTATTTGTCCACAGTTCTGAATGTTCTGTGTCTTCCAAAGCTGTATTTGGTAGGGGGGCTTCTCCTTCATATGTCGGTAAAAGTAAGTGGATACTTCAGTTGGAGGGTACCGCTTGAAGTGTAACCTAATTTCCTTCTTCTAGTCAATAGATAATGAGATGTCTACCAGTGTATGTCTCATCGTCTAGTCGGCTCCAGATACCAAAGTCACTAGCTCCTAGTTTGAGGTCCTCTTCGACAATAGCTTGTATCTGGGTACACAGATCTATCGGAGGTTTTACTTCTCGAGGAAATTCTAATTGGATAGTTTCTCACTGCTCTATCCACAATTCTTCTTCCATAGGGTACACCTCTTCTTCCACAACTTCTTCTTGTCGGTCATGACCCAACTCCAGTGAATCTCTTTCCTGGTCAATCACCCTAGTACTCATTCCTCTCTGCAGTGCTAAGGATCTTTCTCTTCTTTCTTCCCTACTTTGTAGCCTCCTCTCCCTTTCTATTTTCTGGAAGTCCCTCATACCTTTGTGTGACACTATCTTCTCGATTTCCTTTTTAGGTTGACTTCTCATTACTAGTGATTAGTATTTCCTTTAGTTGACTAGAATCCACTCCACTTTATTCTGACATATGACCAGCTACCCCCCCATAGCCTACCCAATGCTTTAGAAAGCCCAGATAGTTCTGTCTACTTGCTTAGGAAGTATTCCCACTCCCTTTTTGCAATGAATTTTTCCCACCTCTTTTTCTTTTCTGCCCAGTTAGGGTTTAATGGTGATCCGTGAAGTGATGGACGGGGTTCGACAATATGACCTACTCCCTTCTCGACCAGGAATTTAAAAGGCAAGGTCAGTAAGGAACACAAGAGTTGCTCGGTGAGGTCTATGTAGAATTTATTCTTGACGGTTTCCATCGAAGTTATTTCTTCTACTGCTTGCTCCTCGCAAAATTCATCGGCAATTTTTTTGAACCACTCCGACAAGTTTGTTCTTCCCCAGCGAATCAGTTTTTCTAGTAACTGTTAATCTTTAGTCCCTTCCATCTTTTTCATCTAGGAGTTTCTTCAGAAGTTGGGGCATGGATTCTACAAACTTCTCATGCGTCTCTGTAAAGAATCTTTCTTTCGCTTGTGCGGTCATCAATCTGTTTCTTCGTGCATAGCTCGGTAAATAATTTGCTACTTTACACTCCCACAAGTCCTTAATCTCTTGTTCTGATATCATCTGCTTGTATACATATCAGACATGTACTACCGGTAACGGAACCAATGTTGTAATATCACAGATCACATAAGGGTACCAATAATACATACTAAAACATACATACATAACAGAGACAAGAGACAAGAACAAGTAGATATAATAACATATTATATTAGCATGAGAGGGTTCATACAATACAGAGAACTGAACTGAGTTCTCATCTGGCTCAATAGCCTAATATATATGATTACAAAACAATTACAAAATAATTACCTGTCAATTCGGTGAACTGACACGACTTTAGGTGGCCGACCTAATCTCTAGTTAGTCGTTTGACCGACTTAGTCAACGAATCGACTAAGTTGGCTATCGTTCAAGTCTGCATACCGACTTGCTCCTCCAACAATCATCTTCCAATTTATGTTCTCCCCTTCAAACCGTTTGGTCAGGGCATCAAAAAAAGATTTAGGTGTCTTTAGGGAGGACACCTATGGTATGATGTGATCCTTGATTGAATCAGCAATAATCCTCGTATCCATGACCAATTTATTCTTGTGTAAGGCCTTAGCCTCATCTCCCTCTGGAACTGGAACCTCTTCATTGATGTAAGAGTCAAACTCATTTTCTTCCAAGACCAGGGAGATCCTATACTTCCAGACTCAAAAGTTATCAACTCCCTCAATATTTTTATCAAGCTTGGTATGATGAGACATCTTTACAGAGAACCTCAAATGGAAATGCAAAAGATTTAGATCTTACCAAGTCAAGATGTCGAAACTGGATCTTGAGCTGAATTTTTGCAGAGCTGGTTCAGGAGCAGATTAGGGTTTGACTTTCCCAGAGTTTTTCCCAACCAAAAACTTTGATCTTGATCTCTAAACTTTGATTTTGAGGAGGAGATCAATCCATGCATGGGATCACTCAAAAATTCCACTTCTGTGGAAATCCCTAATTTTCGGCAATGGTGTCGAGTCAAAACTGAAAATGCTAAGAATCAGATTCTGCTTTGACAAAAATATGCACCCTGGAGAGGAGAGTCAGTCCAACCTTCTTTTTCTGAAAATATGTAGAGAGAGATCCAAAAAGTAGGAATCCCTAGTTTCCATAGCTGCACAGTGTCTTCTTCTCAGGTTAGCTCTGATACCATGTTAGTTTTTTATCATTCAAGCTAACATTATCTTAGGATCTTTAAATGAGAGAATAAAAATCACAACAATTAAACACAGGAGATAATAAACACAAATATTTTCCTCGGGGAAACCATAAAGGAGAAAACCACACAACTTCCTCAGAGATAGAATCAGCACCAAAAGCAAAACCCCAAAACAATAAGATGATCTCCAGACAGCAACAGTCTCTCTCTCTCTCTCTCTTGTCCCAGCAACTGCTTCTCTCTCAGTTATGTGCTACAACTGAGTGTGAGTGAATGTGTGATAAATAGAGAGACTCGCTCTCTATTTATATTTATTCTCGACTTGACAATAACTCACTAGGGCCAACTTATCTAGGAGAGTCTAATAACCCTAGGGCCCCATAACTGCGGGGACTTTAACCCTTAATCAATGGGAAGGGTTACCCTCTATGACCTTACATGACTTGTTTACATTATTAAATCTCCCAATAGGAACATCAGGGCATGACATGACTCAATTACATTACAGATACTTCCCAGAATAAACATCGGGGTACAATACATAAGATATACAAGTGAATACATTCCGAAGTTACAAATACATCAATAGCATTGATTGAGAACGCATCTAGAAAAAAGATAAATATTTTGATATATGATAACGGTAGGGAACATATTAGTAATTATTTGCTTCATATATATTCCCAAAGTGGTATTCAGATCCAACATTCAATCCCCTACGCTCCCCAGGAGAACGGTGTAGCGGAGAGGAAGAATCGGTCTCTCAAGGAGATGACTGCTTGCATGATGGAATCAAAGAAGTTGGCTGCAAATTTGTGGGCTGAAGCCATGAATTCTGCAACATATATTCAGAAAATATTTCCATACTCATTCATGAAATGGAAGGCCCCTTTCGAAGCATATTTTAGACACAAGCCAGATGTGTCGAATCTGAGGGTGTTTGGGTCCACTGCATGGGCCTGAATTCCGCATGATAAAATGAGGGATTTGCAACCACAAAGCATTGAATGTCTATTTATTGGATATCCTAATGAATATAAAGTTTTCAATATGCTAGATATCAGAACAAAATAGATCATCATTAAACGGAGTGTCATGTTCGATGAGCCTCTTCAGGAGGTAGAACTAGTGAAGGAGAAAACTCTTGAATTTCCTTCCTATTGTACTGAATATTTGGATGATGGAATTGGGGGTGATGACACTGATTTGGAACCTCTAATTTCTGATATTAATGAATAGAAAAAATTAGATTCTGAATCAGAACCTGAAGTACAAAATCATCTCCCAACTTGGGCTAGACAGACACTCTCCTCCGTAGGTGATAACATTGGAAATCCGGATGATCCAAGGAGAACCCGGTCTGATTTCCAAAGAGCAGGTATTGCACTCTCTTTTCCTGATTATTTTGTGTCCAAATATTGTTATTTAATGATAATATCATATCTTAAGTCTTACTACCATGCTCGGAATTATCCGAGATGGCAAGCTGCCATGGAGAAATTGATGAATTCTCTTCATAAAAACACTACTTGGGAGCTAGTTTCTCTTCATCCGGGGAGGAAATTGGTTCAATGCAAGTGGGTGTTTCAGACTAAGGTTTCTGATGATGGAAAAAACTACAAATATAAGGTAAGGATGGTATCAAAAGGTTTCTCCCAGGTCCAAGGTGTGGACTATCATGAGACTTTTGCACCGGTTGCAAAAATGGACTCCATCCGCCTAGTTTTGGCAATTTCTGAATCTAAGCACTGGGACGTGTATGATATGGATCTTAATTTTTCCTTTTTGCATGGATATTTTCATGAGGAGATATACATGAAGCAACCTAAGGGATACATTTCTAATCCATCTTTGGTTTGCAAACTAAAGAAGTCACTATATGAGTTAAAACAAGCCCCAAGAGAGTTGTATTCCAAGATGGATGCCTTCCTTCTCTTGCAAAACTCCCAAAGGTGTAAATCAGATACGAATGTGTATCTACAGAATTATAATGATTATTTTATTATTAGTGTTTTATATGTTGATGACTTACTGATTACAGGTAGCACAATTGCTTCTATTTCAGTCATCAAAACTTTGGGGCTCTTGAAGCAATTTTTGGGGCTCGAAATTAAGCAAAATATTGATGGGATAATGGTCACTTAGTACAAATACATATCAGACCTATTATTCAAGTTTAACATGGCTGAATGTAAGTCTGCTCCATTCCCTTTCCTTTCAGGGATCAGCCTTGAAGAAGGAAAAATCAAACCTCCCATGGACTGCACTATTTATTGACAACTTATAAGTAGCTTGCTCTACTTGACTCATTCTCAGCCTGATATCTATTATGCTGTGAATGTTATGTCAAGATACATGTAGAAGCCTCATGATATTCATTGGAAGGTAGCCAAGAGGATCCTCTAGTATATTCAGGGAAGCAGGACCTACGGCATTCACTATGCTACAGACTCCGAGCTAGAGCTGGTTGGTTAAACAGATTCTGATTGGACGAGTGATTCTATTGATCAGAAGTATAATTCTAGATATTTCTTCATGTTTGGTGGTGGCCCCATTTTCTGGTCTAGCAAAAAGCAGGCCACCATAGTATTGTCTTTAGCAAAGGCCGAGTACCAAGGAGCGGTGAATGCTTGCATCCAATATGTTTGGCTGCAAGGCATTCTTTCAGAGTTTGGTCTTGGTATCACTTTGTCCACTATCCTCTTTTGTGAAAATCAAAGTGCTATTAAGATATCCATGGATCCAGTTACCAGGAAGAGGACCAAGCATGTAGAGATACACATGCACTAGATCATGGAATTATTGCATGACGTGACCATCATTCTACTATACTTCCCTACTGATAAGCATATTGTAGACATCTTCACCAAGATATTTTTAGAAAAGAAGTTCACTTACCTCCATTCACTGTTGCGGGTGATTTCATCAGGGTGATCAGACTACTTTCAGTGTTCAACTTGAGGGGGATTTTTTCCCATTGGGCTTTCCCTCTTTCCTCACTTATATTTATTTTTTAGCATTGTTTGAGTTAAATTATTGTACAGGGTGACCTATGGCCTTTGTTGTCAGGGCCCTAGAATTTCATGCATTTTATTTTTGCTCCTCCTGAGTATAACTTAAGGGGGGGGTGTTGGAGTCATTTACCCAACATGCACACTTAATTTGGTCAATTTGGCCTTGTTAAACCACTATCCTAATTTTAATTGACTTAATCAGAATCAGATGAGCACTCTATGACATCAGCATGAGTACACCCATCCCTACCTTCAATTAGGGAGGCTAACTGGGTTTCCTCCTTCAATCGGGGAGCCATTCTGGGGTGATCTGAGTGTTATAAATGCACCTAATTGCTAACTGATTGTTACAATAAGTTAATATGAGTTGTGAAGGTGCCTCCATTTCATTTATTGATTATTTTTATTAATATTTATGAACTGGAGACAACTACGGTGCCTCCAACCACTTCTGATGACCAGTTTGACTTCAATTAAACTTAGGATAGTGGTTTAACAAGGAAAAATTGACCAAATTAAGTGTGCATGTTGGGTAAATGAAACACTTTAACCAAATCCACATGAATTCCAAATTATTTACTTGTTGTCATTAGATATTTACTCCACAATTTCACTATTAAAGTACTCTACAGAAATCGAGTGGTTCGTTTTACTTAAACAATACCAAGTTAAATATTATGGTTGTAAGACCATGTTAAATGGTTTCCATCGTTAATTAACAAGAAAATAAAGATACAAAACAATGTTGATACAACCAAACAATAACCCTCATATGGGCTTCATCAAAATAACATAAATAATATCATGATTATGTACATAATAAGGGTTTAAACTAAGACTATATCAACAAACTTAGAATGGTTGTAAGACCATCAAGGATGGTAGCTTGAGAATTAACATTTTAAATTCAGATTTGTTTCGCACTTAAGACCCTTAGGGTCTCCCTATTGTAAAATTGTTAAACATTAAAACAATGCGGAATTACAGAGTGGTTGTAAGTCCATCTTAGATGGCTTCCACCTGGTTGTAAAAACCACCCACATTTTTCTCTAAAAACAAAACCAGAAATGTGGGGTAAGACCATCCATGATGGCACCCATAGGGTCATTGCTTCACACTTAGAATTGTAAACTATCACACCTAAGAACCCTCACAAGTAACAAGGTCGTAAGGCCTATATAGAACAATGAGGAAAACCTTTGGGGTTTAAACATTTAAAACTTATCTTGCAGAGATGGAGTCCTCTCCTCTCGGTTTTCCCATGCATAGGATAAGTTACCTACAACAACATAAACATTTTAAGCCATGGCATAAACCACTCTTCAAAAAAAAGGAAAAGAACTGAGGTAGGGTTAATTTTTTTGGGGGCCTCGGGATAGAAGGGAATAATTCATGTAGAATTCTTCCTAAGTATGGAAGAAGAGTGAAATGGAGAAAAGGAAGGAGTTGTGATAGAGGAAGCAACATTAAAGGGAAGGGAAGAAGGAAATTTAAGAAGAAGACAAAGAGAAGGCATGGGACGAGGAAGCTGCACCATATTAGCAAGCTACGACAAAAGGACAGATCAAGATACGAGATGACATGGAAGAATATTCACAGAAGCAGGCATATGAAGAAGTGTAATGACAGGAAAATGAAAGTAAGGAATAACGCTGAGAAAGTGAAAGTCCTTATCAATCATAGGTATGAGCTTGATTGGAGTCAGAGGAAACCACACGCGTAAAGGAATATTTGTAAGTTAAGCCGATAATTCCTTTTTGTTATGTATTGCTAGAATAGGAAAGACATCCTATTGGCTGAAGATAATAAGTCGGGTGGGATAGAAAATGAACCTGAGTCTGTTAGAGTTTGTATTGATTTAGTATTGATTATGTACAAAAATGTATGGGATCTTTATCGAGTTTGTAATAAGGATATAAAAGAAGGAACCCAAGTTGTAAATGGGTGAGATGGTTTTGAGTTGATTAGCTGATACAAAAATTTTGAGTAATCTTTGGACTCTTGGAAAAGATGCTTGAGCTAGACCTGAGAGAGATAGATTTTTGTTAATGACTCTGGATCATTGATTGCATCGGAGTAGAGGTTCTACAGCTGTGTGCGTAGACAGGAAGAGAAGTTCGCGTCGATATAGGTTATGTGCAAATTAGTAGTAGGAGTAGAGTAGAGAGGGAAGAGAGAAGATCAGAGAGAATGTGAGGGAGGAAGAGTCTATAAAAGATATAAGAGAAGATACTAAACAAAGTCTATAGCTTTGTGCATAGACAAAAGGTGCATCTATTTCCTCATGCCAATGCTAGATGAAGAGCACCTTGTGGTTTTTTCCTAGATGGGTTTCCACGTTATATGTTGTGTATATGCATGAATGTTGAGTAGCTTGGTTAGATGCATAATTATTGTGTTAAATGGTTGATTGATTACTGTGTTGCAATTGGTTAAATGCATGGTTTTCGCCTTATATTAATGAATATGCTTATGTCATATGTTCACTATTTGGTTACATGAATTGCGTAAATAAGGGTTGAATCATAATTTAGTGTTGAAGTACAGTGCAAAACAGTAACCCATCTTCCCGATATTCGCTGGGAAAACCTTGGCGTAGAGCCAAGGAACTAAAACACCCTCCTGCACAAATTGCAGAAACGGGTTCTGGAAGTTACCCATAAAACTGAGATATCTCGGGTGAGACGAAATCTACGACACAGGTGTTTTCGGCTAAGCTTTTCTCCATTGGGCTAATATCTTGGGTTTTTTTGTGCTGACCAAAAAGGGGTTGAAGCTAGCCAAGGACAAAAAGAGGGAAGCAAAGCCAAAAAAATGTTGTAACAAGTTTTGGGTGCCCAAAGATTTTGATCAGCGATCAAGGTACACATTTTGTTAATCAATTGATTGAAGAAATAACTAATGAACTTCAGATACAACATAAAAGAACAATACCATATCACCCGGAAGCAAATGGAGTGGTCGAAGTGTTTAAACAAATTATGGAAAATGTGCTTACCAAAGTTTGCAATACAAGAAATGATGATTGGGACCAAAACTTTTCCGCAATACTATGGCCATATCTCACAACATGTAAGAAGCTAACTGGCTAGACACCATTTTGGTTAGTATATGGACAGAAAGTTGTCATGCCTATGGAATATATTGTACCAATTTTATATTAAATTAAGCACATAGATCTATGGATCAACACACAACTCACAAAATAGATCAAACAATTTACTCCAGCAATTGAAGAATGAACAGTGCAAAAATGGCTTGCAACTGTGAATGCTTTCATTAATAAAAAGTATCTAGATAATAATTACAATGAAGTACAATGGCTAAATATCCACATGCAATTTGAATCATTGCAAGGAAATTCGAATTTATTGGACTCTACTTGACTGAATGGTTAACTGACCTTGTCTAAATCATTATCAGATTTTATCGAAGTTCTAAATCACAATTCAAGTGTCTAATTCAGTGTTAACTAGTCTAATTTACTAAGGTAGGTCAGTAAATGTGCCTCACCTGCATGCATCCATGAAATCCTAGCGCTATCTGAGTAGAACCGAATGTAAGGGATTAGAACTGAATATAACAGACTCCTAACTGAGCTTGACAAGTCACCAACTCAACTTAACTGATGGAGGTTGGTATCGGCACTCCCAGTGGATCCTAATTTGTAGGGATTGATCTAGGAGGATCCTAAACTAATGCATGCAAGTGCAATCAGTGGAAGTAGGCCTCAACTAGTGTTCCCCACACTTTAGTAACTGGAACATGTGCCCCAATTATGCCAAGTGGACCCAATGGTGCTAGTAACTAAAAATAGACTGGAAGGAATCTTGATTTAGTCATGACTCCTGACTTAGACATAGGACCAAATTGGACAACGAAGGATTAGTAATCCTAATAGTTTAAGAGTAGCGGAAATTACAGAAATGACAGATCTTGATGTTGTTGAAGAAATATTACTTCATGGTTCATCCATTTGGAAGAAGAACACCTCATTGCAGGCTTCCACCAAAATGTCGAGAAATAAAGGAAGAAGGTATGGCACAATAGACACATCAAGAAAAAGCAATTTTCAGTTGGAGGTATTATTCTCATGTATGAAAGTAAATTTTTCAAGCACCTAGGAAAGTTGAAGACACATTGGTTAGGTCCTTATCTGGTTAAGGAAATCAACGATGGAGGAGTAGTGAAATTGGAAAAATTGGATGGAATGGAAGTCAGAGGGCTCATCAATGGGAGTCAATTGAAGCCTTATTTCGATAGTTGTGACTAAAAAAAATTGATGATGATGATGATAATGATGCTGACAATGACAACAATGATGGCTAGGAGAACAAAATATCCTCTTACATGGTGCAGCAAGGGAAGTATGGCACTAAATACAATGTTGTGTTTCCCTAATCATGAGGAAATATTGTTGAGGTGCCAAATATCAAATCCATATACAACAAGGAAATTCGATCAAATTGCAAGGAAAGTAAGGGTCATTTCTGCCATTAATATTATCATGTCACACCAAAAAGGGTCGGTGTAGTTTCCACCTCCACATAAGGAGTTGGACCAAGAACCCACATGATGGTTCATGTTTCCATTATACTACTTGATGATGATGCATGTCAGGATTTGACAAATTAATTACTGGAATGAACTGCTCTTGGTGGTCGATTACCAGCTCACATCCTTATAATTGAACACCTCAACTTGGTTGCAAGCTATAGAGTGAGTGGAAATATGTGGAGAAGTATGAGTACTAATTTTTATAGTGCTAATGGCCCTAGAGGTCCTATTGAGGAAACCATACTAACTGTTCTAACTAAGAAAACTATGGTTGGATATGTTTCACTCAAGGCTAGGATCTACTGGGAGATTTTTCCAGTTTTGGGCCTCCATGTAGGCACGACTACATCCCATGTGGTAGATATGCCAATGAGAATACCTTCTGATGTCAGTAAGAACAATGCTTCCCTACAAGAGCGGATCACAACAATAGAAGCAGTGGAAAGAGTTCAAGGAACAGAGAATATCCCGTCGAAGCCTCTAGATAATGCCATGGAATTAATTTCCATAGTGCTTAGTATCCATTTCTAGGAACTTTTAGTCTAAATGAATGTTTGGACTAAGAGAGGAAGAAACAAAGGCTAATGCCATCACCATCATCACTAGAAATTGCTAAATCTAAGGAAGGTGGTGATGATTCCAAAGATGTGTTGCATCAGCATACCCTCCTAGAGGGAGATACCACATGAAGAAGAGCACATATCTCACCAGCACTATACCAAAGAGAGACAGTGACCATGAGTTGGATTGAGTGACTGCTAAGAGCTCGAAGGCTTACTTGAATGTCGCATACTTATTCATGGGTAACACCACGAAAGTATCCGAAAGGAATAAGGAAAAACCTAGGATGATTTGAAGGTTGAAACTCGAAATGCAAACAAGGAATATTGCTGTTACCGATAATTCCTTCAGTCCCTGCATTTTACCCCTACGTCCTACTCTATTGAGCGGTAAAAACATCTAGAAGTAAACAACAATGACAAGTCTCAAAAGGATTTAGTGTTGTTAATCAACAAAACTACCTCATGGAAGTATACAAAAACAATAGTGGTACCAAGAGATATAAATGTTCCATAACATAAATCCAAACACAGAAGGAACATAAATGCTCCATCCAGATGCACACATAGAATGAACACATAGTCAAACATAGAAGTAACATAAATTAAAAACTAGAAAGAGTCACAGGGCTAATTCATCCTATGCATCAGAAGGTGTGGGATTTCGTGACCTCGATAGAAATATACATGCGAAAACACGCCAATTCCGACTTGGTGGAGCACATGCAGAAAAAAGAGGAGGAAGTGTGCGTAGAAGCAGAGAAGTTGGTGAAAAATCGTGGAGGATTTTCAGACCAAAATCATCACAAGTCAGACAATAGAGGAATAGCTCATGTGACTTGGGACGATCTACACGTGAGTGTTGGGGTCCTATTCGACCTCGGGACAGAAGGGAAGAATTCATGTAGAATTATTCCTAATTATGGAAGAAGAGTGAAAAGGAGAAGAGGAAGGAGTTACAACAAAGGAAGCAAGATTAAATGAAAGGGAAGAATGTTGTGATAGAAGAAGGAAATTGAAGAAGAAGACAAGGAGGAGGCACGAGACGAGGAAGCTGTGCCATATTAGAAAGCTATGACAAAAGGATAGAGCAAGATACGAGATGACATGGCCGAATATTTGCAGAAGCAGGCATGTGAAGAAGCGTAACAATAGGAAAATGAAAGTAAGGCATAATGTTGAGAAAGAGACAGTACTTAGTGATTATGGGTATGAGCTCGGCTAGAGCTGGTAGAAACCACACACGTAAAGGAATATTTGTAAGTCAGGTCGATAATGCCTTTTTTATGTATTGCTAGAATAGGAAGAAATCCTGCTGGTTGAAGATAGTAAGTTGTATGGGATAGTGACTGAAGTTGAGTTTGTTAGAGTCTATATCGAGTCAGTATTGAGTCTGTACAAGCATGTATGTGATTTGTATCGAGTCTGTAATAGGGCTATAAAAAAAGGAACCCAAGTTGTAATTGGGTGAGATGTTTTTTATTTGATTAGTTGATACAACAATTTTGAGTAATCTCTAGACTCTTGAAAAAGACGCTTGAGCTAGAATTGAGAGAGATAGTTTTTGGTTAATGACTCTGGATCCCTGAGTGCATCAGAGTAGAGGTTTTGCAGCTATGTGCATAGACAGGTAAAGAAGGTCGAGTCAATCCAGGTTGTGTGTGGATTGCCAGTGGGAGTATAGTAGAACAAGAAGCCTAGAATATCAGAGAGCATGAGAGGGAGGAAGAGTCTATAAAATATAGAAGAGAATATATTGATCATATTCTGTAGCTTAGTGCACAGACAAAAGGTGCATCTATTTCCTCATGCCAATGTCAAATGAAGAGCACCTTGTGGTTTTTTCCCAAGTGGGTTTCCAGGTTATAATTTGTGTATATGTGTGAATGTTGAGTAGCTTGGTTAGATGCATAATTACTGTGTTAAACGGTTGATTGATTACTATGTTGCAATTGGTTAAATGCGTGACTGTCATCTTATACTAATGAATATTATTATGTTTTTAATTCGCCGTTTGTTTGCATGAATTGCATAAATAATGGTTGAATCATACTTTAGTGTTGAAGTACCGTGCAAACTAGTAACCCATGTTCCCGGTCTTTTCTCGGAGAGCCTTGATGCAGAGCTAAGGAACTAAAACACCCTCCCGCAAAAACTATAGAAATGTGGTTCTAGCAGTTACCCATAAAACTGAGATATCTCAGGTGAGATGGAATATGCGTCACAGATGTTGTTGGCTGGGCTACGCTCCATCGGGTCAATATATTGGGATTTGTTGTGCTGACCAAAAAGGGGATGAACCTGGATCCAAGGATAGAAAGAGGGAAAATAAAGCCAACATTTTTTACCTATAGTGTTTAAAAATGAAGGCCTGGGAGGAGGTGACCCTGTCGCCTGCATCACTAGTGCCCTCCACCTGTCATATTTCTGGTTCAAGTCAGGATGTTTTAAAAAAAGAAATGAAGAACTGTAAACAAGTTTTCTAAAACCTTTTTTTTACCTTGGGTGTTTTGCAGAGAAGGCGAGGGTTTGGCTCCTCCGGAGTACCCTTATCCCTCCTCTTCCTGCAAACACAAAAAAAAAACTTAGTCAATATCATAAATAATGATCTGTTCTAAAAAAAATGCAGAAGACAGGTTCCAGGGTAACTCTTACCTGTTAATAGACTGACTGAATGGTGAGGCAATGGAAGGCTTTGTCGATTCGTAAGAATTACAATGCAGACCACCAAGAAATTCTTGGAAGTGCAGAACACCTCAAAAATATTAAAACACCGCACCAATTAAAACAATGTTAAAGTAAAAACCCTTGCACCTTAACCATTTCCATTGAGCAGAGCTTCAACTATAAAAAAAACCCAAATCACCTGAATAGATTCTCGAAGTGGCAGTATAAATTTTTCTTTTTATTCATATACATTTAATCATACCAAATAAATTAAATCTTTTTACTTACCCATACCATTCTTTCAAGATTAGGAATCTACCAAACACAATCACTTTAATGTCGATTTACATAAACAAATTATAATAATGTATAACCGTTACACTAGTCACAATACTATCTTTGGAATGAGATAACTATTTACACATTAACCTTGTCTTTTAAATTGTGGTCCCTACATAATAGGGTACCATTCTTTGTACTTGATCTCCTGGGCACAACCTATCAGAGATGACACATGAGTTTCCTGAGTAGATCAAACAACGAGTTTAGATATACTTTAAATGTTAAAAGCACTTAACTAAAAAGTATGCACATAACAACAGTTTTACTCTACAGTGTCTTCCAAGAGTTATTCTGATTCCTTTCATAGCCTTTGCAGCCAGCACTTGAAGTCATGTAACTCAAGAAACATGTTAGTACTGTATATCAGTCTATAAATCCAAGAACATAAGATTTATAATAAACTTATAAACAAGATAAATTAAATCCTATAAAAAATTTAACCATCATAGATACTTATTTAATATGACTTTAGCTTGGGCAACTAAAAATGTGTCTATGACTTTCCTCCCAACCATAGGCTTCACCTGACGTATTTTTTCCCGTCTAAAGCCACCCCCGATCTAGGCAATGAATCCACTAGGTTTGAGATACCGTGGAATATTTTGTAAATATTTCTTAACAATACATACCCTTTAACATCATTTATAGCATACCACACTTATGTATAAATTCCTCTCCAATTAGAATCTCTAGACAAGGGTCTTTAAAGTTAGTTTTCCAAAATGGAAGCACATCCTTCAAAAGGAACTAAGTATTATTTCCTTGCTATAATAAGGGAAAGGAAAAACCGACTCACTTAATGGAAACAACCCCTTATTATCACTATGTAGGTAGTGAGCCATTCAATTCCTCTAAAATAAATTATTCCTACCTAGAATACAATTCTCAAAAATCACTTCTTAAGATATAGCAATTTCCACAATAATAAATCTTTGTACATAGTCAAATCTTAGTAGACTCTCGTTCATTACCAAGTTTATTTTCAAGGAGAGAGAGAGCATCTCTTTAAAAGATTGAATAATATTATTATAATATTACCAACCAATAATGAAAAAGGATGATATTCAATCGAAAGGGCCACTCCTAGCCTATATACTTTGACTGTCATAAGATGATAGATAATACTATCCCAAATAAACTAAAGAAATATAAAGGTATGGCATGTTTATTATATTATTATAAAAAGTATAAAATTATAGCATACATGTTATATAATCATAAACAAAGTCATCATTGACCTTACTATATAAACACAACCTTCCATCAACAACGATTCATTAAGAAAAACTGAGTGTAACCATTTCTCAAAAGAAGTGTGGCTCTTCCAAAAGAGTTTTCTACACTTATCGATATTGAATCGATCACTTAAATCCTACACTTACATATACATACACACAAGATATAAAAAGGTAAGAGAAAAGAAGTGAGCTCCCATCTTACAAGCGTAAGCCGTATTCTTCATCTCTAAACCAAACATTAGGAAATAGGTAAAAAGGAAGTGAGCTTCTTGTCTCATAATCGCAATTCAGACGCACAAAAGGAAAATTCCTTGGATCGGTAAGTATAATTCAAAGCGTCGTTAAGAAGAAAATATATACAGGATTCAAGATTAAAAACTCAGACAAAAAAAACCAAAATGCATACTAGTACAATATGCAGTCAATCTATCAAAACACATTCATAGGATGATCACACACAAGGGATTTTGGATCCGTAAAGTAGACGATGGATGAAGTATCTGGAAGTCTAATATCAACAGACATACTTTCTCAGATTTGGAAGTAAGATCGCAGCTTACAAGTAGATAAAATTATAACTTAGATAGCCAATTGTGTTTCAGATCACATATCCTAGCACCAAAACTATAGCAGAGATAACTATGATTCGGATCTAGATTTGAAAAGACAGAAACAAACTATAATACAGTCACCCATAATTCAGATCATTGGGTTATACTTTTTATTAAAATCAATCAAACTTTTAACAATTCAGGCACAGACCCATCCTGTACAATCATAAATCGGTCACACAGATTCATTTTGGCATGGTAAAAGTGCTCGAACACATGATCAACAAATTTAGAAACATGTTTTCATGCTAAACTCATGAAAACATTTTGATTCAAGATCAAATTCAAGAAATTCGTTGTCCTTCCAGGCATATGAAACCTAGGCAAAACGTTTTTTATTCAAGAAGAAAATCAAGAAATTCGTTTTCCTTCTTCTAGGCATCTGAAACCCAGGAAAGACTTTTTTATATTCATGAAAAAAATCAGGCAATTCATTTTCCTTCTTTTCAGGCATCAAAAAACCCAGAAAAAAAATTCAAGAACAAAATCAGGCAATTCGTTTTCCCTCTTTTCAGGCATCGGAAACCTATACAAAACATTTTTTATTCAAGAAAAAAATCAGGAAATTTGTTTTCCCTCTTTTCAGGCATCAGAAACCCAGGAAAACAATTTTTTATTCAAGAACAATATCATGAAACTCATTTTCCTTCTTCCAGGCATTTGAAACCTAGGCAAAACGTTTTTTTATTTAAGAACAAAATCATGCAATTCGTTTTCCCTCTTCATTTACAGGAAACAAATAAAACAATATTTATCTATCAAATAGAATTATTGAGAATGGATACCATCTCTAGTGTGCTCGTAATCATTCAAAATATGTATTTTAGACACACCTTCAAGGTTTATTTGCAATCATACCTACACAACTTAGGGAAACAAGAATATCTTGGTGTGCCTCTTGTTCGTACCAAAGGATAGAGTCAACTTCTTCCCTATGTCGTGCTTCCTTCTTTCCTCTCTACCAAGGACCTTTGTTCTCCATTCCCGCTTATTTACAAGATATATTTTCCATATATATATATATATATATAACGCAATGCCTTATTTACAATATATATTTTCTAAGTCATTAGTTCTTACTAGAATATTGCGGCTAAAATTGAGTGTCCTCAACTGAGGATGACATTTAAAATTTCTAGGTCATTATTAAAGAATTAGTTTTCTTCAAGTATCTGAAGCACTGATATTTCATAATTCAATAGGAAATAGATTCCCATGGCTTCCTTTCCATCATCCTATTCCCCTAATGGATTCATCCCCAAGTCATTGTTTTGGTCGTGCAACACTTTCAACCACCTAACATTACCAATTTCATCAAATTTTGATAAAGCTAGTATTTGTACTTATAGTTCCTTTTACTTACACTTCATGTTTCCAGTCGTACTCTAAGGGGAGGTTACATACTTAACCCATTAGAATTAACATCGTCCTCGGTGTTACATATTCATCAAGGTTTTTTGTTCATTTCCCTTTAGTTTCTCTTTGCATCCTTCGCGATGTCTTTCAACTTTGCTATCCTCTAACCTGTTCTCTATAAGGCATTACAATATCTGTCCAGAATATCATCGTATTGATAATCCAACTTAGAACATAAACAACAAGTCCTTTCTGTAACACAAAATTTGCATTTCACGGAACACATCTTAGCTTTTTCTTTATTTTATCATCATAAGAATACCTAATACAGTATTACCCTCAAAAGGATTCATAAGTAATTCATATTTACTTATATTTTTGGAGGATGTCTTTTACCTCCATTAGATGGATGCTTTAACTATTCCTGAACTTGATATAGACATCTCTTTCATTCACAAATATAGCATCATTTATTTCACATAATTTCAAACAGTGACCTTTTAAAATTTATCATTCATCCTCTCCCTTAAGGTAATTTTGCCTACTCAAGTATTCATAACATTTTCACATCAATACATTCAACAGTCTAGTTACTAGGCAAATCGTTAATATGTGTTTTATTATTTCATCATGAATTTTGAACAACTTTCAACAACACTTTTGTTGATAAAAAAACTCTCCCTTTATTTTTTTCATCTTTAACAGCTCTTTGTTGAACACCGAACTCTCTCTCGAGTTGCTGACACCAATTGGACTTACAGGCTAAAAGTTTGAGTCTACTCTCCCTTTTGATTTCTAGTCAAAATTTTTCCCCCAAAAACATCAAACAATGTCATTTTTTTCAGATGTCAAACTTTGTGCCTAGGTATTGCTATTGATAACACATACTCTCTAACAATTCCCCTAAATCCTCTTCACTTAAGTCCAGGAATTTTTTTTCCACCCACCCTTCTGCTTGAGTCCAGCAAAATTTACTTTAGAAAAGTAGAGCTCGATCCTCAATTTTTCCACTTGGATTTCACTCAAAGAAGAGATTCTTTTCCCCTTAATCCTTCATGCTTGAGTCCAGGAAAGTTATTTTTAACATCAATCATTTATGGTTTCTTGCATATTTGATAATTACAACATGCAATAAAATAACATCAAATAGGTTTAAATGTTTTCTTACTTGTGTTTTAATATATATGTTCATGAATCCTTGATCTTTATTTATATTCTCACCATATTCTCACCATTCATAATATATTACGCTCTCATCCTTCATCAAGTTCTAAAGGATATTGACCATCTGCCCAATCCACTTGTTAGTACCACTTTGTGTAACAAAAATCAAATTTTGTAAGAAATCTTTTCCCTAGGAATAATAATAAGAAATCATCCTTATTACTACATGATCATTTGAAATAAACATCCTCTTTTGGTTTCTTTTTTTCATCCTTAGGTCATGGTTCAACAAGATACAAAATAATTTTCTTCACACATTAATTTCCAGGGAAATATAGATATGTGCATTGTTTATAAACAAAAGAGCTACCATAGATTTCTTGACCACTTAAAAGATTTGATGATAACCTCTTTTCTTTGTACATGCTAACACTATGTAAGTAAAAACAAATGGTCTACATATATACCTTCATACCTTTATAAAGATAACCACCTACCTTTATAAGGGTGACCTCATACCTCATTTTTAGATGACGTTCATATGCCAAAGTACAAGTTTACTTGTAATAACACATATTAGTATTACACTAAAAGTATTCTAACATCCATAGTAAAGATCAATGGAATAAGAAATGCAATTCATCATAAGTATCCTATGAACTACGTGAAATACACAAGTATACCTTTTAAGTAATTATAACCATTGTCTTTTTTATTGAATGGTACAAGCATGTTCCTATGTCACACATTAGTTTTATAATCACTTATCCTATAAAATCACATACCAAAATAAAACAAGGAGACTCCTACGAATTATTCTCCTTTATAACCTGACAATTTTTCAGTCATAGGAAACCTCACACCAATAGAATGTCCAATTAAACCAATTAAGGTTAATCCTTTGTTTAAAAAGTATCTAGATACATTAGTCTAGAAAGGCTATACTTCTTGTCGAATATTAGTTTTAATTATGTAACAAACCTATAATTCCTAGTTGATATCTCGATAATGTAATAGAACTTGTATTAACTAAAAATATTAACATCAACATAACTATGCTTCAGCAAATGGAACATACTTACTTGCAATCCAAATATGACTTGTCAGTTACCTCTTGTCGATCCTTGGTAATGAAATTTGTATGCTTGTGTTTATAGATGAAGTCCCTTTGCATGTTCAACTAACTTATATTTGTTTCCTCCGACTGAGCCCAAATCAGCACAGTGCTTGTAACCTCGCTCTGATACCATATGTAACAAACCCCAAATCACCTTAATAGATTCTCCAAGTGGCAATATAATTTTTTATTTTTATTCGTATACATTTAATCATACTGAATAAATTAAATCTTTTTACTTACCCATACCATTCTTTCAAGATTAGAAATCTATCAAAAAAAATCACTTTAATGTTGATTTACATAAACAAATTATAATAAGGTACAGCCGTTACGCTAGTCATAAGACTATATTTGGAATGAGATAACTATTTACACATTAACCCTGTCTTTTAAATTGTAGTCCCTACATAAAAAGGTATCATTCTTTGTACTTGATCTCTTGGGCGCAACCTATTAGAGATGACACATGAGTTTCCTGAGTAGATCAAACAACAAGGTTAGATATACTTTAGATGTTAAAAGAACTTAACTAAAAAGTATGCACATAACAATGGTTTTATTCTACAATGTCTTCCAAGAGTTATTCTTATTCCTTTCATAGCCTCTACAACCAACACTTGAAGTCATGTAACTCAACATACATGTTAGTATATTTAACCTTTATTGTACTTAGACGAGAATGAAACTCTAAATAAAGAATTAGATGAATCTCAAATGGTGCTATATGTATCCAAATGCTAAAGTAATGTCTTGAATATAAACAAGATAAATTAAATCATATAAACAAAGCTAAGAATCACAGATACTTATTTAATATGACTTTATCTTGGAAAACTAAAAGCGTGTCTATGACTTTCCTCCCAACCATAGCCTTCACCTGACGTATGTTTTCCCATATAAAGCCACCCTCGAGCTAGGCGATGAATCCACTAGGTTCGAGATACCGTAGAATATTTTGCAAAACATTCTTAACAAGACATACTCTTTAACATCATTTATAGCATACCATGTTTAAGTATAAATTCCTCTCCAATTAGAAGCTCTAGAGAAGGGTATGTAACATACCCAAAACTAAAAAATAAATATTTATTATTTATTTCAGCAAAAAATTATGTTAATTTTTATTGTAAAGTTTATGACCAAGTGGGTCAAGGATGTCTGTAATTGAAGAATTATTTATTTTAATAATTAATTAAAGGATACACCTATTCAGGGGAGACTGTTAAATGAGTGTTTAATAACCCACTAGGAGGAAGGAGCAGTTGTAGAAGGTTGGTTGACAAGTGGCAGCACTAGCATTCACTTTCTAGCTGTTGCAGGAGCATAATCCCTAAAAAAAAGTGGTCATGTTCCTTGATATGGGGAACTGAGATGGTGGCTCATTAAATTCCAAAACTAACCCAAAGACCTGGGAAATCTTATTTAAACCATCAAATTGAGCAGGAGGCTCACCACTCATTATTATTTCTGAGAGAATGAACTTTGTGACTGCTGCAGACTGAGGACAGGAACACAAAGAATTTGATGAGGGGATAGCTAAAGTCATTTGTAGAGCTGAGTCTGCTGCTGAGTGCTAAGTTTCAAAATTTTGTTGTGTGGCAGAGATCCTTGTCCTTTTGGTTGAGTGAACAAGCTCGATGGTACTAAGAAAGTGATTTGGCTGCTTCAAGAAAAGGTTGGGTGGAATAGTCTCCCTTGGGTGTTAGTCTCCTTTCTACAACATATCCAGGTTCCAACTCTATATCTGTAATATGTATTTACTTATGTTTAAGTAATACGTAATTATTTTCAAATGTGGTTATAGTTAAATGATATTTATTCAAGGATTATTTGATGAAGTAGTAGCATAGAAATTGATTGATAGAGAAATGAATTTAAAATTATCTCATGTAATTTTCCTCTCGGCGAAGTGACATACTCTAGTACAGGAAGATACGAAATTATGTATAAATAAGTAGTACCTGAATGATTGAATCATTGTGTATCTTAGTTATTACAGAAAATAGAAATGTTATGTTTTTATTATGTACAATCCACTGATAGTCATACAAACAGGTATCTAGTTTAATTTATAAACCATAGCTCATAATCCAACGGATAAAAATATTATAAACAATTACAGTTAGTAAAACTAAACCATAAAATTACAGAATAAGTATAAAACACAACAATACATATACAACTATTATATCAAGTTTTAAATTAGAACTTGTCAGGTTCAACTAAATACCACAGATATTTTCTAAAGATAGTATAACCAGGTCTCGACACATTTTAACACCAAGTCGAGTTTAACAACAGGCCATAGAACTGATTGTAGGATAAGGGCCATTTTGGCGTTGTTATCTACAAGAAAATATCCTTATAGATGAAGGACTTCAAACAACCTTAGGTACTAACTATTTTCTAAACAGTATGGTTAATATGATTCTTTATAATTATATTAAGGGTTTACCTATGGTCTCATGGCCTACTAAAAATTACAACATCGGAGTTAGATAAAAGCTATCATAATATCTCACAAATATATTTATATTTTAATAAGAGAAATAAACACAGTAGAAAATTTATTCTTTGGAAGTAATTGAGATTTTCATAGTATCACAACCTCACCTAAAATCAACCACGATATAGTTGATAACCAAGAATAATAACGATCTGGTGTATAAACTGTAAACAAGTAAAGTCATGAAATAAAATGACACGAGTATCATTCTATTTAAGCTCTATATACACAGTAGGATAAACTAGGTTATCTCAGAAAACTCCTTCAGGTAATAAAAAAACAGTTACCAAAGGCCTTACGTCCTTTGTTTCCAAACCCTTTTTTTTAGAAAGGAAAAGTTTTCATAGTAGAATCCCAATTGTAAACCATCTACAAAATAAATACTACCCTAAGGTTACACAGTATTATCGAGTTACAGTAATGCAATAAAAGTAACAAAATAAACAGGCATTTATACGGTCTCCTTTAGAAACATTTGCAGATAACCCTGACGAATTTCAATAAAGATATTATATATCAAACTGGGTTTTAGAGTGGCTTCTACGCCCAGAAACAAAATAGATATGATGAAGGCTCATGACCACATTTTCTTTAAAAAAAGCTAAAATTACATTAAATATTCAAAACACTCATGGGTCAGACTCGCTCGAAGTCTGTATTATATAAATACTTTTCCATAATTGAATTGGAATAATAATAAACCCCTTATTGTTCAAAAGAAAGTAGCAAGACTCCACAGTCACAAATCTTACAACTCTGGAATTTTACATAGTGATGAAAAATACGACATAAGCAGATATACCATATCAAAACCCTCACAGGTCTTACTGTAGCAAACAATTTTTAAAAACCAATAAAATATTACAGAGTGGCATAGTCATCCACAACTCCTCAAGAGATGATTAACACCCTTATTTAACAATTGTATAAGATACCAAATCAATGTATCACTTCCATATCAAACATGGAGTGGAGGAAAAACCAACGCCATGAAAACATACAACGAAACTATTTTGTCCTCAAGGGCCACTCAAGAGAGTGACATAGGTATTACTAGTTAAAGGGGAATATTGCGCAGCCAATATTGTCCTCCACCTCATTCCAGAGTCGTGCCTGTCAACAATACGTTAACCTAGAAGTTAAACCATGAACAATTTTAGGAAAATACTTGGTAATAAGAAAAATAATTCTTTCATAAATCAAGAACTGTTATGAACTAAAGTTCATAGAAATATTACCAAGTTTTTGTTTTGAAACCAGAATAATCCAAGTATCACCAGAGCAAGGATAATGCTCCTTCTTCATGAGAAAACCAAACTTGGACACGTATGGAGGGACGAGTTTAAGGCTCCTCCATATTTGTTGAATGTTGGAGAAATTTTGCAAATCCAAGCACCCATGAGCCAAGGTAAAAATGGGTAGAACTAAGAATGCCAGACAAAAACCTATCTTTGTGATTGGCATGATTGTCGAAGAGCATTAAAACCCTTAGGTTTTTTCTCACATCAAAATTTTTTCACACAACTAGAGGATGTATCAAATAGTATGGTTAGTTTTAAATACGAATCTTCAAACCTTTCCTCGTTTAGCAACAATCAAAATCGACATTAAATTCGACTGACAAATCCCTCCATCATTCCAAAGCCAATATGTTGTATAACTTACACAGTGGGAACTAAGTGTAATAGTATATCTTGCATTACAATACAATATACATTGCGGTGTTATAATTCAACCGAAGATGCATTGTCCTGGTTAGATATTAAAACCTTTGATACCTTCAAACCTTGTCTTATTTTGATAAACGGTTAAGCCTGTAAAACAAATAGGAATTGTTAAATGGTACTTTAGTTAAATACTTTTAATTGTTTTGTTAAAAAGGATAAAAATGTTTTAGGGTTAAACCTTGGGTCGCCTTTTTCCTTATAGAGCCTTAAACGTAGAGTTGGCTCCTTAACTAAATGAACCAAGATACCTCAGTGTATGCACATAGAAAAACAGAGGTTCATGCATTAGTCATAATGACTAAGTAATACCATGACCCCTTCCTTGTGCAGCTCTGAATTTGAATCAAACAAACGACAATGACAAACTGTCTTACGACAACAAGTTAAATTTAGATAGTTTTCTTATGTCAAAAAATAATAATAATAATGTCAGGTCGGTAGAGCACCAAATAAGCATGCTAGTAATAACTTAGTTGCATGACAACAACAATGCATGACAAAACAAGTATTATTAATAACATATCTCTAAATATTGTCTAGTAAATTCTAATATTACATGCAGTAAACAATTTTATTTATTTTTACGAAAATAGGGGATGTTACATGTGGTATCAAAGCAAGATTCTAGCACTAGGCTTGATTGGCTCACTCGCATATAAAGAAAAACAATGTATTAATTTTATTTTTGAATTTATTTCTATCCGGAAATATAAAATATGTTTTGCATGAAATGGAGAATACTGAAGCCTCTGCTGAAAATATCTCTCAGCATAATAACCCTCACAACTTTTATATAGAATTGAATAATCCAGATTTACTACAAATAGTCAGAGAGTTAAAGGATGAACTTCAAACTGTGAAACATGATAATAAAAGAATTTTAGAGTTGAATGAATATCTACTGGACAAAATACATAACCAGGAAAAAGATAAAAGAATGATATTGAAACTGATTCTGAAACAACATCTTATAAACATAAAGGAAAGAAATCAAAATCTCCTTATAGTGAATCTTCCTCAGAGGTTAAAACAAGGTCACATAGGGAAAGGCATAGATACATAAGTGACAGTAGTGAAAGTGACTGAAATCCTAGAAGAAATAAGTATAAACCCTATGAAGAAATTTCTGAGAAATTCAAAAAAATAAAACCTCCCATGTTCAACGGGGAAGTAGATAAAGGTGAAGAAGCAGAAGCTTGGCTATCAGGAATGAATAAATACTTCCAGATTGACAAATATTCTGACAGATTAAAGGCTAGAATTACAATTTACAATTTGACCGAAAAAGCCGACATCTGGTGGCAAGATATAAAGATGGTCAAAAATATGAAAGATAAGTACTTAACCTGGAGATTTTTTAAGAATTACTTTAAAATAAAGTTTATGTCTAAACAATACTACAAAGAAAGAGCCAAGGATTTCTATGAATTGAAACTAGGTTCCATGTCCATGAAATATTTGAGCAGCAAGTTCCTAAGTCTGCTAAGATACGTACCTTACATAATAGATGAAAAGCCAAAAATCCAATGGTTTTTAAGTTGTCTACCTACTAGCTTCAAAGATAAGATTGAGTTTGACAATTCTGAAACTTTGGAGGAAGCTATGAGAAAGGCTAATTTATGTTATGAGCAGAGCAAGAAAAGGGAAAGTTTTCCCAACTGGAAGACTAAAAAGGCAAGCCATTTTGATCAAAGAATAAAAGTTTTCAAGTCAAATAAGAGTTTTGGGAGTAAATCCCAGAACTTCTCTAAGAATAATTATCAGAAAACTGATTTTAAAAATGAAGTATCCCATAATATTGAAACATCAAAAGGTAGGGATATGTCTAACACTTTTTTTAGAAATACTGAACAAATGGAACCTGTCAAATGTTGGGAATGTCAAGGACCGCATTATGCCAAGTACATTCCAAACCAGAAGGGGAACGTCAGCAACATACACACTGTCCAGGAAGAGGAAACAGTTGGGGATGTGGAAAATGAGATGCACAGGATAAATGTAGCTCTAGAGAACTGATATGCGGATCACCAGACTTCCATGGTGGAAGTGCAAGGTATGATCCAAAATTTCTCTATTTCCATCTTAATTGATCCAAGTGCTAGTTTAAGTTATATATCTCCTAGGATAGTGGAAAAGTGTAACTTATCCTTAAAAAAGTTTGAAAAATCCTGGCTAGTCCAATTAGCCACTGGAACAAAAATAAAGGTAGTAAATTATATTGAAAGTTGTGATTTGATGATGAGTCAATTTGAAACTCAGGTCAAACTAAATGTGCTACCTTTAGGATCTTACAATGCCTTAATAGGAATGTATTGGCTTGAAAAACACCAAGTGATTTTAAACTATTTTCGAAAAACTTTTGCTTGTTTGAATAATGAAGGAGAAAGAATTATTGTCATAAGAATACCTAAGAATATATTTGTTAGACAAATTTCATCCTTACAAACAAAAAAAGTTGTAAGGAAGGGTTATAAAGTATTTGTTGTACACATTAAAAATAATGAACAAATCAATAAAGAAGATAAACCAGGATTTGAGGATATTCTGATCCTACAAGATTTCGTGGATGAGTTCCTGAAATAAATTCCAGGATTACCTCCTAAATGAGATATGGACTTTACAATCGAATGAATACTTGGAGTGGTACCTAATTCAAAATATCCCTATCGAATGAACATATTGGAGCTGAATGAATTCAAAATACAATTACAAGAATTAACAGACAAACATTACATAAGACCAAGTGTAACCCCTTAGGGAGCACCGGTCATTTTTGTTAAAAAGAAAGATGGTACTTTGCGTATATATAGACTACCGACAACTTAATAAAATGCCGATTAAGAATAGATATCTTCTACCCCACATTGGCGATCTGTTTAATCAGATACACAAAGCGACAATGTTTTCAAAGATCGACTTAAGGTCTGCATATCACCAAGTTAGAATTAAAGATGAAGACATCTTTAAAACTGCTTTCCGGACAAGATACGGGCAATATGAATTTGTGGTTATTCCCTTTGGGATAACAAATGCACCAGAAACCTTCATGTGCTTAATGAACAGTGTCCTAAGTAAGTACTAAGACAAATTTGTAGTCGTCTTTATAGACGACATATTAATTTATTCCAAGAAAAAATAAGAACATCATGAACACCTCTAGATAATTCTGCAAGTGTTAAGAAAACATCAGCTATATGCCAAGTTCAGGGAATGTGATTTTTATAAAGATAAAATACAATATTTAGGGCACGTAATATCCGAAGAAGGGATATCAATGGACCCGGATAAAATAAAATCTATAATTGATTATCCTATCCCTAAGGACATAACTAATGTATGATCCTTTATGGGGATAGCAGGTTATTATGGGAAATTTATTGAAGGATTTTCAAGGATTGCAAATCCTATAAATTCATTATCAAAAAAGGGTAAGAAATTTGTTTGGGATTAGAAATGCAAATAGATTTTTAATAAACTAAAATAATTATTAACTACTACACCCATCCTAAAAATAGCAGACCCAGACAAAGATTTTGCCGTATGCACTGATGCATGCAACCAAGGCTTGGGTAGGGTACTGACACAGGAAGGTCATGCAATTACATACAAATCAAGAAAATTAAAAACTCATGAAAATAAATATGCAACTTATGATTTAGAGTTAGCTGCAATAATCCACGCTTTAAAAATGTGGCGTCATCACTTAATAGGTAAAATATTTCTGCTAATGTCTGATACCATAAGCCTAAAATATTTGTTTGGTCAGCAAAATCTAAATGCAAGGCAAGCTAGATGGCTATCTTTCCTTTGCGAATATGATTTTGAAATCAAACATATTGAAGGGAAAGAAAATAAAGTGGTTGATTCCCTAAGCAAGAATGTAGTAACAATTTTTGTAGCTTCCATTAGCAGTTATAAAATGAATTTGGAAGATAAATTGGAAGAAGGAATAAAGCAGGATCCAGAATACCAGAATTTAAAAGAAAAGATAACTCATAATACATCTGAAAATATAATTACATATTACAGTTTTAATGAAAAATGTTTAATACTGTTTAAAAACAGACTTATGTACCAAATATACCAAAAGTTAAGCTGTTGATTTTGAATGAAATTCACAAAATTCCTTACTCTAGACATCTGGGGTATTAGAAAATGATAACTATGTTAAGAAAAGAGTACTTTTGGTTTAACATGAAAAATGAGGTTGTTGAATTTTTATCTAGGTGTATGTTATAGCTGATTTCACCACTTCAGGTGGATCACACTTTGTATGGCCTTCCCCTGTCCCGCTGCAGACTCCTTAGACCCCATGGACCATTTTTTGTCCTTTGATGTTTCCTTGATCATCCCTAAAAACATATGAAAAACGATACACGCGACTTTTAAACCTATAAGCGTGTATATATGCGGGTTTGACCACTAAAACCGCATACATCGAGATGTGTGCATAATCCAAATCCTTTTGGAGTTTTCCTTGACATGGATCCGACTCATTTGACTCCTGGCCTTCCCTTTTCCTTGAGATCGCTCGGATTCGACCTTTCATTACCCCTTTGAAAAGCTATATAAGGAACCCCTTGGTACATTGAAGGCATAAGAGAGAATTGAGAGCAAAGAAACTATAGTCCATTGTTGCCGAAACTTATGCTTGAGTCTGCATCCCTTTGTCCCTTGGAGCACTAGTGTGTTCTTCCCAAGATTGCCTTTTGCTTGTGAGCTTGCTATTGAGAGATGGAGGATTGAGGTGGTGGAGGCCCAAGTGGGGGATTCAGTTTCTCTAGTTCGCAGACGTGCTGTAAGAGGTTGTATCTTGTAATCTCTGATTTATATTAATAGAAATATCTTTTCCTATCCAATAATGTGTGTTTGAATGAATATTTTATCCATGGGATTATGTCAAATGCTTGTACATTATTGATTATATATGCTAGAATAGATCTAACACCATGATATATAGAATGCTTGTATTGTTTACTTGTTGTTGAGGAAGTAATCTATCAATTCAAGCTGGAGATTGGAAAGCTCAACGGGGATCTACTTCAACCGTCCGGAATAAGGTACGAGGTCTAATCCTTTAGTGTTAGACATTTAATTTCTATTGCATATTGGAAAGGATTGATTTCTGGAGTCAAGCTGTCTGTTGTGGTACCCCAAGCCATAGGAATTTCTCTTCGTAACAGAATTGGCGACTCCACTGGGGAGTTCCTAGTAGTTGTCTTTTGGGGTTTGTTTTATTGACATTCAATGAATTTGAATTGCTCTTTCTATCTTGTTTCTGTGTCGGGTCTGGGGGCATGTATGCCTGGTAGAGTCTGATTGGTGTGAATTTTGTCTCAGCCTGTCTGTTTGCCTTGAGTTTATGCACCTTTCTTCCTGTACGTGATTCCATCACTTCAGGTGAATCACACTTTGTATGGCCTTCCCCTATCCCGATGCAGACTCCTTAGACCCCATGGACCATTTTTTTTCCTTTGATGTTTCCTTGATCATCCCTAAAAACATATGAAAAATGATACACGCGACTTTTAAATCTATAAGCACGTATATACATGGGTTTGACCACTAAAACCACATACATTGGGATGTGTGCATAATCCAAATCATTTTGGAGTTTTCCTTGACATGGATCTAACTCATTTGACTCATGGCCTTCCCTATGCCTTGAGATCGCTTGAATTCGACCTTTCATTACCCCTTTGAAAAGCTATATAAGGAACCCCTTGGTACATTGAAGGCATAAGAGAGAATTGAGAGCAACGAAACTATAGTCCATTGTTGCCGGAACTTATGCTTGAGTCTGCATCCCTTTGTCCCTTGGAACACTTTTGTGTTCTTCCCAAGCTTGCCTTTTTCTTGTGAGCTTGCTATCGAGAGATGGAGGATTAAAGTGGTGGAGGCCCGAGTGGGGGATTCAGTTTCTCCAGTTCGCAAATGTGCTGTCAGAGGTTGTATCTTGTAATCTCTGATTTATATTAATAGAAATATCTTTTCCTGTCCAATAATGTGTGTTTAAATGAATATGTTCTCCATTGGATTATGTCAAATGCTTATACATTATTGATTATATATGCTAGAATAGATCTAACACCATGATATATAGAATGCTTGTATTGTTTACTTGTTGTTGAGGAAGTAATATATCAATTCAAGCTAAAGATTGGAAAGATCAATGGGGATCTACTTCAACTGTTCAGAATAAGGTACGAGGTCTGATCCTTTAGTGTTAGACATTTAATTTCTATTGCATATTAGAAAGGATTGATTTCTAGAGTCAAGATGTCTGTTGTGGTACCCCAAGCCATAGGAATTTCTCTCCGTAACAGAACTGGTGACTCCGCTGGGGAGTTCCTAGTAGTTGTCCTTTAGGGGTTTTTTTATCGGCATTCAATGAATTTGAATTGCTCTTTCTCTCTTATTTATGTGTCGGGTCACGGGGCATGTATGCCTAGTAGAGTCTAATTGGTGTGAACTTTGTCTCAGCCTGTCTGTTTTCCTTGAGTTTATGCACCTTTCTTCATGTACGCAATTTTTTAACTCACAGTCACGTATACACGCGGGTTCCTCTTCGATTTCCGCGTATACACGCGGGTTTACTGTGAACAGTCGCGTATGCCCTTGCTTTTTCCTTTTTGTGGAAGATAATTGGTTGCTGGGTGAATTTTGATATTTGTTGAGTCTCCTTTGGCACTGCCTGAGTCTGTTTAGACCTCTTTTTCTGACCAGAAATGTTTTTTTTTAGGCTAAATTTTTTTTTTAAGAAGGTTCTTGTCATGGCATTTTCAATTTTTTGTTTGAGATTAGTGCATTAGAGTTCTTTTACCTTAGTGCTTTGCTTGAGCATTGTTTGTGTGTCCTTGCAGAGTCTAGGGGTCGTAGAATCATTCTTTTACTTTTTGCATCTCTTTTATTTCAAAAAATCCAAAAACATTTGCTTATCATCATGCATTGCATTTTGCATCTTTGCATTGTACTTGCACTAGATTTGCTTTGGAGTACTAGTTAGGACTTCATATAGGAAAAATTTGCATTCATCATTTGAAGAGAATTGTGCATTTCACGTAGTAGCATACCCTGTTTTCATGGACACAATGCATTTGCATTGATTGTTAGGTGTGCATTTTACTTCATGTTGCGTCATAACACTATTAGTTGCACGGTCATATCCCTTTTTTGAGTAATAAAGCCAATTAAAATCAACGCTAAATTAAAATGAATTACACTCTTTTCTTTTATAGGGTGCACCAACAAGCTTAGGTTTTAGGATCTTGGAATAGTTCATTGTAAGTCAATTCTCCAAGATGACTAAACAACAACATGTATGTGTCTGTCCAGGTGAGTGTGTGAAATCCTTGGTATAACCAATGTTTCTCAGGATCCTCCTCTCAAAAGGGAGTTAAGCACAAGGCAGTGTGAGCGTTTATTGATTGGGATGACCCCTAGTCATAACTGAGTAGCACCAGAGATATTTCCAGGATTGTATTCGTATCTGGGGGATCTTTTGAGAGTTTCGGGCTTTGCTACCCTACCCATACGGTCAATCCTGCCTGCGACTGTCCGCCTGAGCATTGGTTATATTGAGGTGACCTTAGTGGCCTTACCTAGGATATCAAGGGGGTACTTTGCAGGGGTTATTCTGCAGGTGTCCTAGCCAGGTTGGGGTAGGACAGCACAGTTGCTTTACGCGTTGAAGCTGAGGGCCACAATAATTGGTTACGTACCTCCGCTTGTTGTGTATGGGAGTCTCAAGCCTCTCCTAGGCGAGACATACCTGCTTCATTCGGGTGCTCATTTATCCAGCCCTTGTTTTCCTGCATTTGGCTTTAGATTTTATTAATGATTGCTCTGTGCATGATAGTTGGCCTAGGTTTTACGTAAATAGAGAGTCATTTCTATTTTTTGAGTCATTGTGGATTTGGGTGCGGCTCCTCGCCATTCTCATTGTTTAGCAGGACTCCCACCTTCTACTTCTCCTCCTCCTTTGGGAGAGAGACCTAGACAGTCCAGGTGGACTATTTCACACATTGATTCACACACCATGGGAGACCATTTAGAGGATATTCCTGAACCACCTCCTCCCATTCATGTAGATGATGGGGACTTTAATCCTACTTACGATCCTTCACCCGACTTGGCTGAGTTAGGTCTTGTGATTTCTGAGATAGGAACCATGCATGATAGACCTACTCACTCTAGGGTTGATTCCCCATTGACGCGTTACCAGTATGGAATGCTGGAGGGCGCCGAGACTCATTTTGAACTTGCCAGCACTAGCTACAGTAGTTATTCTATGACTAGTTTCCCTACACATGATTTGGCATTTCATGTCGAATCCTACTTCGAGCCTAACACTATGCCTGGGGGCACTCTCATTCCTTACCATGCAGAGAGGTTTGGGAGCTCTAGTCACATTGCACCTTCTGTCCCAGTGGTGGAAGTTACATCACATATCCCTCCTAGGTCTAGGGTTAGCGATTCGATTAGGATACCAGATCCGAGACGAGTGACGATAGGCGGTATCACATACATTATTACTAAGATTCCTTCGTCCTCGATCCCTAGTTCTTCAAATGTACATCTTCCACCTTATTCATGTGGTCCTTTGAGCTGGCATATGGCTACAAGTCAGGTCCGTACTGCGGTTACTAGACCGATTGTGTCTCAGGTTTACATACCACCCGTTGCTTTGGGAGGCTATGTTCATACTTCTAGAGGTCATGTTACTACTTTCGGGGCGTATATCCCTACTTCCGGAGCGTATCTTCCTACCTAAGGAGTGTCTCATGGGGCATCGCATGCGATGACCTATGGACCCTGTTATGTGACGCAGTATGGACAGGGTTCTTCACCTTATGGAGGCGAGTATCAACAACCTGCTTACTATCCTAATTACAGCTTTGTATCTCCTACTAGTCAAGTTCCACTACACTATGGTGCTTCCACACCACCCTATACGGGTCATACGGGAGGAGGACACTATGGCCAAGGCCATGGTGGTAACCAACCCTATATGAATCAGGGAGCGGTCCATCGACCTCACCATCCTAGGCTCCCTTTCCTCGCGACGCTTAATCTTCCTGACTTATCGAGATTGACGAACGATCTTGTGGCTCATGACCCGGCTTGGCTGGCTGTCCCTACCAAACTTCCTTCGGACATACCTAAGTTCCAGGGCAAACCGAGAGAGGATCCGAGCGAACATATTACTACGTTTCACCTATGGTGCTCTTCGAATTCCTTACATTAGGACTCAGTCCACTTGAGACTATTTCAATGCACCCTTACAGGGCCTGCCGTGAAGTGGTATATAGAGTTACCTAGGGGAGCTTCCGCTTTGTTCGACGACCTTGCGATGACTTTTCTTAATCACTTCCAGCTACCAGTGTGTTATGACATTGGTACTGAACTCTTGTAGACATTTCGGCAAGATAAAGCCACACATATTTCGGATCATATTCAAGAGTGGCATAGACGAAAGAGGTTAATTAAAGCTTTTATACCACCAGAGTTCCTCCTCGAGTGGTTCCTCAAGTCATTATTGCCGTATATACCAAAGGATGTTTCCACATCCGGAGTGCAGAATGAGGAACAAGCGATTTTTAGGGCACAGTAACTGGACTTGATTTATGCTCAGTCCGGTTTGTTGTATGAGATTATTCCCAATGCTCCTCATTCCAGTTTCGATCCCAAAGTCAAACCTGGACCACATGCCGATGGCATTGTGGGTTGTGCAAGTGGGAAACCTGTGGATTCGGTTTCAAAACAAGTTAGTCAATTTTCAATCAACCAATCTGCTTTGGTACAAGCTATGGCTTCATCTCAACCCACCCAAATGACGAGTGTACTCTCTGTGCAATCGTCGGACCAGAAGGGTAACCAACAGCCCAGATAGAATAGAAAAAAGGGTAAAAATAATTGAAAAGGTGGGAATAAGAATGAGAATGCTAACAATAATGACAAGAACGGTCGAAATACTGGGGGGGACAAGCAAGCTAAACGTAAGGTTAAGTTCCCTTGCAAGTTGTGTAAGGATGATCACCTCACTTACTTGTGCCCTCATATTGAGGAAGCTTCGAGATTCTTAGCACAGGGCCCAGCTGTGCTAACTAACCCTTTATCACATAATCAAAATATGAAATCGAAGTGCCATGACCAGTCTAGTGATGATGATCCTCCAGAGGGTAGTGGTCGTGGGTGCATTAACATGGTCCATGCTGCGAAAGTTGTGACCCATGTGAAATATTATGGTTCGTCACAACCCAGCCCAGACAAAGAGCCTGATCCACTAGGGTCCCCTTTGTGCATTGAGAAACCTACGGATAAACCTGAGGCTACACCTCACATTCCTAAGGTAGTCCTTAAGCATTCTGGACATAATCCAAATGCCTGAGCCACCCAAAATTATTCAGTTATCGAGGATTTGGACCACACTCCTTGTGTGATGTCTACATTGGAAGTGCTTTAGAGTTGTCCTTCGCAAATGAAGGTGTTGCTTTCTGCCCTTGGTGTGAATGATGATAATTATTCCTCTGTGATCAAATTTGAAACCGCAAGAATTCAGCCTCGCTTGCCCTACTATGTGTCTCTTTTGGTTCACGTAGAATGTCTTAATATGACCATCAAGCACACTGTGATTGATGAGGGTGCTGCTTCTTTTGTGATGTCTTTGTCCTGTTGGAAGGGTCTATTAGAGGAAATTTGGGGTCTAAAATGGGCCTTATAAGAAAACGTGCCAAAATAATTTTTTGTGAGTTGGAATTCAATAACCAATAGAATTTCAATAAAATAAGTCAACCATAATGGTTGAATTGACATATTTGTCATTAAAAAAAACTACTTTTTTTGTTCGTATTTTCGACATATCTCATTGTGTTTTTACTCAAATTTCGATCGGGAGAGCCCATTGGATGCAGAATTTGATTCTGCATCCAACGAGTACCCACACTGCATACTTTTGATGGACCCCGCTACACCAAAAACAAGAAATACCTGAAAAAATGTTATGATGATGTCATCATCACGTTTTTTCAGGTATTTCTTGTTTTTGGGGTAGTGGGGTCCATCAAAAGTATGCAGTGTGGGTACTCGTTGGATGTGGAATCAAATTCCACATCCAACGAGCTCTCCCGATTGAAATTTGAGTAAAACCACAGGGAGATATGTCGAAAATATGAACACAAAAAGTAGTTTTTTTCTTTCTTCCTCCAAAATTAATCAATATTATTTTATTATTTTAACTATTATTTTATTATTTTCCTTAGGAGGCCCATTTTAGACCCCAAAATTCCTCTAATCTGAGGTTCTCCTGAGCTGTCTAAATCAGCAACTATTTTAACTGCGTTCGATGGGAGATCTTTTAGGACACATGGCATCCTTCCTTCCCTTAAAGTCCATTTTGGGGGGAAGACCATTGCGATAGAGGTCGAGGTGGTTGATGCGCCCCTTGACTACAATATCTTGCTGGGTAGGAACTGGATGTACAGTATGCAAGTCGTTGCTTCTTCCTTGTTCTATTTTGTATGCTTTCCACATAGTGGGAAGATCGTAACGATTGATCAAACGACATTCAAGAATCTATCTCTTACCGCATCTTCGGGAGCTTCGATCCCGATCGTTAAGCACTCTCAGTCGGAAACTGGGAGTGTGGGTGTGGGCATGTATCCATCCCTCATGGGAATCTTTAGTTGTCCTGCACTGATACTCATGATAGGATCTAGTTCCGATGAGGCTTCGACATCTACGACATCGGTGTCTTTTCACACAACTCATATGGAAGATCCTTGGATTCTTCCTACACTGAGTACTTCGAGTGAGCCCGTCAAGACGAACGTGTCGTTTCCTGTAGCTATGATAGCTTATCAAGCTAATCTCAAGAGTGTTGCAGAGCCTAGTCCTTCCTTTTCACAGATGGAGGAGGAGGACCCTTATGTGCTGCCGGCATGGGTAGTACAGTCTTCTCACGCACACGACTACCTTGATATAGTTCTCCCTTCAGATGAAGCGATTATTGAGGCTATGTCAGGAGTTGAGCCACCATGGGAGGAACTTCATCATAGATTGTACTTTCTTCCAGAGCTTGACCATTTGGAGCATGAGGATTTTAGGGCGGTTCTTAGTCAGAGAGTTGGTAGTCCTGTGGTTCCATTAATATCTCCTGGTCCGATGGCTGATGGAAACATGGCGAACATATCTTCAACGATTCCTATCAACATCTCTCGCAATCTTGGCACGATAGAGAATGTCTATATTGGGGTGAAATGTTCCCATGCTGAGATTCTGGAATATACCAAGCTATTTAAGGAATTCCATGATATTTTTGCTTGGTCTTACGATGAGATGCCAAGTATTGACCCTCGTATTGTCGAGCACAAGATTAAGACTTACCCCAACGCTAAGCCTGTTCAACAATGTCTACGTGTGGTGAATCCTAGGAAAGCACCCACGATTAAGGCAAAGATAGAGAAGCTGTTGAAAGTCGGTTTCATCTATCCCATTCCCTTGATGGAGTGGGTTTCAAACCCCGTTTGGGTGGATAAGAAGTAGGGAGCGATCCACATATGCAATAATTTCCACGATTTGAATCGTGCATGTCCTAAGGACAACTTCCCCACACCGTTTATAGATCAGATTTTGGATGAGTGTGTGGGTAGCGAGGTGTTCTCCTTTATGGACATCTTTTCTGGGTATAATCAGATATAGATTAAACCTGAGGACCAACATAAGACTGCATTTATTTGTCCTTGGGGAACGTTTGCATATCGAAAAATGCCTTTTGGCCTTAAAAACGCCGGAGCTACATTTCATCGGGCAATGACCTTGATTTTCCATGATCTCAAGTCAATTATCGAGGTATTTTTGGTTGACCTCGCTGCTCATTCTCGCATGAGAATGCGTCATCCCTATCACTTGAGATTGGTATTCGAAAGATGCCGGCACTATTCGGTTAGATTAAATCCTCACAAGTGCATATTTTGTGTGAAATCAGGGCATTTGTTAGGATTCATCGTTTCTAAAGAGGGTATAAGAGTCGACCCTTTGAAGGTTGAGGCAATACTTCAGTTGTCTCCCTCGAAGAATATTCGTCATCTTCAGTGTTTGCAAGGCATGGCAAACTTCTTACGAAGATTTGTTTTCAACTTTTCTAATTTGATTAGAGGCTTCATGCGTCTCTTGAAGAAGGACACCCCCTTTTATTGGGATGAGCGAGCCCAGGCGTCCTTCGATGCACTCAAGCGAGCCCTAGCATCATCCCCGGTGATTAGTCCTCTGGATTATAGCCGTGATTTTCTATTATATGTGGTCGCGTCCTTAGAGACGATTGGTATGTTTTTGGTTCAAGAGGATGAGGATCTCCAAGAGCATGTCATATATTATTTGAGCCAAAACCTTATTGATGTAGAGATTCATTATTCTCATTTTGAGAAGCTTGCTTTAGCTACCGTACATGTGGTTCAGTGATTGAGACATTATATTCTCCTTCGCTAGACCTTGGTTGTGGCCCATGTCAATCCGTTTCAATTCGTCCTCACCCGAAGGATGATTGGGTGAAAGTATAATAAATGGATTGTTATTCTGTAAGAATTCGATCTCGAGTTTGTTTCGACAAAATTGAAGAAGTCTTTAATTTTTACAGAGCTTATATCGGATTTCCCGAGCGAGGCCGAGGAGTTGGTTTGTGAAGATATGTTTGTCGATGAACACATCTTCTTAATCTCAACGTTAGACCCATGGTATGAGGATATCATAATATATTTACAAACACTGAAGACCCCTACTCACCTCTCGCGAGATGAATGACGACGATTACGTCACATCTCTAAGAACTACCTCATAGTGGACAATACTTTGTACCGCCGAGGGGTAGATTCCATTTTACGACGTTGTTTAACTCATGAAGAGGCTGAGGTAGTGTTGAATGATTTCCACAGAGGGGCATGTGGTGGTCATTTATCTGGGCTTTCTACAACTCAAAATATTTTAAGAGCGGGTTATTTTTGGCCGTCGATCTTTAAGGATTGTGTTGATGCGGTCAAGAGGTGCCACCCTTTCCAGGTGTTCACACATAATATGTGCTCAAAACCTACCCCGTTACATCCCATTATCACCACCGATCCCTTCACTAAGTGGGGGCTCAATTTTATGGATTGCAACCTAGCTTCGGCTGGGGGGCACCATCACATTATAATGGCTGTTGATTATTTCATGAAATGGGCTAAGGCTATGCCTACAGTAAAATCCGATGGTGAGACAGCCGCTCACTTTGTGTTCAACCAAATTATTGTTCGGTTCAGGATTCCGAAAGAGCTTGTCACTAACCATGGCTCACACTTTCATAACCATATGATGGAAGAGTTGGCATCCAAGTTAGGGTATAAGCAAGAGCATTCATCTTCTTACTACCCCCAAGAAAATGGACAGGTAGAGGCGGTGAATAAATCACTCAATTCCATTCTCCAATGAACCATTGCACAAAGTAAGAATAATTGGCACATTACGTTATATCCTGCTTTGTGGGCATATCGAACCGTTGTTAAGACTGCCACTGGTTTTTCTCCATATCAGATTATACATGGAGTGGAATTGATATTGCCGGTTGAATGTGAAATTCCTTCGTTGAAGCTAGCTGTGGAACTCTTACCAGACACTTCCCCATTGGAGGAGATTTTGGTTCACCTTGAGCAACTTGATGAGCAGCGTCGGGATGCCTTGGTGGCTCTAGAAGTCAATAAACATCGCATTAAGGTCTAGTACGATAAGTCTGTCCATCCAAGGGTGTTTAGTGAAGGAGACTTGGTCCTTTTGTGGGATCAACCGAAAGAACCCTTGGGGGCAGAGAAATTTAATCCTATGTGGCGTGGTCCTTACATGGTCAAGCGTGTGTTAGAGAAGGGTGCGTATGAGTTAGTGGATTATGAAGGAACAGCCTTGGCGTAGCCTAGAAATGGGATCTATCTCAAAAAATACTATGCATGACCTTTAGCCAAGGATGCTTATTGTATATTAGTGTACAGTTATGCATAGTTAGGTCTTTTTCTTATCGTGATCGGGTTTGTGATTAGTTTCTGTTTCTTTTGGCAGATGTCAATGGAATTTTCCACCTATATAGGATTCGTGGATGGTGCAAGCCATCACACTCAACACTTAGCCTCGGCTGCATGGGTAATTTATACTCCTATGGGTCAGGTACTATCTTCAGGAGGTGTATGTCTACGGCCATCTTCCAACAATGTTGCTGAATACAGCGTCATTATTGAGCTTCTACGGGATGCCATTTTACATGGTGTTCTATCTCTTGAGGTATGTCTTGATTCGGAGTTAGTAGTGTCACAGCTCAATGGTTTGTACAATGTTAGAGATCCAACGTTATTGAGAAGGTTCTTGCATGTGAGATTGTTAGAACAACAATTTGACAATATAACATATATACACATTCCAAGAAATAATAATTAAGTTGCTGACTCATATGATAACTACATGTTAGATTGGCATTTGTTTCATTCACAATAAATTAATCACAAACACAATTTTTACACATGTAAATAAATAAATCGATCACCATAAAAAAAATTATATATACATCAAAAATGTGATAATACATAGTGTCATGATACAAAATTGGGGCTTTTAAGCCAACATATTATAATACACGGTCGTACAAAATGTATACACTCCCAGGTGTCTAATCCTGTGGAGGAGGAGGAGGGTTGTGATCATGGAAGGTCACTATGGCTCTAGCCAGCCATCAGAATAAACGCACCCATGTGTGTGGTACACCCACCACCTGCCGGTGCATGGCCTCAAGCAAGTCCTCAACTTGTGCCATGGGAACTCTATGTGTCAATCTCACAAAGTTGGTATGAATGCTCTGGAGCATTTGCTCCGCATCCACACCCGTGATGTCATCTCCTCTTCCCCTCCATCTATGACGAGGGAAGCCCTCTGGCCGCCATGGTCCCACATCTGCACACAAATGGTAGATGTCACTATGTATCGTCACCCAAAAATATGTCTTTTTGATTCCATATAATCAATAAAATACAAAAAAAATTAAATAACTCAAAATTTAAAAAGAGAGGGTCAAGATTCGTTACCTATATCACCATATGCTGATCCTGGTGGTGGCGGCATGTCCGGGTCCCCCCAAAAATCTATCCCTGCATAGGGGTAGTCATCGATGGCAACTATCTATCGTCGCCACCATGGAAAGAAGTCAGCTGGATATGGGTTGGCCACCCTACCACCCCCCAGTTTGTGCATAGCATCTGCCCAACGTCGTTGGGCTGGATCTCGAACCCCGTGAAGAGGAACGTCCACTCTAGGGCTCAATCCTGGAACAAACTTGAAGAAAAACGTGCTCAAAATACTGATGAACCCAAAGTTCCACACCATGCCTGCCTTACACTCACTGAGATGGTGTTTCATGTTGCTCAGTAGTGTAGTACTCCAGTCGTAGATCGTGGGTCTCATGCACTCCACTACATAGAACATCAGAGGCCGTGAGGCCTGGTGGAGTGATGCCAAGCCTTCTATCCTGCCCAACGTCAATAATATGGCCTTTAGGCCCAACACCTATATAGCATTGGTAGGGACTTGACTCCCCACCTTCTCAATGTCTGGATAATAGTACACTGCAATGTACTCGTCGATATTCAAGCCACCTCCTGGCCCACCATGAGAACGAAGGTTTGCCACTTCCCCTTGTCTAGAAAGCCCTGTGATAAAGTATATGTCCTCCACCTCTATGGTGAGGAACATCCCATCTATATGGAAGGACTCCGAGTCTGGATCCCAATAATATACCAGTATCTATAATAGTCTTGGTTTGGCCCTCAAACCACCAAGACACCAAAACTTGTAGAGTCCGCATGCATGTAGAGCTTGTTGAGCCATTAAGTCGGCCCTTACTACTTCCTCTACTTCACCATGCTCATGCTCTCTCCAGTCTAGGACCATCCTGCACAAGAAATTGCAAATTTTCCCATTAGTTTATTGAAAAAACTATATGCGCGGCCTCATACGCGACTGTTTTCAAAACAGCCGTGTATGTACACAGGTTTGAGGCCATTTTTTGCGTATATCCAGCCCTATACATGGAAAAAACCTCGATTTCTGTGTGGGCCGCAGCGCTCATTTTGGGTTGGCCTAAAAAACTTATTTGACCATGAAAATTCATAAAAATTGTATCAAAATGCAAGAGGAGAGCATGAGTAAATACTTGGAAGAAACGGTAGTGAATTTCGTCGGCTGGATCTCCTGGACTTCGCTGTTGACAATCAGAGCTCAAATGGGTAAAAGTTTCAAATGATTTATAATATTTTGAATTGTTTACTATTTATAGAAAATTTTCAAATATTTGAAAATTTTTACCCCCTTTCCTATAGTTTCGACATTTTCTAACCATTTTGGACCGTTTTTGACATAATTTGTGATGTAGAAGACCTTTTTTAGTGTCGTTTTAGCCATTGGATTGACCCATTCATGTCGATCTCATGTATCATGTCTAAACTAGCATATAGGTTAGGCTTCATCATCGTTTGCATTTTGCATAACCTTATGACCATCTCATCATGACCTTAGGTACGAACCCACTCTATTATGTCACAGAACCTTCTTGCTGCTTTAGAAGTGGTATGATATGAGTGGTAGAGCTTTACCATACATGGGTACCCTAGTTAGCGCCCTATTTTCATTTGGTGCCCATGCTGACATTTTCTCCTTTAGGGTGTGGGAGTCCGTTGTATAGTACTGCCATGCCATTTCGCAAGAACCTCATACTCCTCTTGATCTTTTGCTGGCCTATTTCCCTCAGGACTCCCTCATGTCAAGTTGTGAATGCATTATCATGAGCTTTTCCTGCCTTATTGAGCTTTATGTCGGCTCCCTTGACATTGCGTTTCAGCCATATAGCCCGAGCTTGTCTCATGTCTATCCATGCGGAGCCATTTTTTATATCCTTCGCTGCTTGATTTCCTTTTTACCGGGAGGGGATTTTCCCCCAAGTGTCAATATCCTACATGTATCCTTGCATTGAGCATAGGTATGTTCCACTACTTGGAACTAGTTTTTTTTCCCTTATGACACTCGTCTCCTCCTAGTTTGTAACTATAAAGCTATTTTATTGTTTTTTCAATCTTTTTAAATAACTGAAAAAGTCCAAAAAAATTAAAAAACCAAAAAGTCGGACAAGGAAAGATGTTATCTGTGGCAGCTATCGAGTCATGTCACCTTCAAACAGAGCACTGTATATCACATCCATTGGTTGGGTTATAGTTTGACTTTAGGAGCTGTACTCATTTATCTGAGTTTATCTCCACCGACTGGTTAAGCTTCCAGTCCCTATGGAGCCTCTGTCGAAGCCTCCTATGTCGCAGAGATGTCCCATTTTGTATATCGAGTCTATGTTTCCTTCATTCAGTCATCATACGCCATTATTCTCTTGTTCGAAGGAAGTTGAAGCCTGAGTCGGCCATTCCTCAGTTATCTTGACTTTACATGTCGGCCATTCTCGGTACAGTTACTGGTTCGTGCACCTTATGATCGTGTCCTTCCACAGTATACAGCTTTTCTGAGTACCTCATGTTGGATGATGGGGGATGCCTTAATGCTCTCCTTCCAACGGATTTCATCCCATAGACTTCAGATCATTTATTCTAGGATTGGAATCTAGAGTCCTTTTGAGTGCCTTGAGACTTGCAGTCATCAGTGGCAGGTTCTCTCGCCATCGACAGTTTTTGGGAATACATTAAAGTCCCCCGATCGATGGATCCTCTCAAGTGGTCGACCTCCACACATTTATTCACACTTGTTAGTTTGCACTCTAGTACCTTGATTCCCATTTTCATTATTGGTGGGTGATCTCGCGTCTGTTAACGGTATACATTAATGACCGGTAATCAGACGATGGACTACTATGTTTGACCTCGACACCTCTATTCACACAGTAGGACATGTACTCGTAGCAGTTTGTGTAGAAGACTTTCCAGATTGGTGGCATCTCTTATATGCTACCTCCTTGATCATGCCAGTGTTCATGAGATTTCAGCTCTCGTGACTTGATTCCAGTATATGTCATATATTTCCAACCACTATGGAGATCTTGATCTGTTATATCTTCAGCCATTATGGAGATCATGGTACTATGTATATCTTCATCATGGAGATTCTGATCTATGTATATTGTATGTGGCTATGACCACATATGTGATATCATGTATCATGCCTATTCATGGCCATTGTACTCTTATTTATCCAGTACTGCAGTTATATGCAGAGTTGTATTATTGTACTATGCTAATTGGGTGGCTGGTCTTCCATTTGGGATCCTTCATCACTCCACTTCTGGGATGGAATTATAATGTATTTCAGCCATCGTATGACCCCTCTGACCTCACACATTAGGGGGCATCTGTTATAGCTAATTTCACCACTTCAGGTGAATCACACTTTGTATGGCCTTCCCCTATCCCGCTGCAGACTCCTTAGACCCCATGGACCATTTTTTGTCCTTGGATGTTTCCTTGATCATCCCTAAAAACATATGAAAAATGATACACGATACTTTTAAACCTATAAGCACGTATATACGCGGGTTTGAACACTAAAACCGCTTACATCGGGATGTGTGCATAACACAAATCCTTTTGAAGTTTTCCTTGACATGGATCCGACTCATTTGACTCCTGGCCTTCCCTATGCCTTGAGATCACTCAGATTTTACCTTTCATTAACCTTTTGAAAAGCTATATAAGGAACCCCTTGGTACATTGAAGGCATAAGAGAGAATTGAGAGCAAAGAAACTATAGTCCATTGTTGCCAGAACTTATGCTTGAGTCTGCATCCCTTTGTCCCTTGGAGCACTAGTGTGTTCTTCCCAAGCTTGCCTTTTGCTTGTGAGCTTGCTATCGAGAGATGGAGGATTGAGGTGGTGGAGGCCCAAGTGGGGGATTCAGTTTCTTCGGTTCGTAGATGTGCTATCAGAGGTTGTATCTTGTAATCTCTAATTTATATTAATATAAATATCTTTTCCTATCCAATAATGTGTGTTTGAATGAATATTTTATCCATGGAATTATGTCAAATTCTTGTACATTATTGATTATATATGCTAGAATAGATCTAACACCATGATATATAGAATGCTTGTATTGTTTACTTGTTGTTGAGGAAGTAATCTATCAATTCAAGCTGAAGATTGGAAAGCTCAACAGGGATCTACTTCAACCGTTCGGAATAAGGTACGAGGTCTGATCCTTTAGTGTTAGACATTTAATTTCTATTGCATATTGGAAAGGATTGATTTCTAGAGTCAAGATGTCTGTTGTGGTACCCCAAGCCATAAGAATTTCTCTCTGTAACAGTGTATCGAATGTCAACAAGTTAAAGTTGAACATAAACACCCAGCATGCCTCGTACAGCCATTGCCAATTCCAAATTGGAAATAGGAAATCACCAGTCTTGACTTTGTAACTAGTCTACCTAAAAACCAAAAACATAATGATTCAATAATGGTAGTTGTGGATAAATTAAGTGAAGCATCACACTTTATTCATGTTAAAACAACTTATATAGTTGCTAATATTGCTAACATTTTTATGAAAGAAATCTTTCTTCTGCATGGAATTCCAAAGGTAATAATTTCGGACAGAAATCCCAAATTTACTGGTAATTTTTGGAAAACTTAATTTAAAGGATTAAATACTAAATTGAATTTCAGTACTGCTTATCATCCGCAAATGGATGGACAAACAGAAAGAGTCAATCAAGTATTATAAGACATGTTACAAATGTATGTTAGAGACTATCCCAATAAGTGGGAAGCCTATTTGCATTTGGTTGAATTTTCTTATAATAACCATTATCAAGCTTCAGCAAAGCTTAGTCCTTTTGAAATATTATATGGTAGAAAGTGTAACACTCCTATTACATGGAGTAATCCATTAGACTAGTTTATGTTAGGAACTGACATGTTAAAAGAATTGGAACTAACAGTGAAATAGGTACAAGGCAATTTGAAAATTGCTCAAGATATGAAAAAGAGTCATGTCAACCTTAAAAAAGATTCGAAGGAATTCCATTTAGGTGCACATGTATTTGTTAAGATGAAACCAAGAAAGAGCTCCTTTAAACTAGGGAGTTGTGCTAAATTAGCACCCAGGTATTGTGGACCCTTCAAGATATTGGAAAGAGTGGGTCCAGTGGCTTATCAACTAGCTTTTCCACCTAATCTTAGAATACACAATGTTTTTCACATTTCTATTTTGAAAAGGTATATACATGATATTAATTCTTGCACATGATCTAGGAACTAGGAATCAAAATCATCAAAGAATTATTAACAAATACTCATGAATTGGAAATAACTGGAACCATAAATGGTTTCCTCTCTGTATATTTAATAAACAATAAAGGGTTACAATTCCAATGCTGAGCAATGGCTTAAATCCATGAAGAATTTGAATACCTAAGGAGACAATTCAAATTCAGTGAGTGAGTCTAGCTTAACTAACTCTAAACCATTCAATCTCACTCAGTTAACCACTTGACCAAAACCCTAATTGACTCACCAAACCCTAACTGAATTCGGAGTGCAATAAATGATTGAATCTCAACTGAAGGAGATCAAACACATGTCATAGCAATCCAACCATCAAGTGCTAGTGATGCATGACTCCAATGAACCCCGATGAGGTTAACTGAAGCTGAACTAACCATCAGAAGTTGGTGGAGGCGCCTTGTTGACTCCAGTTCATTAAATAATAATAAATAATAATAAATAATCATTAAATAATATATTTAATTACTGGAGGCACCTTAACTGACTGTAACTGACTGGTTGAACTGATTGTAACCACCAGTTAGCAATTAGGTGCATTAATATCACTCAGATCACCCCTAGAGTGCTCCAGTTAGCCTCCTTGACTGTAGGAGAAGGCTAAGTTAGCCTCCTTGACTGTAGGTAGGTGTGGGTGTGACTGGATGATGGCAATTAATGCTCCATTGATGTCAATTAAACTTAGGATAGTGGTTTAACTAGGCCAATTTGACCGAAAGAGTGTGTATGATGGTAGATGTCTCCAACACCCCCCCTTAAGCTATACTCAGGAAGAGTTAGAAAACATAGATGCATAAAATACTAGGGCCTTGGAAACAAAGGCCATAGGTCACCCTGTACAATAAAGTAACTGCTTAATATAACCAAGGAAACGGGGAAAACCTCATGGGAAAAATACCCCCCCTCAAACTAAGCAGTAAATCAAGAATTGGTTCTTCTATGCAACAGCATCCTGAGACTGTGCATGTGAACCTCTGAATCCAAACTAAATGAATATGTTTGGAGGAATCTTCCACTTTGGAAGAAGAACAATGCACTCAACTGAATCAGAAATACAAACAACTGCACGGTGAAAACTGGACCCATGGAGAGCAACTGAAATCATCTGAAGAAAGAGCAAAGGTTCTTGAGGATTTGAACCATGTGTGGAACACTCAAGAAACTGATATGTTGCAGCCCTGAACAGCAAACCATTATTGGTAAAATCAGCCCCAAATCTTAGGAGCAAGTCTCCAAGCGGATGCAGAATGTCTTCCTCTTTAGTAGTTCTGTGAGGATATGAGCTTGTGACCAAAGGTAGAGAATCCCTGGGACTCTGGAGAGCGAATGATTGAGCTCCAGAATCTGATATAGATTCTGAAATATCTAATGAATCACAAAATAAAATATCAGCAACCTCATAAGAGGAAACTAACACCAAATCCCCATAAGCAAAATTAAAGAAGAACTGCGGTACTTGATTTTTCACACCGAAATTGGTGAGAGAAGCTACAAGCATGGCTGAAAGCTCTTGAATTTTAAAATATGAACAAAATAATATCATATTAGAATGTAAATCATATATAAATATGTTCACAACAGATCCAAAACTGTGAAATGAAATCAAATCCCCAGCAGCAGTTTTGTAGGAGACTTGCGGTACTTGTTTCTTCACACCATTGATGAGAACAGCTACAAGCAGTACTGAAGGTTTATGAACCTGAAATTTTGAACCAATAAATATCATATCAGATCCAAATAAGATCATATCATATCCAATAAGGTTCATATCAGATCCAAAATTATGGTCAACCGAGACGGTAGATGCACAGTTTTCTTTTTCTTCAAAATTCTGAATTTTTGTGCATGCAATCCTGCAGGATTTTCCTGGAAGATCTAGATCATGGGGAGTGAATGTGTCACTCTTATAATCTAATATTTCTTCCAAAATATCCAATTTTTTACATATTTTCACACCAGCAGCAACAATAGAGGAATAAAATTCAAATTTCTCCTCACTTTCGGAAGCAATTACTGGTAAATTTTGCACAGAATTCAAAGGAAAATCACCGATGAATGTTTGCATGGAAGTGCAGCAGTTTTTTTCTTCAATATCAGAGATTCGAATGTCTTCTTCTGTTTTAGCAATATGAGAAGATGAGATATAATAGATCTCATGAACTTCTGAAGCATCAGGAGAAGGAGTCACTTCATGGAGACTTTCTTCAATTCGAATTGAATGTGTAGAAGATTATGCTTCATCTTCATCTTGAACAACTTCATCAGAGAGAGTAGAGGCTGAGATTTTTGAGTGAAGAACTCTTGTGGTGCTGGATTTGATCTCCAAAGTACTATTATGATCCTCATTGTGCTTTCCAAAGGTTCTGTCCATTTTTGTCCAGAGATCCTTTGGGTAGTCAGCGAAATCAATAGGGTAGTACAAGCTATCATCAAGGGCCAGACATATTGTTCCAAAAGCTCTGTCACTATCATTTAGGCAGTCATTCTCATTCTCATAAGACTCTTTTCCAAGTCCAATAGACACCTCATAGAGACCTCATCTCTTCAGATATGCAATCATCTTCAACTTCCATTCCGAATAGCTTGTGAATGGGGTGAGAAGAGGGATTGATGAGTCCATTCGAAGTTGTACCTGATAAAACCTGCAAATCAAAACAAAAGGGGCACTATAAGGTCAGACAGCATGCGCATTCTAGGCTTTCATCACACCCAGCATAGTCAATCAAGCAAGCTTGATCAACAAGTTCTTTACTTGGGGTATTAAGTGGTAAGCCTTGGCTTCTGGTGCAGTGCCGGATTTTTGAGCTATTACTCAAATTTCATGGAGAAATCTGTCAAAAATCTTGTTTTTGAGAGATTGTTCTTCGTCCTGCTGCATGCTCTAATACCATATTAATTCTTGCACATGATCTAGGAACTAGGAATCAAAATCATCAAAGAATTATTAACAAATACTCATGAATTGGAAATAACTGGAACCAGAAATGGTTTCCTCTTTGTATATTTAATAAACAATAAAGGGTTACAATTCCAATGCTGAGCAATGGCTTAACTCCATGAAGAATTCGAATACCTAAGGAGACAATTCGAATTCAGTGAGTGAGTCTAGCTTAACTAACTCTAAACCATTCAATCTCACTCAATTAACCACTTGACCAAAACCCTAATTGACTCACCAAACCCTAACTGAAGTCAGAGTGCAATAAATGACTGAATATCAACTGAAGGAGAACAAATACATGTCATAGCAATCCAACCATCAAGTGCTAGTGATGCATGACTCCAATGAACCCCGATGAGGTTAACTGAAGCTGAACTAACCATCAGAAGTTGGTGGAGGTGCCTTGTTGACTCCAATTCATTAAATAATAATAAATAATCATTAAATAATATATTTAATAACTAGAGGCATCTTAACTGACTGTAACTGACTGGTTGAACTGATTGTAACCACCAGTTAGCAATTAGGTGCATTAATATCACTCAGATCAACCCCGGAGTGCTCCAGTTAGCCTTCTTGACTGTAGGTAGGCGTGGGTGTGACTGGATGATGGCAATTAATGCTCCACTGATGTCAATTAAACTTAGGATAGTGGTTTAACTAGGCCAATTTGACCGAAAGAGTGTGTATGATGGTATATGTCTCCAACACATGATGCTACTCATGTGATTGAATGGAATGTGATTTAAGTAGAAAGAGAAGGATATTTTTCGGTGGAACTGAATTGTATTCTCGACACAAGGAAAAATTTTCTCTAGAATCACACCATTAGATAGGTAAAGGTGCAGTGGAAACACCTCAGTCCAGATGAAGCGACCTGGGAACTGGAGAGCGATATGTAGGTGGCATATCCAGTTCTGTTCCAAGAAGACTCAGAATAACTTAAGAAACATCGAGGATGATGTTGAGCTTAAGGGGGGTGTTTGTAACATACCCAAAATTGAAAAATAAATATTTATTATTTATTTTAGCAAAAACATTATGTCAATTTTTATTGTAAAGTTAATGACCAAGTGGGACAAGGATGACTATAATTGAAGAATTATTTATTTTAATAATTAATTAAAGGATACACCTATTAAGGGGAGATGGTTAAATGAGTGTTCACTGACCCACTAGGAGGAAGGAGCAGTTGTAGAAGGTTTGTTGACAAGTGGAACTACTAGCATTCACTTTCTAGCTATTGCAGGAGCATAATCCCTAAAAAAAAGTGGCCATGTTCCCTGAGAGGGGAAAATGAGCTGGTGGATCATTAAATTCCAAAATTGATCCAAATACCTAGGAAATCTTATATAAACCATCAAATTGAGCAGGAGGCTCACCACTTATTTTGATTTCTGAGAGAATTAACTCTGTGAATGTTGCAAACTGAAAATTCAGGCACACAAAGAATTTGATGAGAGGATAGCTAAAGTGATTTGTGGAGTTATGTCTATTAGTGAGTGCTAAGTTGCAGAATTTTGTTGTTTGGTAGAGATCCTTGTCCTAGTGGTTCAGTGAACAAGCTTGTGGGTCCTAAGAAAGTGATTTGGCTGCTTCAGGAAAGGTTGGGTGGAACAATCTCCCTTGGGTGTTAGTCCCCTTTCTACAACATATCCAGGTTCCAACTCTATATCTAGAATATGTACTTACTTATGTTTAAGTAAGTCGTAATTATTTTCAAATGTGGCTATAGTTAAATTATATTTATTCAATGATTATTTGATGAAGTATTGGCATAGAAATTGATTGATAGAGAAATGAACTTAAAATTATCTCATGTGCCACACTCTAGTACAAGAAGATATGAAATTATGTATGAATAAGTAGTACCAGAATGATTGAATCATTGTGTATCTTAGTTATTACAGAAAACAAAAATGTTATGTTTTATTATGCACAATCCATTGATAATCATACAAACAGGTATCTAGTTAAATTTATAAGCCATATCTCATAATCCAAAGGATAAAAATATTATAAACAAATACAGTTAGTAAAACCGAACCATAAAATTACAGAATAAGTATAAAACACAGAAATATGTATACAGTTATTATATCATGTTTTAAATTAAAACTTGTTAGGTTAAACTAAATACCACAGAGATTTTCTAAACATAGTATAACCATATCTCGACACATTTTAACACCAAGTCGAGTTTAACAACATGCCATAGCCCCGATTTTAGGATAAGGGCCATTTTGGTGTTGTTATCTACAAGAAAATTTCCTTATAGATGAAGGATTTCAAACAACCTTAGGGATTAACTATTTTCTAAATAGTGTGGTTAATATGATTCCTTATAACAATATTAAGGGTTTACATACAGTCTCATGATCTACTTAAACTTACAACATCAGAGTTAGATAAAATCTATCATAAGATCTCACAAATATATTTATATTTTAATAAGAGAAATAAACAGAGAAGAAAATTTATACTTCAACAGTAATTGATATTTTCATAGTATCACAACCTCATCCTAAAATCAACCACGATATAGTTGATAACCCGATAGAATAACAATCTGGTATATAAACTATAAACAAGTAAATTCATGGAATAAAATGACACAAGTATCATTCTATTTAACCTCTCGATATGCAGTAGGATAAACTAGTTTATCTCAGAAAAATTCTTTAGGTAATAAGAAAAAAGTTAGCAGAGGTCTTGTGGCCCGTGTTTTGAAACCCTTTTCTTTAGAAAGGAAAATTTTTCATAGTAGAATTACAATTGTAAATTATCTACAAAATAAAGATTACCCAAAGGTTACACAATATTATCGAGTTACAGTAATGCAAGAAAAGTAACGAAATAAAGAGTCATTTATATTGTCTCCTTTAGAAACATTTGCAGATAACCCTGATGGATTTCAATAAAGATATTATATATCATACTGGATTTTAGAGTGGCTTCTATGCCCAAAAACAAAATAGACATGATGAAGGCTCACGACCAGATTTTCTTTAAAAACACTAAATTACAGTAAATATTCAAAACCCTCATGGGTCAGAATCGCTAGATGTATTTATTATATAAATACTTTTCCAGAATCTAATTGGAAGAATAATAAACCCCTTTTCATTCAGAAAAAACTAACAAGACTCCACAGTCACAACTCTTACAGCTCTAGAGTTTTACACAATGACTAAAAAGATGACATAAGCAAAGATACCATATCAAAACCCTTATAGGTATTACTATAGAAAATAAGTTTTAAAAACCAATAAAAGAATACAAAGTGGCATAGCCATCCATGACTCCTAAAGAGATGATTAACACCCTTATTTAACAACTGTATAAGATACCAAATCAATGTATCCCTTCCATATCAAACATGGAGTGGACAAAAACCAACGCCATGAAAACATACCATGAAACCAGTTTCTCCTCAAGAGCCATGCAAAGGAGTGACAGAGGTGTTACTAGTTAAAGGGGAAAACTGCATAGCCAGTATTGTCCTCCACCTCTCTAGAGTCATGCCTGCCAATAATATGTTAACCTAGAAGTTAAACCATGAACAATTTTAAGAAAAGACTTGGTAATAAGAAAAATAATTCTTTCATAAATCAGGAACTTATACAAACTAAAGTGCAGAGAAACATTACCAGCGTTGTGTTTTGAAACCGAAATCATCCAAGTATCACCAGAGAGAGGAGAGTGCTCCTTCTTCGTGAGAAAACCAGACTTAGATAGGTATGGAGGGACGCGTTTAAGTCTCCTCCATCTATGTTGACTGTTGGAGAAATTTTGCAGAGCCTAGAACCCAGGAGCCGAGGGAAAAATGGGCAAAACCAAGAATGCCATACAAAAACCTATCTTTGTGATTGGGACGACTGTCGAAGAGCATTAAAACCCTTAGGCTTTTTTCACATCGAACTTATTCCATACAGCTACATGATGTATCAAATCGTATGGTTTGTTTTAAATATGAATCTTCAAACCTGTCCTCATTTAGCAAAGGTCAAAATCGAAATTAAAGCTGACTGACCAATCCCTGCATCGTTTTCCAAACCCAATACATTGTATAACTTACATAGTGGGAACTAAGGGTAATAGTATATCTTGTATTACAATACAATGTACATGGTGGTGTTATAATTCAACCGAAGATGCGTTGTCCTGGTTAGATATTATAACCTTTGATACCTTCAAACCTTATCATATTTTGATAAATGGTTAATCCTATAAAACAAATAGGAATTGTTAAATGGTATTGTAGTTAAATAATTTTAATTGTTTTGTTAAAAAGGATAAATTTGGTTTAGGGTTAAACCTTGGGTCACCTTTTTTCCTTATAGAGCCTTAAACGTAGAGCTAGTTCCTTAACTGATTGAACCAAGACACCTTATTGTCTGCACATAGAAAAATAGAGGTTCAAACAAACGACAATGACAAACTATATTACGATAACAAGTTAAATTTAGATAGTTTTCTTATGTCAAAAAAAATAATAATGTCAGGTTGGAAGAGCACCAAATAAGAAAGCTAGTAATAACTTAGTTACATGACGACAGTAATGCACGACAAAAGAAGATGAGTAATAACATGTCTCTAAATATTGTCTAGTAAATTCTAATATTTCATGCAATAAACAATTTTTTTATTTACAAAATTAGGGCATGTTACCGGGTCTTTAAAGTTAGTTGCCCAAAATGGAAGCACTTCCTTCAAAAGGAACTAAGCATTCTTTCCTTGTTGTAATAAGGGAAAGGAAAAACTGACTCACTTAATGGAAAGCACCCCTTATTATCACTATGTAGGTAGTGATTCATTGAATTCCTCTAAAATAAATTATTCCTACCTAAAATACAACTCTCAAAAATCACTTCTTAAGATATAACAATTTCCACAATAATAAATCCTTGTACATAGTCAAATCTTAGTAGACTCTTGTTCATTACCAAGATTATTTCCAAGGAGAGAGAGAGATCATCTCTTTAAAATGTTAAACAATATTATTATAATCTTACCAACCAATAATGAAAAAGGATGATATTCAATCGAAAGGGCCACTCCTAGCCTATATACTTTGAATGTCATAGGATGATAGATAATACTATCCCAAATAAACTAAACAAATCTAAATTTATGGCATGCTTATTATATGATTATAAAAAAATATAAAATTATGGCATACATGTTATATAATCATAAACAAAGTCATCGTTGACCTTACTATGTAAACACAACCTTCCATCAACAACGATTCATTAAGAAAAACTAAGTGTAAACATTTCTCAAAAGAAGTGTGGCTCTTCCAAAAGAGTTTTCTACGCTTATCAATCTTGAATCGATCACTTAAAGCCTACACTTACATATACATACACACCAGATATAAAAAGGTAAGAGAAAATAAGTGAGCTCCCGTCTTGCAAATGCAAGCCGTATTCTTCAGCTCTAAACCAATCATTAGGAAATAGGTAAAAAGGAATTGAGATTATTGGCTCATAATCGCAATTTAGACACACAAAAGGAAAATTCCTTGGATTAGGAAGTATAATTAAAAAAATGCACTTAAGAAGAAAATATATACAGGATTCTGGATTAAAAACTCAGACAAAAAAAAAACAAAATGCATACTAGAACAACCCGCATTCCATCGATCAAAACACATTCAAAGGATGATCACATACAAGCGATTTTGGATTTGTAAAGCAATCGATGGATGAAGTATCCGGAATTCTAATATCAACACGCATACTTTCTCGGATTTGGAAGTAAGAGAACGACTTACAAGTAGATACAATTATAAACCAGATAGCCAATTGTGTACAGATCACATATCCCAGCACCAAAACTATAACACAGTTAACTATGATTCGAATATGGATTTGAAAAGACAAAAAAAAATATAATGTCGCCACCTATCATTCAAATCATTGGGTTATACTTTTATTAAAATCAATCAAACTTTTAACAATTCAGGCACAAACCCATCCTGTACAATCACAAATCAGTCACACAGATTCATTTTGGCATGGGAAAAATGCTTGACCACATTATCAACAAATTTAGATACACGTTTTCATGCTAAACTCAGGAAAACATTTTGATTCAAATCAAATTGAGTCAATTCGTTTTCCTTCTTCCAAACATCTAAAACCTAGGCAAGACGTTTTTTATTCAAGAACAAAATCAGGAAATTCATTTTCCTTCTTCCAGGCATATCAAACCCAGGAAAGAAGTTTTTTATTCAAGAAAAAAATCAGGCAATTCATTTTCCTTCTTTTCAAGCATTAGAAAAACCAGGAAAAACATTTTTTATTTAAGAACAAAATCAAGCAATTCATTTTCCCTCTTTTCAAGCATCAGAAAGCTAGGCAAAACATTTTTTATTCAAGAACAAAATCAGGAAATTTGTTTTCCCTCTTTTCAGGCATCATAAACCCAAGAAATTCATTTTCCTTCTTCCATGCATATGAAATCGAGGCAAAATGTTTCTTTATTTAAGAACAAAATAAGGCAATTTGTTTTCCCTCTTAATTTACAGGAAATAAATAAAACAATATTTATCTATCAAATATAATTATTAAGAATGGATATGATCTCTCGTGTGCTCGCAATCATTCAAAATATGTATTTTAGACACACCGTCAAGGTTTCTTTGCAATCATACTTGCACAACTTAGAGAAACAAGAATAGCTTGGCATGCCTCTTGTTCGTACCAAACGATAGAGTCGAATTCTTCCCTATGTCGTGCTTCCTTCCTTCCTCTCTACCAAGGAGATTCGTTCTCCATTCCCCCTTATGAAGCTCCTTTTCTAAGAAAACTTTAAGGATTTTTATAAGGAAACCATAGGTTACCCAAGTACTATGACAAATGGTAGTCTAACCCTTAGAGTGTGGAAAATGTGATGGCAAATGGATTTGACGCTCCTTCAAACTAAGAGACCACCTTGTGAGAAAAATCTCCATCGATATTCTCCAACTAAAATGTGTTCTTTTTAAACTAGAAGACAATCCTTGCGCCAAAATCTCCACTCATATTGTCCAACTAAAATCTAATATTTATCTTTTCTATATATACCTTGAATTCTCGGTTATGTGAAATTGTTT
>LPNX010917513.1:72037-103111 GCA_001517045.1 Pseudotsuga menziesii
CAACATTTAAAAGTTCTAGTTCATTATTAAAGAATTGTTTTTCTTCAAGTATCTGAAGCACTAATATGTCATAAGTTAATAGAAACTAGATTCCCATGGATTCCTTGCCATCATCCTCTTCCCCTAGTGGATTCATCCCCATGTCATTTTTTTGGTCGTACAACACTTTCAGCCACCTAACATTGCCAATTTTGTCAAATTTTGATAAATCTAGTTTTGTACTTGCAATTTCTTTTACTTACACTTCACGTTTTCTTATCATGCTCTGAGGGGAGGTTACATACTTTCCCCCTTAGAATTAACATTGTCGTCAGTGTTACCTATTCGTCAAGGTTTTGTGTTCACTTCCCTTTAGTTTCTATTTTCATCCTTCGCGATGTCTTTCATATTTGCTATCCTCTAACCTATTCTCTGTAAGGAATTACAATATCTATCCAGAATATCATCGTATTCATAATGCAACTTAGAACATAAACAACAAGTCCTTTCTGCAACACAACATTTGCAATTCATGAAACACATTTTAGCCTTTTTTTTCTTTTATTGTCATAAGAAGACCTAATACAATATTAAACCCTCAAAAGGATTCATAAGTAATTCAGATTTACTTATCTTTTTGGAGGATGTCTTTTACCTCCATTACATGGATGCTTTAACTAGTCCTCAACTTGAGATAGACGTCTCTTTCATTCATAAAGTTAGCATCATTTATTTCACATAATTTCAAACATTAACCTTTTAAAATTTATCATTCATACTTGGCCTTGAGGGAATTTTTCCTACTCAAGTATTCATAACATTTTCACATTAAGACATTCAACAGTCTAGTTACTAGGAAAATCATTAATATGTGTTTTATTATTTCCTCATGAAGTTTGAACAACTATCAACAACTCTTTTGTAGATCAACAAACTCTCCCTTGAGTTTTTCATATTTAACAACTCTCTTCTGAACACTAAACTCTCTCTTGAGTTGCTGACACCAATTGGACTTACATGATAAAAATTTGAGGTTACTCTCCTTTTTTATTGCTAGTCAAAAAAATTTCCCCAAAAAGCATCAAACAATGTCCTTTTTTCCAGATGTCAAAATTTCTGCCTGGGTATTACCATTGATGTCATGTACTCTCTCAAAATTTCCCTCAAGCCTCCTTGCCTAAGTCCGGGAAATTGTTTTCCACCCAGCCTCCTGCTTGAGTCCAAGAAAAGTTACTTTAGAAAAGTAGAGCTGGATCCTAAATTTTGCCACTTGGTGTTCACTCAGAGAAGAGATTCTTTTCCCCTCAAGCCTTCATGCTTGAGTCCAGGAAAGTTCTTTTTAACATCAATCATTTATTGTTTCTTGCATATTTGATAATTACAACATGCAATAAAATAACATCAAATAGGTTTATTTGTTTTCTTACTCATGTTTTAATAGATTTTTTCATGAATCCTTGATCTTTATTCAGATTCTCCCCATATTCTTACCATGCATAATATATTACACTCTCATCCTTCATCAAGTTCCAAACGATATTGACCATCTGCCAAATTCACTTGTTAGTACCACTTTGTGTAACAAAAATCAAATTTTGTAAGAAATCTTTTCCCTAAGCATAATAATAAGAAATGATCCTTCTTACTACAAGATCACATGAAATAAACATCCTCTTTTGGTTCCTTCTTTTCATCCTTACATCATGGTTTAGCATGATACAAAATCATTTTTTTCGCACATTAATTTCCAAGGAAATATATATACGTGCATTGTTTATAAGCAAAAGAACTACCATAGGTTTCTTGACCACTTAAAAGAATTCGGGATAACCTCTTTTCTTTGTACATACTAACACTATGTAAGTAACAACAAATGGTCTACATATATACCTGCATACCTTTATAAAGATAACCACCTACCTTTATACGGGTGACCGCATACCTCCTTTTTACATCTCGTTCATATGCCAAGGTACAAGTTTACTTGTAATAACACATAATAGTATTACACTCAAAGTATTCTAACATCCATAGTGAAGATCACTGGAATAAGAAATTTCTTTTCGTCATAAGCATCCTATGAACTACATGAAATACACACGTATACCTTTTAAGTAATTATAACCATTGTCATTTTTATTGAATTGACAAGCAAGGGTACAAGCATGTTCCAATGTCACGCATTAGTTTTATAATCACTTATCCTATACAATCACATACCAAAATAAAACAAGGAGACTCCTACCAATTATTCTTCTTTATAACCTAACAATTTCCTAGTCATAGGAAACCTCATACCAACAGAATTTCCAAGTAAACCAATTAAGGTTAACCCTTTGTTTAAAAATAATCTAGATACCTTAGTCTACAAAGGCTATACTTCTTGTGGAATATTAGTTTTTCTTATGTAGCAAACCTATAAATACCTAGTTGATACCCCGATAATGTAATAGAACTTGTATTAAGGAAAAATCTTAACATCAACATAACTATGCTTCAGCAAATGGAACATACCTACTTCCAATTCAAAGACGACTTGTCGGTTACCTCTTGTCAATCCTTGGTAATGAAATTTTTATGCTTGCGTTTATAGATAAAGTCCCTTTGCATGTTCAAATAAATTATATTCATTTCCTTTGACTGAGCCCAAATAAGCCCTAGTGTTTGTAGCCTCGCTCTGATACCATATGTAACAAACCCCAAATCACCTAAATAGATTATCCAGGTGGCAGTATAATTTTTTCTTTTTATTCGTATACATTTAATCATACCAAATAAATTAAATGTTTTTACTGACCCATACCATTCTTTCAATATTAGGAATCTACCAAACACAGTAACTTTAATGTTGATTTACATAAATAAATTATAATAAGGTACAACCGTTACACTAGTCACAAGACTATATTTGGAATGAGATAACTATTTACAAATTAACCCTGTCTTTTAAATTTTGGTCCCTACATAACAAGGTAGCTTTCTTTGTACTTGATCTCTTGGGCCCAACCTATCAAAGATAACACATGACTTTCCTAAGTAAATCAAACAATGAGGTTAAATATACTTTAGAAGTTAAAAGAACTTAACTAAAAAGTATGCATAAAACAACGGTTTAACTCTACAGTGTCTTTCGAGAGTTATTCGGATTCTTTTCACAGCCTCTACAGCCAACACATGAAGCCATGGAAATCAAAATACATGTTAGTACTATATATCAGTGTATAAATTCAAGAACATAAGCTTCACAATAAACTTATAAACAACATAAATTAAATCCTATAAACAAAGCTAACCATCACAAATACTTATTTAATCTGACTTTATCTTGGGCAACTGAAAGCATGTCTACGACTTTCCTCCCAACCATAGGCTTCAACTGACGTATGTTTTCCTGTCTAAAGCCACCCCCGATATGGGAAATGAATCCACTAGGTTTTAGATACCGTAGAATTGTTTGCAGATATTTCTTAACAAGACATACCATTTAACATAATTTATAGCATACCATGCTTAAGTATAAATTCCTCTCCAATTAGAATCTCTATAGAAGGGTCTTTAAGGTTAGTTTCCCAAAATGGAAGCACATCCTTCAAAAGACACTAAGTATTCTTTCCTTGCTATAATAAGGGAAAGGAAAAGCTGACTTGTGTAATGGAAACAACCCCTTATTATCACTATGTAGGTAGTGAGCCATTCAATTGCTCTAAAATAAATTATTCCTACGTAGAATACAATTCTCAAAAATCACTTCTTAAGATATAACAATTTCTAGAATAATAAATCCTTGTACATAGTCAAATCTTAGTAGACTCTTGTTCATAACCAAGCTTATTTTCAAGAAAAAAGAGACCATATCTTTAAAAGGTTAAACAATATTATTATAATCTTACCAACCAATAATGAAAAAATGATGATATTCAATCGAAAGGACCTCTCCTAGACTATATACTTTAACTGTCATAGGATGATAGATAATACTATCCCAGATAATCTAAACAAAGTCATCGTTATATAATCATACATAAACAAAGTCATAAATGAAGTCATCGTTGACCTTGCTATATAAACACAACCTTCCGTCAACAATGATTCATTAAGAAAAACTGAGTGTAACCATTTGTCAAAAGAAGTGTGGCTCTTCCAAAAGAGTTTGCTACACTTATCGACCATGAATCGATCACTTCAATCCTACACTTACATATACATACACACCAGATATAAAAAAGGTAAGAGAAAAGAAGTGAGCTCTTGTCTTACAAGTGCAAGCCGTATTCTTCAGCTCTAAACCAATCATTAGGAAATAGGTAAAAGGGAAGTGAGCTTCTTGGATCATAATCACAATTCAGATGCACAAAAGGAATATTCCTTGGATCAGTTAGTATAATTCAAAACGTAGTTAAGAAGAAAATATATATAGGATTTCAGATTAAAAACTCAAACAAACAAACAAAAACAAAATCCATACCAGAACAACATGTAGTCCATCGATCAAAACACATTCAAAGGATGATCACATACAAGGTATTTTGGATCCATAAAGCAACCGATGGATGAAGTATCCGGAAGTCTAAGATCAACATGCATACTTTCTTGGATTAGGAAGTAAGATCACAGCTTACAAGTAGATAAATTTATAACTCAGATAACCAATTGTGTTTCAGATCACATATCCCAGCACCAAAACTATAACATAGTTAACTATGATTTGGATCTGGATTTGAAAAGACAAAAAAAAACTATAATGCAGTCACCCATGATTCAAATCACTGGGTTATAATTTTATTAAAATCAATCAAACTTTTAACAATTCAGGCACAGATTCATTTTGGCATGGGAAAAATGCTTGACCACATGATCAACAAATTTAGATACACATTTTCATGCTAAACTCAAACAAACATTTTGATTCAAGATCAAATTCAGGAAACTTGTTTCCTTCTTTTAGGCATCTGAAACCCAGACAAGACATTTTTATTCAAGAAGAAAATCAGACAATTCGTTTTCCTTCTTCCATGCATTTGAAACCCAGGCAAGGCATTTTTTATTTAAGAACAAAATCAGCCAATTCATTTTCCTTCTTTTTGGGCATCAAAAAACCCAGGCAAAACATTTTTTATTCAAGAACAAAATTAGGCAATTTGTTTTCCCTCTTTTCAGGCATCAAAAACCTAGGCAAAACGTTTTTTATTCAAGAACAAAATCAACCAATTCGTTTTCCCTCTTTTCAGGCATCAGAAACCCAGGAAAAACGTTTTTTTATTCAAGAACAAAATCAAGGAATTCATTTTCCTTCTTCCAGGTATCTAAAACCCGGGAAAAACGTTTCTTTTATTTAAGAACAAAATCAGGCAATTCATTTTCCCTCTTCATTTTTAGGAAAGAAATTAAACAATATTTATCTATCAAATAGAATTATTGAGAATGGAGACCATCTCTCATGTGCTCGCAATCATTCAAAATATTTATTTTAGACACACCTTCAAGGTTTCTTTACAGTCATACCTGCACAACTTAGGGAAACAAGAATAGCTTGATGTACCTCTTGTTCGTACCAAAGGATAGAGTCTACTTCTTCCCTATGCCGTGCTTCCTTCCTTCCTCTCTACCAAGGAGCTATGTTCTCTATTCCCTCTTATGAACCTCCTTTTCTAAGCAAACGTTAAGGATTTTTATAATGAAATCATAGGTTACCCAAGTACTATGACAAATGGCAGTCTAACCCTTAGAGTGTGGAAAATGCGATTACAAATGGATTCGACACTCCTTCAAACTAAGAGACCACCTCATGAGAAAAAACTCCATTGGTATTCTCCAACTAAAATATGTTCCCTTTAAATGTGATGGAGTCGGCGCTCCTTTCAAACTAGGAGACAATCCTTGTGACAAAATCTCCACTCATATTCTCCAACTAAAATCTAATATTTATCTTTTCTATATAGACCTTGAATTCTCGGTTATGTGAAATTATTTTCCATATATATATATATGTGTGTGTGTGTGTGTGTGTGTGTGTGTGTGTGTGTGTGTGTACATACATGTGTGTGTGTGTGTGTGTGTGTGTGTGTGTGTGTGTGTGTACATACATGTGTGTGTGTGTGTATGTATGTATATACATACATGTGTGTGTGTGTGTGTGTGTGTGTATACACACACACATGTATGTATATACATATATATATAACACAATGCCTTATTTACAATATATATTTTCTAATTCATTGGTTCTTACTAGAATATTGCGGCGAAAAGTTAGTGTCCTCAACTAATGATGACATTTAAAAGTTCTAGGTCATTATTAAAGAATTTGTTTTCTTCAAGTGTCTGAAGCAGTGATATGTCATAAGTCAATATGAACTAAATTCCCATGGATTCCTTTCCATCATCCTCTTCCCCTAGTGGATTCATCCCCAAGTCATTGTTTTGGTCGTGCAACAATTTCAGCCGCCTAACATTACACTAGTACAAAATGAGGAATTAGCTGCTAGGTGACTAAAAATTCTAGTCACCAAGTGTTTTTAAAGTGATTTACTACTAAATATGAGCAATTTTGATTGACCCAACTATAAACGACTAAAATTAACAACTAATTTAGTCACCGGTTAACAAATATGACTAGATAATAAGTGACAGAGTTAAAAATGACTAACATAAACGACTAATTTAGTGACGGCATAAAAAATGACTAGCTAGAATAATATGAATTAGTCATTTATGTTAGTCATTTTTAATTGTGTCATGGAAAATTGTAAATTTGACAATTTTGTGTAAATTTTGTAAATTTTCTACCTTCTATTAGTAATATTAGTGCCATGCACTTCGATGTTCAGAGATCCAACAAAGAAATTGCACAAAAGATACATCTCAACAATGAGAGAGTTCCAATAGTATCTCCAAAATTAAGAAATATACACTAAAAAATACTAATAAGGGGTGGACTCAAAATGGTAGAACCTAGACAATGTAGTAGAGACAAAATCTATAAGAATTAGGAGGACCTTAATGTAGCAGAGGAAGCCAATAGAGTCACAAGTGGAAAAATCCTAGACAATGTCCAAAGTAGAGAATCTTGAGTGGCTAACATATTCCTTGAGATCCTTGTTAGTAACTACCAACTACTCAATGACATGCTATCATGAATTTGGTCCTTCCCTTTACAAATTAAAATGGACTTCATGACATCCTTCAACTAGACTTAGTATCTAGGTGCATCTATATGTTTGCCATGTTAATGAGTTGCTCCAATTTTAGTAGTTGGAGAAAACTCTGTTGGAAACAAAGTATGTTCCATATAACCCTTTGACAACATTTTCAATCTACTAACATAAATTATTCGCTTGCTCATTCTCCACCATAGTATAAGCGTCATAGACTTGGGCGTCTGTATGGATCCCAAAACTTTCCAATTATAGGGTAAAATAACCGGTCTCAATCAACTCACCAACCTCCATCTGTTACTTCTCTAGTTTAACCAATATTGATTGTAGTTCCTCACTCTTAGTACTAGATATTATAGTAATCCCCTTCAATACTTGTGAATGGAGTATATATGCAACTAGAACTTGCTACATGGCCTTTTCTAATGAGTTTTGTAAGGAAGGACATAACATATAATAATGCCATTATTGGGATGTTATCCCTTAATAATGCCAAATATATAACCATTGAATATGACTATGGTAGTTATATAGGAGGTATACCTAAAAGACGTGGGAGCAACATAGATCTTGTTTATAGGGGGGTTTCTGTGGATATTATTTGTTTTTAACATATTGGGTGGTTAAAAACCTCTACCTCTATTATCTTGAGAAATTAAATTTATTTTTTAATCTCATATTACTTCCCCTACCATAAATTTGATTTTGTTTCTTACTTGGGAGAAGAGGTAGTCAAAGAAGAGCCTTAGCCATTTCTTAACCCTAATTGGGCTAGCTGAATAATGTTTTAAGGTACCAAAGGTTGCACTAAGATGTAAGAACGAGGGTCCTAAAATATACCCAATCATATTTGACTATGATGTAATAGACTTGTTTTAGGTGGTTTACTTAGTTTCTTCTATTTGACTCTTCTTACTTCTATACATTTCATAAGAGTATGTCTCCTGCATTTTTTTTAAAGTTTATTACTTAATCTTACAAGGACTTCTAAAAATAACTTTCATAGAGACACATTTAGCCATCCCTTTAAATATAAAAACCAACAAAAATCCCGTTCATAGCCACACAATCCATTTAAATATAAAATTCCCTTTAAATATAAAAATCAATATGGTATTATGCTTTAAATATTGAGTATTGTTAAAAATTATTTAACTATAATTAATTTCATTGGTATTAAAATTTATTTAGATATAATCGAAATCTTTATATACCATTGAGTTATAATCATTTCTTACATTAGAATTGGGGTTGATTTTCATAGTTATTCATCCAAGTTAAAAACAAAACCATGGTTTTCAGTTTTAAATGCACCTTTCCAAGCGGTGTGTACCTCCAAAATGCATACTAATTTGCCAAGTGTGAGAGGTGTGAGTACCTCCTAAATGCATACTGATTTTCCAGATGTGAGAGGAAGTGATGTTTTAATTTTGGTAAAACATTAATGACGTATTTTTGATGTTTAGCTATTTCTATAAGTCGTCGTTAATTTTTTCTTAATTTTTCTAGAGGTTGAACTTTAATGAAAGTGGTTTCTAAACCCAAATTTTAATTGCAATTAATATGGATATGGTGGGTGTATATTGCATAATGTTACAAGGTGTCATTTACGATTTGTGTTATATTTGGTAAATATTTTTATTAGATTTTTTTTAGTATATAATAAAAAATAATCTTTTATTGCTTAAATTTTTTAATAAAAAATTATTAATGAAAAAATTTTACACTAAATTTTTTTTAAGTCTTTATATGTTTTGAAAAATAAAAACCTATTAATGAAAAAAATTTACACTAACTTTTTTTTAATAAAACTTTATATGTTTTGAAAAATAAAAACCCAAAACGTAAAAAAACAAAAATTAGTCTGAAATTCCAACCCTGATCATCATCATGCCCTATCCCCACACCATTTGTAGGTCATGTCAAGGGCCAGGGCCAAACCACAATCCAAATCAGTTTTTGCTTACTTTCGACAACTTGTTTAGATGACATTCGATATCGAGTCGGTTGGCCTGACATGTTCGATAAGAACAATTCTTGGACCAATACGATGATGTGCTTCCACCCACAAATTGGAAGCGATACCATCCTCTTGAGATTGTTGCTATTCATATTTGACCAACAGGTAAATCTTCTGTCCACTTCCCCCATAAAGTGAAGTAGGGTTTCTTGTCCAAGCCCACCATTATTATTGAAAGGAAGCGGTAAACGCATGGGCATGGGCAAGAACATGAAGGGATAGAGACAATGCGTGCATCCATCCCAATGCTTAAGGAAAGACACGATCTTTAAGGGGAAACTATCAATCCAAAAATGAGAAATCATCAAGGGGCAGTGCTGGTGAATCATACCGATATGACAGGTCAAGGCATGGAAGATAACCTAGATGCGGTAGCAGGAGAATAGATTCCAGCAAAGAAGAGAGGCGATCAGATCATGGAAGCCAAACATGGATCTGGAAGTTTGATGTTCCATTTTATTAGCCATGCCTAGCATATTATTCCATTCCATATCCGATTGGAGCTCGAACAGAATATTTTGGGTGCATATAAATAAAGTTCCCATCCAAGCAAGTTCACCAAGTAAAACCCCACAATTTATACTATATGCATTATTGTGTTGAGAATATGAAAAAGAGTTTTGCCCATTTGCCACATATTCGATGGATCTGCAGAGAGATTATTTTATGAGAAAAGTCACAGTAAAGGTTTGATCATGAACCTGATACATACAATTAAATATTGAAAATCATAGTTAGAAGCATATATTTAAAATTTGTGGCTGATCTTTAGTGAAAATGAACTCAAAGGGAGTTTCTGCATTGCAAGAATCTGTGTTTTTTTAAAGTAAGATCAATGTACATTGGGTTTGGTCGATGTACAATCATATCACTATTGATATAATCAATATGTCATCACATGATTTGATTTAGTAACAAAGAGGAAACTAGTACTCCAGCTAGAGGTGAAACTAGTACTCCAGCTAGAGGCAGCGTGGGTACTAAAAGGGTGCACACCATTGAGCAAAAGAGGGTGCACACCATGGGGAAAGAAGATTGACATTACAATATTGTTATATTTTTGTTATCTACTTGCAAAGGGACACAAACAGAGTTGGGTGTACTCATTTCATAGCCACACATTACCATCTCACTCTCAAAGTCAAATAATGACCACTAAAGGAGATTATTTACTGAATGAAGGTGTTATAGATTTTTCCCTTGTACAGGTAAGATGTTTAATATCCCTTGCACAGGTCAGATGTTGATGTAATATTCATATCTGGTTTCCTAAGTATTGAACTCTATTTTAAGTATGGTATTTAAATATTTTTCTCATATAAATTTGTCGTATTTCTCTTTTGAATCAATACCAAATATTTGTATTATGAGCATATTATATTGTAAGGGCCCATTGCAGTAAGATTAAAATCAAACCTTGTATATCCAGAAACCTACATCCATTTTTCAACAAGGCTCACATTTGTTTGATGAAACCTAAACAAGAACTTTCACACACAATGCTTGAATAATAATCTACATCACTTTGTAGTACACAAGTGTTTCACAAAACTCTAGAGCCAAGTTGCATTAGAAGAGGGATCATAAGACCGTTTGACCAGCGCCCATAAATGGCAAAGACAAACATTGATACCTGCAAGAAATGTTCTACATATAAGACCAGCTTGGTGTGAAAGGTTGAGAGGGAGAAGTGGCAACGACAACGACTGACTTTCGGGCCAAATCGTCAACTCTGTATAAACTACTCCATTTATAAAACTAAATAACTTATATGATAATTATTAAAAAAATATAATATATAACCAATTAACATAATTTATATAATAAAATAATAAAAATAAAACAAAAAATATAAGAAAAAACCAAAAAAATATAAATGTTGTCGAACCCAAGAGTTGCTACACTTGATGTTTGTACTTCATGTAGTCGATGTCAGGTGGAGATGTTGTTAATCAATCCAAGTATGCATAAAGAGTTGATGCCGATACTCATTACGCTACTCCATGCAATCGATCCCAGAGTTGATACAGGAGTTGATGCCTTCTTATGCAAGGAAATATTCATTAGAATATTTTTATTGAGGGCGATTCTTACAAACTTTGGTGCCATGATTTTTATCTCTGGGTGTCTATTTCAAATGGGGAACTTTCCTTTATACATATTAATTATACTGGTAACTTTCCTTACCATTTTTTATTGTTCAACCTCTTTCCTTATATATTACTTTCTTTGAGAAGGAGATAATCAGTCAGTTATAGGTCCCATTCTACCTTGTTTCCTGGTTTCGCTTTCAAATGACATTCCTTGACAGGTAGATTCAGAAGGTAGGGTAGCCAAGAGCCAGTTGGTTCACGATAGAAAGGAAGTTATGCTACGAGGAATAGCCAGTCTCTTTACCAAGAGGGTGCTAGTATATTGATTACTTGGAGTGAACCATTAAACTAGGGGAATTGGGGAGTACAACTGGAGGTCGAGGAGTACAGATGCTGAGGGAACTCATTAGGGAACGGTACATTACATGGCAGGAGTGAAAGAAACCTCCAATTAAATAGAATTAGAATATAGATTTGATATGCGTGGATTACACCCAACTAGGAATGGGCTAGTAGATTATAATAATTGGCTGGCCAGTCTACCCCATACCAATTGGCTTTACCCAGTATACCATACTACTAGAAGACTAGCCATTACAACAAGTCTACCATACACCTAGGATTACTACCTGCCCCATAGTGTTTACCTAGTCCCACATCCCACCTCTCTATTTGACATTACTACTTACCTGATTCATTGTTCATTTAATCTAGTCCACACAATAAAACAAAAAATATTAAAAAAAAAAACAAAAAAAAACAAACAAATCTATATAACTTATATAAACAAATAATAAAAATAAAACAAAACCAAACAAATCAACATAATTTATGAAATAAAATAATATATATATATATATATATAAACGAAAAAAAAACTATTTTCGAAATAAAATAATATATATATATATAAAGAAACAAAAAAAATCTATTTTCATGTGCAGCTGGACCCAACTACGACCCAACTAGTTTACCAAATAGTTGTGCACCCACCTCTACGAGCACGACATTCATGGTTGATGGCCGATTTTCCTTAACCACCATCCTTCAATTCTGATTACTGCTCAACCTGCTAGTTGTGTCAAATAGCCTATCCATTGGTGCCAAACATTAGAGGGTTTGATGGGTTATGGATATGGATATTGGTAATACCCGTTGAGGAGATTGGGATCGATATTAACCACTGTTGAGAGTTTACAATTTCTCTATTTAATTTCCATAGCTGCCATGGATAAAGCAGCATTGGAGAGAACCTGGAGACTTTTGAAGAGGTGGGCCATGAATTCTGCACCTCTGGCGTCAACACCACCTTCTTTGCTTACAAAATCCCTGGTAAGTTTATTGATTTACTATGAATTAATAAATTTTTAGTGAATTTTGGCTAAAAACCCATGTGTTGTGCATTCATAGTTGTGCCAATGTTTTTCCATGTTGCTGCTTATTACTTTTTGCACTAGCCCTCTTGTGGATTATGCCCGCAATCTGTCTATATTGAATGATACCCTGCAGGTTCCCATTATATGGGATAACTATAACTCAAGGGCATTTTCTACATGCCAGTTCTGTTATTGTTTTCTATGTTGAATACCCTTTGCATGTGCCTGGTCTTAATGTTTCAGTGAAAATCTTTCCCACGGTGGGCTTCCAACTGATCCTCTGCCTCGAACACTAGAGCCGTTTCTTCATTTTCAATATCTTCATGTCTCTGTTGGAATGTGTCTTCCTCCATAGCCACTTCCTTTGTGGAGCTGACTGAGTCTTGATGGGGAGAAGTCTTTGAATTTGAACATTTGGCTAAGTCTAAAACTACAACAATTTTCTTAATTTGTTCACCTTGTATTGCCACTTTGACTCTTGGCACTCAATTTCGAACCAGTTGAAATTGTAATTGTGAAAACAATCTATTGTTGAAATGGGATACTGCTACTTGAATATCTTCAGACTTGTGCACCATCCTTCTTATTACCATGCAATTTTTTTTTATTTTACATGAAATATGACTTATATGCGTATGACCATCCATTGTAGAAGAGGTAGTCTGTCACGTCCCCGGTTTCGACCCCGTTTGCATGATGTATAAATTGTAATTAATCGTGGTGAGGAGCTCAAGGCAAAAGCCCCACCATCGATTTGGTTGTGTATGTTCGGCAATAGGGATAATTGCCGATGGTATGTTGTGCTATCCGGCACATTTTAATTCGGCATCATGTAAACATGCACATCAATTAAAATAAACCACAACCAGCTACGGCAGTGCAACGTTGAATGAAAAGGGCATGGTTCCAAAGGATAAGGGGTGGGGGATGTCAAACCTTGGTTATGGGGGGGAAAACCCATGTTTTGTCACCTTGTTGATTTTCCATCTTCCCTTGTCAACCTCTTTAATGCTTCAGCTGGTGGTTGGGAGAGTTATTGCTAAAGTGGTGGTGGTTGTGGCAGGCTGTCAGCCTTACCCAATTGCCCACTCCACCCATATTTGCCATTCTTCTCCCTCACGCACTCTTCCCTGGTCAGTTTTTACACTCTCACCACGATTTTGGTCTGTTGGCTTCTCATGCACAGGCTCTGGGTGATTTTAGTCTCACGCAGACATTTTCTGGGGCTCCACGAGTTGCTGAAGCACCCACGCACTGTAATTCGCATCCTTGCTGTTGTTTTGTTCATCCACGGGAAAAATCGGAGTTGTTTTCTCCTCACGCAGGGCCTCTACTGCTGGAATGCTCACGCAGAGAATCGAGTATGTCTTTCCCGTGCATTTTTGTGTTGGGTGCGAGTTTTTCCTCACGCACAGACTATTTGGGTCGATTTCCCATGTGAGAGGCGTGCTCACGGTTAATGTTTTGGGGCTGTTGTCTTCCCCACGAAATTGTGTTAGCTGTGGTGTCCAAATTTGATTTGGGCCACTGTGGAATGCCAATTTGTTGGTTGTGTACACCTCTGTCCATGCTGGGGGTTTGCTTATCCTTCGTTTGGGACTGTGTTGTTTCTATTGAGGAATTGTGTGTGTTGTTGGCTGAATTTCCCTGTTTTGGGACTGTGGACTGTTGTTATCCTTCATGGTGTGTTGTGGCTGCTGATATACCCTGGTTTGGGTGCTGTTGTTGAGTTGTTTTGGACACGTTAGGGCCAAAACCTACTCTGAGTTGCCTTATAGGCTGGAGCTGTGTCTCACCTTTCGTTTGGGACTGTCATCGGTCATTTTGCTTCTTCACAGGGTTGTGAAGGGAATTGTTTTGCTGCTGGTATGCAGTGGTTGGTCCCTTGGACTGGGCTGGCTTGGCCTTCACAGAGCTGTGAAGGGATTGTTTGGCTGCTGGTATGCAGTGGTTGAACCTTGGACTGTGCTGGTTTGGCTTGTCTGTTGAAAGCCTGTGAAACCCAGCAGTGTTGGTTTGGCTGTTATGTGTCCCCTTGGCTATGTCTAAGCCTGTAATTGACCCTTATTCCAGAGGAATCATGCCCAGCTCGGGGGTGGCAGCGTTGCTGAGAGATTGATGAGCAAGCTGGCCTATGGTTGGGTGGAACGTTGCAGCGACGTAGCTGGTTGTGGGTGAAATTCTTCATCAATAGATAAGTGCCGCTATTTACTGCATCTCTGTAATTTATATTGGTGTTAAATGAACTATAATGAACTTGATGAATGCTGGGTGATGGACTGAGTGTGTGTGCTTCCGCTGTATGATTAAAGATAAATGCATCTGTGTATGCTTGTAATGTTTAATTCCAGCATTTGATTTTCTGTTTATGTTCATTGGGCTGTTGCCCGGTTGTATTTGATGTGCTCGTCGCGTCCTCTTTGCCGGTTGAGGGACGGGGACGTGACATAGTCTCACAACTTTGTGAAGTTAGGAGGGTTTCCACCCAGAGTAGTGAGGAAATGCAATCTCAAAATATTGGATACCTTTCATAGGGTTTCCACCCAGATTAGTGAGGAAATGCAGTCTCAAAATATTGGATACCTTTTCATATGAAGTGCGGTCATAGGGTTTCCACTTACAGCAGTAAGGAAATGCAGTTTCAAGGGCTCAAATGTTCCTAAAAAAATAGACAATTTGAAAATCAAGTTGGATTACCTTCTCCCATGTCCCAAAATGCCTTAGGTTAATAGGCTGGACCACTGCAATGAAGAAGATCCAAAATTGTTTCCAGACTGTTCTGAGATTTGGTGTTCTCTTCCAGTCTAAACTGCAAAACCTCCTCACATATTTCCTCAAGTATGCGTATACATCCACTACTTCCCCTTGATGCTGAGCTATTTGGATTTCTACATATCTCTACTCAACTACTAGGATGCAGATTAGTGTTGATGAAATGAAGAAACACCCCATACAAACCTGATATATCCCACCTCTACTACGATAACCCATCTCATCTCCCATAAATTCAATCCGTTTCCCAAGCAATAATACATCAGGGAGAAGTTAAACTCCATTTCATGTGGCATGGTGAATTTTGCAACTTGTCCTGCAATTCGAGGTGCATGCAATTCCTAATGTTTATATTGTCAATATTCTTGGGTGCAAATCAGTGATAAGATCCACATATTGTACCAGAAATCCTTGATTCTATAGCATACCCTTATTTTCCATTGAATCTGTGTCCTTGTTTAATGATCAGACTCATTAGAGGATTTGATAGTATTCCCCAAGTCAAAATACTTGCAATTCTTTGAATTCTAGGTCTAGAGATCATTCTTGCAAGACATTATGGTACAAAGGGAGTCAAGTCTCTAATTTTGCAAATGATAATCGTCGAGTCTCCATTAGCAATAAGTTTCTGAATCTTCCTGGCTCTTAGAATTTTTATCACTTGATTTAAAGCTAATTCTTCTGTGTTATTATAGGTGGTCACTGTTGACCACCAAGCATAAGTCAATTCCCACTGTCCCTTAGGATTGTAAACAAACAACCCCCTCCCTCTCCGCTACAGGCTAAAAACTAAGGTCATATATTTTATTTTTCATGTACTGTTGGTATTGTTTTGAAAGCAACCACACTCGATGTTCATCTATCAGTTGTGTTTCCCTTTTGACAGTGTTCAAGTTAATGAAATGAATTTAAGTACACAATTTAATTATATTTTGGCTTTCATTAATAAATATTGGTTTTCCATTGTATTTTTTAACTCTTGGTAGATATACTACATTTATTCAGGGAGTGTAGTCACGAGAAATTAAAATATATGAAAATTGACAGATGTCTTTCTATAGCAAGCATTACCCTTACATTTTTCTTCACAAAACTGAATGCCTTACTTCAATATAACTGCCCTAGTACTATTATTGAGTAATAATAGATAAAACCTTAATGTTTCAGTGAAAATATTGCCCATTGTGGGCTTCCAGCTGATCCTCTACTTCGAACACTAGAGTCGTTTCTTCATTTTCCATATCTCCATGTCTTTGTTGGATTGTGTCTTCCTCCATAGCCACTACCTTTGTGGAGCTGACTGAGTCTTGATGGGGAGAAGTCTTTGAGTTTTAACATTTGGATAAGTCTAAAATTGCCACCATAAGTAAAGGGTTAAATGTTTGCAACTAAAGTCTTTTTATGGGTGTTGATTTTTGGTATGTTCAGTTTTGGACATTGTATATGGTGTCCTAAATGTTGGTAGATATTCTTTGAACGAATGGCTTGAACCTGCATGCCTGGTTTAAACTTTGCAACTCATAGCTCGTTCAGTCTTCATATGATATAGGATCTGAGGACGATCCATATCATTTGGATGTTGCCTAGATTGTAGAGGAATTCTTCTCTATTGTTCTATTTTGATTCTTTGTTTTTAATTACTTTATAATTTCCACTATTAGTGTAGAATTTCCAATAAGCACGTCAAATTAAGAGATTGAGTTATTTATGATTGGGAATTTCATAGTGGGTGAAGGTCTGGATTGTGTATTAGATTAAGATATTGGTATGTTTATAATACTCTTCGAAGTGTGTTGGGAATTTCCATCATGGAGCAAATGTGCTTGATATTTCATGGAAAGCAATGTTTTTTGTTAATCCAAAGTGGGTAGTGATGCTCCCTGCAGATGTTGTTTGCTTTATTACATGATATCTAAAGTGTGTTTTACTAGTTTTTTGAACTTGCACATTCTCATTACAAACTATATATTTAGTTTCTGAAAGTTTGAACTAATGGGATTTCACAATTAATACATACTTATACAAGGACAGAACTTAGTTATGTTTGATGTATGATTACTAAAAAGGAAAAATCTTAGAATAATGATGAGGTACCATTACTGGCTTTTATACTTCAAGTAGGTTTAGGGTTATACTTATATATCATGGACATTTATTAATATTCATTGGTCAACATATGAGAGGTCACCACATGGTTACTTTAATTTAGATGTGAAAGTCCATTGGTGGCCAAAAATGGCAAATAGTACTGTAAAAATTACAAGTAGTAATCATTGAGAGTGCTAAGGCAACTCCATAAGAGCTAAAAAAGAAATATAAGACTGCAAGGAGAATGCAAAAAATATTACTGTTGAATCCTAGAGAGCCTAAAAGATCAAAATGAGTGAGGTTTCAAGGGACTTCAAGGAAGAAGCCCAATACCAACAACGCGTTCTATTGTCAACTATTCTAATATCCAAGGCTATGCTGAAGGGTGTTTTGAGGTTCTTTCTATCCATTGGTTGTGTGACTCGAAGCCTACACTGCCTGATAGAACCAGTATTGGAGGTTTATTTATAATGCCTCTTGTGATTGGAGATATCTAGAGGTTGTAAGTAAGAAATGACGAGATTTGAGTTAGAAATCATAGGGAGTTCTATCTATGAAATTTTTTTGCTAGAAGTGAAGTATCTCTTGAAGAAGCAAGGTGATACATCTCTTGTCCTTCTGCTATATGAAAATATTTAAGGAGCTATTACAGTCTCTGAACAAGCAGTGATATCTAAAACTAATTTCATAGAAGACAAGATGTTTAAAGATGAAATGTTCTAGTTTAGGTTCCTGCATATAGTGTATAAGTGCAATAATCCCTTTGAAGAGGATGCTCTGTATTTGTGTAATTGATGGGAATGAGCCTGAAGCTAGGCTAAAGGAACACTAAGGCTGTCCACAAACTGATGGTGTTCACAAGAGTTGGCCAGTAAGCTATATTTTGATTCTTTGTTTTTAATTACTTTATAATTTCCACTGTTAATGTAGAATTTCCAATAAGCACGTCAAGGTAAGAGATTGAGTTATTTATGATTAGGAATTTCATAGTGGGTAAAGGTCTGGATTGTGTATTAGATTAAGATATTGGTATGTTTATAATACTCTTTGAAGTGTTTTGGTAATTTCCATCATGGAGAAAATGTGTTTGAGATTTCATGGAAGGAAATGTTTTTTCTTAATCCAAAGTGGGTAGTGATGGTCCCTGTAGATGTTGTTTGCTTTTTTACATGATATCTAAAGTTTGTTTTACTAGCTTTCTAAACTTGCACATGCTCATTAGAAACTATATATTTAGTTTCTGAAATTTTGAAACTTTGAACTCATGGGTGTTCACAATTAATAGATACTTGTACAAGGACAGAACTTAGTTATGTTTGTTGTATGATTACTGAAAAGGAAAAATCTCAGAATAATGGTGAGGTACCATTACTGGCTTTTATACTTCAAGTAGGTTTAGGGTTATACTTCTGTATCATGGACATTTATTAGTATTCATTTGTCAACATATGAGAGGTCACCACATTGTTAGTTTAATTTAGATGTGAAAGTTCATTAGTGGCCAAAAATGGAAAATAATACTGTAAAAATTACAAGTAGTAATCATTGAGAGTGCTAAGGCAACTCCATAAGAGTTGAAAAGAAATAGAAGACTGCAAGGAGAATGAAAAAACTCTTACTGTTGAATCCTAGAGAGCCTAAAAGATCAAAATGAGTGAGGGTTCAAGGGACTTTAAGGAAGAATCCCAATACCAACAATGTTGTCTATTGTCAACTATTCTAATATCCAAGGCTATGCTCAAGGGTGTTTTGAGGTTCTTTCTATCCATTGGTTGTGTGACTCGAAGCCTACACTGCCTGATAGAACTAGTATTATAGGTTTATTTATAATGTCTCTTGTGATTGGAGCTATATGGAGGTTGTAAGTAAGAAATGACAAGCTTTGAGTTAGCAATGCAGGGAGTTCTATCTATGAAATTTTTCTGCTAGAAGTGAAGTATCTCCTGAAGAAGCAATGTGATACATCTCTTGTCCAAATATTTAAGGAGATATTACAGTCTCTGAACAAGCAGTGATATCTAAAACTGATTTCATAGTAGACAAGATGTCTAAAGATGAAATTTTCTAGTTTAGGTTCCTGCATACAGTCTACAAGTGCAATAATCCCTTTGGAGAGGATGCTCTTTCTTTGTGTAGTTGATGGAAATGAGCCTAAAGCTAGGCTAAAGGAACACTAAGCTGTCCACAAACTGATGGTGTTCACAAGAGTTAGCCAATAAGCTATATTTTGATTCTTTGTTTTTAATTACTTTATAATTTCCACTATTAGTGTAGAATTTCCAATAAGCACGTCAAGGTAAGAGATTGAGTTATTTATGATTGGGAATTTCATAGTGGGTGAAGGTCTGGATTCTGTATTATATTAAGATATTGGTATGTTTATAATACTCTTTGAAGTGTTTTGGGCATTTCCATCATGGAGAAAATGTGCTTGAGATTTCATGGAAAGCAATGTTTTTTGTTAATCCAAAGTGGGTAGTGATGGTCCCTGTAGATGTTGTTTTCTTTTTTACATGATATCTAAATTTTGTTTTACTAGTTTTCTGAACTTGCACATGCTCATTAGAAACTATATATTTAGTTTCTGAAAGTTTGAAACTTTGAACTAATGGGAGTTCACAATTAATACATACTTGTACAAGGACATAACTTAGTTATGTTTGATGTATGATTACTGAAAAGGGAAAATCTTAGAATAATGGTGAGGTACCATTACTGGCTTTCATACTTCAAGTAGGTTTAGGGTTATACTCCTATATCATGGACATTTATTAATATTCATTGGTCAACATATGAAAGGTCCCCACATGGTTACTTTAATTTAGATGTGAAAGTCCATTAGTGGCCAAAAATGGCAAATAGTACTGTAAAAATTACAAGTAGTAATCATTGAGAGTGCTAAGGCAACTCCATAAGAGATGAAAAAGAAACATAGACTGCAAGGAGAATGCAAAAACTCTTACTGTTGAATCCTAGAGAGCCTGAAAGATCAAAATGAGTGAGGTTTGAAGGGAGTTCAAGGAAGAATCCCAATACCAACAACACTGTCTATTGTCAACTATTCTAATATCCAAGTCTATGTTGAAGGGTGTTTTGAGGTTCTTTCTATCCATTGGTTGTGTGACTCGAAGCCTACACTGCCTGATAGAACTAGTATTAGAGGTTTATTTATAATACCTCTTATGATTGGAGCTATCTAGAGGTTGTAAGTAAGAAATGACGAGCTTTGAGTTAGCAATGCAGGGAGTTCTATCTATGAAATTTTTCTGCTAGAAGTGAAGTATCTCCTGAAGAAGAAAGGCGATACATCCCTTGTCCTCCTACTATATGAAAATATTTAAGGAGCTATTATAGTCTCTGAACAAGCAGTGATATCTAAAACTGATTTCATAGTAGACAAGATGTCTAAAGATGAAATGTTCTAGTTTAGGTTCCTACATACAGTGTACAAGTGCAATAATCCCTTTGAATAGGATGCTCTGTCTTTGTGTAGTTGATGGGAATGATCCTGAAGCTAGGCTAAAGGAACACTAAGGCTATCCACAAACTAATGGTGTTCACAAGAATTGGCCAATAAGATATATTTTGATTCTTTGTTTTTAATTACTTTATAATTTCCACGGTTAGTGTAGAATTTCCAATAGGAACGTCAAGGTAAGAGATTGAGTTATTTATGATTGGGAATTTCATAGTGGGTGAAGGTCTGGATTGTGTATTAGATTAAGATATTTGTATGTTTATAATACTCTTCGAAGTGTTTTGGGCATTTCCATCATGGAGAAAATGTGCTTGAGATTTCATGAAAACCAATGTTTTTTGTTCATCCAAAGTGGGTAGTGATGGTCCCTGCAGATGTTGTTTGCTTTTTTACATGATATCTAAAGTTTGTTTTACTAGTTTTATGAACTTGCACGTGCTCATTATAAACTATATATTTAGTTTTTGAAAGTTTGAAACTTTCAACTGATGGGAGTTCATAATTAATAGATACTTGTACAAGGACAGAACTTAGTTATGTTTGATGTATGATTACTGAAAAAGAAAAATCTCATAATAATGGTGAGGTACCATTACTGGATTTTATACTTCAAGTAGGTTTAGGGTTATACTTCTGTATCATGGACATTTATTAATATTCTGGAAGATTCTAGTCACTATAACCACTAAATTTGAGGAAATTTTCTATCTCACTATAACATACTTCAAGACTGCCCCATACACAGTCCAATGTCAGCTCCAAACTCAGACCTCAATCTGCTCACAAATTTTCCATTGTCTTGCTTAAATGTCTTCTTCAAGGCTGCTCCTGACCTATTGTTGCATCAGAATTTGAAAATGATTTATGATTAATGTTGATCCTTTGTGTTTTTTCTTTGTGTATTGGTTTTGATGCATATCAATTAAAGAAAATATACATGAAAATAGTGGAAAGTTAGAGTTAACATATCGGTTTTATAATTGAATGCAGGAAATTGAAGATGAGTCAACAACCAATTTTGACAACTGTTGAATACCATGCATACGACGAGAGAATAGTCGATGAAAAGTGCTTTCTTAAATATGCATGTCCATGTAATGATTGTTGTGGTGGGAAGATGAGAAAAATACAAGTGATTCATGAACATATGCTAAAATTTGGTTATATTGGGTTTAGACCTTTCCCTCAAAATTATTATCTATATAGTTTACAATTGCATAGCATGAGAGACGTAGAGGTGCCAAACATAAACGAAGAGGCAACAAACACATATGGAGACTTCGGAACCTTAGATGAAGGGATTGAAGTTGATGGAATGTTGAATGAGGGCTTCAAGGATGATTGGCAGAAGTTGATGTAGGATGCTTCAAAACCTGTGTATGATACTTGCAAGTCCAGTCATTTAACAACAATTCTTGCACTCCTTAACTTGCAAACAGTGCATGGTTAGACAAATGAGAGTATTGATGAGTTATTGGCATTTTTACATGATTTGTTACCACCTAAATCCACATTTCCAACAAAACGGAGAGAATGTAAAACACAAAGAAGTAAGCTAGGCTTAGGGTATGAAAACATCCACACATGTGTGAATGGTTGCGTATTATTTCGCAAAATTTTTGCAAGTGAGACAGAATGTCCTAAATGTAAATAAGGGAGGTATAAACCAGGGTTGAAATCAAATTCAGCTCCCAGAAAGGTTCTTCGACACTTTCCACTAATCCCACAGTTGCTTCAAATGTATAGATGTCCAGACATTGCTGAGTTGATGCAATGACATGCCCACAATAAGAGCACTGATGGAAAACAATGATTTGTGGAAGATTGTAAGATGTGGATGGAATTTGACAACAAATGGCTCTATTTTTCCCAATATCCTCGTAATATGAGGCTTGGTTTAGCTCTAAATGGTTTGAACCCATTCTCAGATCAAAGTACTAAATGGTCAACTTGGCCGGTGTTTTTAATAAATTATAACTTGCCTCCATGGTTAGCAACCAAACCATTCTTCTTGATGTTGTCATTAATTATACCAGGAAATAAAAGTGTGACTTCGGATACAATTTATGTGTATTTAGAGCCATTATTTGATGAGATAGCAGAATTGTGGAAAGGAATTGAAGCAATTCAAATTTTACAGGATGCCCATTTTGTCCAGTTGACTTTAAGAGCTTCTTTATTGTTTACAATACATGATCTTCTTGCATATGACACATTGACTAGTCTAAATGTTCATGGATACCATGGATGTCCAGCTTGCATGTTTAAGGCTTTTGTGAGACACTCAAGTAGTTTGTGTAAGTGCATTTATTGTGGACATCATGCCTACCTTAAAATGGAGCATCCATATTGTCGACAAAACTCACGTTTCAATGGTCAAGAAGAGAATCGTGAAGCACCATTGGCAATAACAAGTGATTACATTATTGAGAATGGAGAAAAAAGAATGCAGTTTATTAAGGATGGTGGAATTTGTGGTAGTAAAAATGATCAACTTAATGATAGTGGTGTTAAAAGATTGTGCATATTCTATAAGTTGTCATACTTTAAGCATATATCCATTAGGCATATTGTTGGCTTTATGCATATGGAGAAAAACATAGCCTTTGCTATTATATAAACTCTTTTTGGTGCACATGATACAGTGTCATCATGCCTAGACCTTGAACAACTAAAGATTCATCGAAATATTTGGGTTGAAAAATGTGGTGATGGAAAATATAGAAATCCTATTGCTCCTTATGTGTGGAAAAAGGAACAACATGCACAGTTCTTAAAGTTGATGTCTCAGGCTCGCTTTCCTACTAGATATGTAAGTAGTAATATTAGAAGCCAAATTGACAATAATAGCTTAAGAGGCCTCAAGACCCATGACTATCATCTCATAATCGAGTATATTTTACCTATTGTGGTCATATCAAGTTTGGAAAAGGGGCCAAGATTGGCAATTATAAGGTTGGGCCTAATATTGAAGAGAATGAGTTTGCATGTGCTAGATCCTTCAAACTTTTATAATTTGAGGGAAGAGGTTGTTGAATTCCTTTGCTTATTGGAATGAGAATTTCCACCAACAATATTCAATATTTCTATGCATCTTCTTATACATCTAGAAAATGAACTAGAGCATTGTGGCCCAATAAGAATGATATGGATGTATCCTATAGAACGATATATAAAGTTTCTGAAAAAAATTTGTTCATAATAAGGCAGAACCAGAAGGTAGCATGTGTGAGGGATATTTAATGCAAGAGGCCATAGGTTTTTACACATAATATATGAAGGATTTTAGCAGTGTCAATCGATGTGTATGGGATGATGATGAAGACGAGAGAGTTGCAGGTGAAGTATTAGAAGGAAACAAACATTGCTTCAAGCTATCAAATGAAGAAAGAACTTCGATACATGCCTATGTTCTTCAAAACACATCCACATTTGATAAGTGGTGCGGGTAAAATTTATTTTACATGATAAGTTATCTATTTAATTTCATCTAATAGAAAAATTATTATCATTCTTACTATCATGTTTGTTCATATTCTATGCAGAAAATACAAAGAAGAGATTCAAACATGGATGCAACCATCTCGAAAGCGTAGACTTCAGGAATCAACTATTGGAGGTGGTCCGAATTTTCCAAAATTTGATGATTGGATTGCTGATGCAATAAATTATGCACAACAACAAGGTCAAGATCTAATGATTAAGGAAATGGATCTTTCACGACCTCCACATATATATGCTTATCGTTTCAGTGGGATGTGGGCCTATGGTAGTCATTTAAGAGTGGAAGAAAAGGACACAGGAAAGGTAAATTGTGATTGTGTTGTTAGTGCTGAATTTCATCACGACACTTAAAAGAATTTCTATGTTGGATTCATACAATAAATTATTAAAGTTGATTATGGTGAAACTAGTCCTATATTATTAAACTGTAAATGGATCAAACAATCTGCAATACAACATGATGAGTATGGATTTTTACGTGCAAATACACATCAAATCTTATCAAAGACCAATGAGCTGTATGTTTCCCCTCTTAAAATTAACCAAGCATTTCTAATTGACGATATAGCAATCCCAGGATGGTCACATGTCATTCAAATGGAGCCTCGTTCGAAAAGGAAATTTATGCAATGTGTTGATACGATCGTCGATGGGTAGTGTAATAGTTTACAAGAAACTTTGGAAGAAAAAGCTGAAGATGTCCATAGAGTATTTGAAGAGGAAACTTTTATTCCCAATGAAGAGCTTGAGATAGAGAATGTAATGCATGGTCAGGAAAATCTATTGTATGAGGACAGTGAAGAAGATGAAGCAGATGCTTACATGAGTGATCAAGATTGTGATCTTGATGGCAATGCAAATGATAATGACAATGATTTGTCACCATAACTTTATGGAATAAAATTTCCCTATATAAATGGATTTTATTGTTTTAGCCATTGGGATTAGGTAGCCAAAGGGTTTTACTAAACTTTTTATGGAATTTATCCTTAATGATATTTGATATGCAACATTTTCATTTTTGATGTTGTTCATCTCTACATACATGATATATGCGGGTTATTATTGCCATGTTCTACTTCTTTTCAGTACTGTGATTCCAATGGGATCCAGTTAGTGTTTGTTGTTGTCATGAGAATTTGAATTTAGATATTTTATAGTCAGTGTTTTCACATGCACTAATGGTTTTACTAAACTTTGTATGGAATGTATCCTTAATGATATTTGATATGCAACCTTTTCATTTTTGTTTCTGTTAATCTCTACATACACAATATACGTGGGTGATCATTGTCATGCTCTACTTCTTTTTAGTACTGTGATTCCAATGGACTCCAGTTAGTGTTTGTTGCTGTCATGAGCATTTGAATTTAGATATTTTATAGTCATTGTTTGCATATGTGCTAATGGTTTTACTAAACTTTGTATGGAATTTATCCTTACTAATATTTGACAAGATTTTCATTTTTGTTTTTTTTTCATCTCTACATACACGATATACGTGGTTTATTATTGTCATGTTCTACTTCTTTTCAGTACTGTGATTCCAATGGACTCCAATTAGTGTTTGTTGTTGTCATGAGCATTTGAATTTAGATATTTTATAGTCGTTGTTTGCACATGCACTAATGATTTTTTTAAGAGAAATTTTGGACATATAGGCTATGAAGAATAAGGGGTTGAAATGTAAAAGTGACCCCAACAAAGATGAAAATGTGACAGAATACGAGCATGCTCGTAAAGACCACATCACAAGAAATGAAGAGTATTTGTCATCCCTTGGTTTTGGAAATAAGTAAGTAGTTACTCCTTGTACCTTTTCACTTCTATGCATATTTGATGAAAGTTTAATATAATCTATTTCATGATGTAGGCCATATATTCTTTTGATTCTAATTGATAATTTTTTTCCTTATAGGGGAATGTTGGATTCTACAAAAAATGATCATCAGAAACAAAATGCAAGCAAAGAAAAATCACTGCCAGCTCGTAGAAGCAAACGCCTTGGTAGACCAATACATGAAGATAAAGTTAATGATAATAATGATCAAATTCCTCATATATCAAATGATAATGTCCAACATTTGTATGAAAAAGTGGCATCTTCTAGAGAATCAGGCTTGCAAGATCTTTTTTTTAAATTAAAGCAAAGATTTTAAGGCTCATCTAAGGGGATTGGTGACCTAGCAAGTGCCACACCTGTTGAGGAGATTCCTGATCTAACTAGTGATAGAATTGTTGAGGGGATTGGTGAGCTACCTACTGCCATAGCTATTGTCTCCAATTATGAGGAACCAATTAAGCCTTCTTCCTTAGAAAAAACACCAATTACATCTCCTCAAAGGAACATGCTAGGAAATGAAACTGCTATATCCATAAATATGAGTGGTTTTTCAATGCCCAAAACTAGTTCTAAAGATCCATCACCTTTCATCAGAAGACACAGAATTATTCAAGGCTTGTATAGGAGCACACAAAGGGAAGCAAAAGAAAGAAAATCAGAAAGGAAGAAGGCTTACGTGGTCGAGGTAATAGATGGCAAGCCTACTGGATCAAATGCTTCAAGATGGTCCACAAAGTTGGCCACAAGAATAAGGTCTTATTTGGATGTTACCAAATCCACCTTTATAGATCAAGATCCAAGAAATGTTGATATAGTGATCCAACAAATGGAAAATGTTTTTGAGACAGTTGGTGGTAGGATTTTTGTTAAATCATTACAAGTATAGAATGAGAGTTTTGATGAATAATTTTAGGCATAAATGCAGAAAATTAATCTTGGATGGAAAATATAGGGAGAGCAGCTTGACTCCCAAATAGTGGGAAGACTTGAAGGAAAGTATGCATGCTGAAGACTTTCTGGAAAAGAGTGCAAGAGGGAAGAAAGGAAGAAATCTTGTGAAGGATCGATATTTTTTGGGTCGGGGAGGGTTGAGAGCCAAACAACACATATGTGTAAGTGTATGGTGTTTTTGCTGAATAGTGTACATTGTGTTTTGCCTTTTTGATTTGTCGATATTTCCAATACATTGTGTGTTGACAATGATTTGCAGGTTGAAGGAACTAATAGAGAACCCAATTTGAGTGAAATGACTCAATATATGGCAGACTTAGAAAATTCTAAAAAAGAGAGGCCCTTGCCTTCTGTTGAAGTTGAGAGAATCCAAACAAGAGGCCCATCTACTGTTGAAAACATTAGTGAGGATTATAACATTGCAATGAATCGTTGTATAATTGGGTTGTCAGAGAAGATGTCGACCATATCCTCCTCCATTGAACCTCTTGTTGTTGCATTCAATTTAAATAAGGGAAAGACTATTGATTCAAATGAGGTAATCTAATTATCATTCCCTTCCAACCATTTATTCACTTGATATTTTAATCTATGGATGTTATTTATCCATTTCACTTCACTCACGAAGCCTCTCTTTTTTTAATGTAAATTCCTGTCAATCATAGGAAAAAACCATAATTCTGGGTGGTGCAACAATATTAAAAGACCCACAAGATGGCCATGAACATGTAAAGGTATGTACTAAATCAATTGGTATACTAGAAGGAATGAAGCCCTATATCTTAGAATATGGTTTAATTGGTATATTATTTTGTTTTTTACAGCGCTCAATAATTCCAGGGGGGCATGAACTACTCTAGGAAGTTGAAACTGTTAAAATATTGGATCCATATGATGGTGCTATTGCCGGGATTGGACAAATTAATTCACTTTCTGTGATCCATGGAGTGGCACTTGGTCTTGAAGAGGAAAATGTCAACATCATCAATGTCACAAGTAACATCCCACTTCCGTATGAAGATAAAATAGATGGATGTCTCCGTTTGAAGGAGAAGGAAAGGAGTTTCATTCGATGGCCAAAGAAGTATTTGGAAAAGTCATCAAACTAGATGATTTTTTATGTTCTTGTCCCAAATATTTATGTTCTTGAAGTTCATGTTGTTGAGAGTATTGACTAGTAATGGCCTCTTTCTGTAGTAGCACCCCTTGTCTAGGCAATATAATTCTATTGGTTTTCTTATACAAGGGTGTTGAACACTGTTGGATAACTCCATATCTCATCCTTATTTTATATGCTGGTTTGAAAGTGAATACTTTATTGGTATTATCTGATAGATATGTTGTATTGCAGTCACTAGAAGTGTTTCATAGTTGATTCACTTTTGTTTTATGGAGTGTTATCCATAGCATAGATATTTTTTAAAACTAAAATTCTTACCCCTTGTTTAGGCAGTATAATTCTATTAGCTTTCTTATACAAGGGTGTTGAATGTTGTTGGGTAACTCCATATCTCATCCTTATTTTATATGATGGTTTGAAAGTGATTACTTTATTGGTATTATCTGATAGATATGTTGTATTGCAGTCACTAGAAGTGTTTCATAGTTGCTTCACTTCTGTTTTGCGGAGTGTTATACATAGCATATATTTTTTTTTAAACTAAAATTCTTACCAAAGTGTTGAATCAACGTGTATGTGATAACAATTCCTTTTTCCTTTTGCACATTTATAATTATATTGCATGTACTGTTGTTATTAATTGTCATTGGATGCTTCAACTTTAACACAGGGACCTTTGGGAGTGTCAAATTGAAAGAAATGAAAATTATGTTATATATGTTACCATGTTGTTTCCTCCTTTACATATGCTAGTTTAACTTGTTCATTAATTTATTACTACTGTTGTTATTGATTGCCCTTGGATGCTTCAACTTTAACATAGGGACCTTTGGGAGTGTTAAGTTGAAAGAAATGAAAATTATGTTTTTACTTTATCTTGCATTGTCACAGTTGTACCTATCTGTTTCTGGTATTACTATTGTTGTTATTTACTGTCCTTGAATGCTTCAACATTAACACAGGGACCTTTGGTGATGTTAAGTTGAAAGAAATGAAAATTATGTTATATATGTTACCACGTTCTTTTCTCCTTTACGTATGCTAGTTTAACTTGTTCGTTAATTATTACCACTGTTGTTATTGATTGTACTTGGATGCTTCAACTTTAACACATGGACCTTTGGGAGTGTTAAGTTGAAAGAAATGAAAATTATGTTATATATGTTACCACGTTGTTTTTTCCTTTACGTATGCTAGTTTAACTTGTTCGTTAATTTATTACTACTGTTGTTGTTGATTGTCCTTGGATGATTCAAATTTAACATAGGGACCTCTGGGAGTGTTAAGTTGAAAGAAATGACCTTCCTTATACGATGATGATAAAACTTAGAATTATTGTACATAACACATATGGACTACACCTTGAGATAGAAGATAAAAATTTTACCCTTTGTCTTGTGGGAAAAATGGTTGTTTCCCCACCTTGATTGTACACATCGGTCTTGTGGGTCTTGTGGGTCTTGTCTATCAAATAGGATTTCTTATCCCTTGGCTTTAGGCATGTCTACAGGGATCACAATATGAGTGCAGACCGCTTATCCAAGGAAGCACTTAACATGAAGGCTGGTCTTCTCTCCTTCTCAGAACTCTAGGAAGGAGAAATTATTGAGGAAGGCTTGATACAGCTCTTTTAAGAGTTTTTTTAGTATTTGTGGCATACTCATGTTTTTCCCTTTTCGAGTATGGGACTCTTTATCCTATCCTCTTGTATTATCTAGGGATATATTCTTGTCTTGATTCCCCTGGGGTGTGTTTGTTCCACCCAAGAGGCCTCCTGGATAAGTTGTTTGGGCTCATTCTGTTCTCCCTGTGGTAATGCTTTTCTGTCTTTCTTTGAGATTTTGACTCTTTGTGGGTAGAGAGCTATTAGGAAGAGAGTTGGGTTGACAGCTACTGCAAATGCAAATAGATTTTTTTTTTTTTATATATTTTTTGAGGTTGATAGTATTGATCCGTGACCTTGTGGACTGTATTTGTCTCACTCTGCCCTAAATGGGTCATAGCATCAACTGAATGGATATTTAGTTTTGACATCGAGGAATCATGCACATTATTTCCCATGTTTCCCATAAGGTGTTCACTTAATTTTTCATGAGGGTTTATGGGTTGGTTTCTGAGTTTTCTGGGCAAGTCTAAAGTATGATGTTGTCTTTTTCTTAGTTGTAAAATGAATTCTGGGAAATCCATGCAACCTGTGGACAATGAAAGGAAATGAACAACCCCTGTACCTCATATCTGGGCAGTTTTGGGCCCTATAATAGCAAGTTACAATAATAATTAAGCCAATATGGGTATTGTTTTGAACATTATTGGGTGTGTTTCACCTTCTAGCAGCCTCAGCATTCAATTTGGGCCATTTTTGTGGATGTGAGGCAGTTATGGGCACAAGTTAGGACTATCCATGATGTCCTCCTAGAGCAGATAATGACAATATCTGAGGTATGGAAAATCTAAGAGAAGAAATCTTGGCTGCGCTGAGTGGAGTTTGGACCTCAAGCCACAAGCCATGAGGAAATAAGTGTAGCTATTAAAAATTTAGTCCAATTAGCTACAGTTGTTTGTGGCCAGAAAGGCCTAAAAAAATTAACTAAATCTAGTTTGAATCTCATCAAGCTAGGTGTAGAACCTCGATTAGGGATTTTGATTTTTGTGGGTGGAGAGTTATTGGGTCGACAGCTGCTGCAAATGCAAATATA
>LPNX010917521.1:8841-246341 GCA_001517045.1 Pseudotsuga menziesii
CCTAAAACCTTGGAAATGATAAAAGGACCATACCACATTGATTCAAACTTCCCTTTTCCTAGCTTATCATGTCTCTGCTCATAATTCAGGACTAGGTCACCTTTGTTAAACACACAAGGTTCTACTAATTTATAGTATTGTGCCTTCATGCGTTTCTTATTTGCCTCATTAACTAAGGCAACATCTTGTCTAGTTCTTTTAATGTTGGTCAAGTATAAAAACCTTTCTTCCTCAGTAGAAGTATTAGGGAGAAGTTCAACGACAAGCTTCGAAGACAGAATTTGACACTAAATAGGTAGGATAGCTTCTAGTCCGTATACTAACTGAAATGGTGTAAAATCAGTTATTTTCACTAAAGTTCTATAATCCCATAGAGAGGAGAAGATAGTCTATTTTCAAGTGGATTTGTGATCTCCAACCATCCGACGTAAATAGTTTTTAAAACTTTGTTAATGGTGTCAACTTGACCATTAGCTTGCGGATAATAGGGAGTTGAGTTTTCATGGAGAAAACCCAGCTTAGCACTTAACTCTGCCATCATCTAATTCTAGAAATGTGATCTGTGATCAGTGACAATAGAGTGAGGAACTCCAAACCTAGATATTACATGGTTAAAAAGGAAGAGGGCAGTAGTATTACCATCCTCTACATATGTAGGAATAGCCTCATCCCACTTAGTGAGATAATCCATAGCTACAATGATGTAACCATGCCCCCTTATTGAGGTAGGCTTACAATGCATGAAATATATCCCCCATTTGGTGAAAGGGGCAATGGAAATGACGGGGTATAATGGAGCAGGGTGGGTGCGCTTTTTCGGATAAAAGTGTTAACAGGGTGGCATGTCTTAACAGCCTCGTGACAATATTTAAAAATAGAAGGCCAAAAATAGCCAGCGTGAAAGGTTTTTTGAGTTGTAGCCATCACAGAAAGATAACTGCCACATGCTACAGAATGGTAGTCATTAAGAACTTGTTTAGCCTCGTCATAGGTGAGGCATTGTCGGATAATGGTATCTATACCACATCTATACAATGTATCCATGATAATAAGATAGTATTTCACGTGGTGACGAATGCAGCGATGATCATCACAAGATATAGTAGGCTGAAAACATTGTGTTTGGAGATAAATGATTAAATATCCATACCACATATCAGTTGTGCTTATTAGGAACATAATTTTTTTGGCTCATTTTTTTTTAATTCTTTAATTTTTTATTCAGTTTTCTATTCAAAAATGAATTGCAGAGTTCAAAAAACAATTGTAACAATCTGAAGCATGCATCTCAAATACCAGAAGAAGCATTCAAGAATCAAATACCAAATAGGGCTAAGAAGAATACCTGGCACTTCTTCTACATGTGTTGAATAGGACATTACCAGCCTGAGCACCACTCCTTGCACACAAGAATAGAGCGGTGGCACCGCTTACAGCAGGTTCACACCAAGGCATTACCAGGTCCAGTACTGCTTCTTGTACGCAGAGAAAGTGTGGTGGCACTGCTTCTTTAACATAGAGGAAGAGTGGTGACATATCTAGAATCACACTTATAACACAGCTCAAGAGCGGTGCCCAAGATGGCAATTTGAAAGATAAAAAAGCAACAGAAAAGGAAGTTATATACTGAAAAATGAACCCAAACAATCACCAAAAAACCTAGTGAACCAAAAATATGAAGATCCAAAGGCAGACAGAGACAAAACAATCAAATTCAAAGTAGATCTTCAGTTCTATGCATGGAAACATAGATCTAGAAATTGAAAATGAAGGTGGAGGTTTCAACTTATCAATGATCCAGAATTCGAAGTAGATCCCCAATGGAGTCGCCACTTTTGTTAGACGGAAATACACACCTCCTGCGGACAAGAGCTGGTTCCCTAGTCTGAATGGTTCATACCTAGAACAAAACATAAACACAGAATGCTAGACTCTCCCTAGATCTGGTTAATCACTTGAATGGAATTCCATGATGCTTCTCTCAAAGTTTTTCCTCACTATCCTCATAGAAGAACCTGTAAATATGGAAGACAACAAAGAAAACATGATAGCATACAATATAATCAACTAGATCAATGCTTGTGACCAAGGAATCAAGCAATATAAACACATGAAATGATAAATATGGGAAATAAAAGACATTCTTTATTAATAAATGATTGGACTACAACCTTCATGCCTTGGTGTTGAGATTTCCTTCCAATGGCTCCTTGCCTCTAACTTCACCTTGCCTCCAAAGGCTCAAGAATGATTTTGACACAGTTTGGGTATGCAACACACTTCTTCCTCCTTTGTCCCATGAGGGATGAGCTAGTATTTAAAGGAATGGGAGAATAGGTATGGTTGAGGATCTCATGAGTGAGGTGGAGATTAGATCCTAAAAGGGAGGATCTCAGGCTCTAGATGGTCCTAAACCATAGGGATGAGGCTCCACATAGGCAAGCTTTGAGAATCCTCTTGAATCTTCTCTTTTTTCCTTCAAAAATCGAGCACCACTTTTTCAAAGAAGAAAATAGGTGGTGATAAGGGGTGTTATAGCCCAAAATGACACATCTCTTCCTGTGACCACTTTCCCATGATTTTGTCGCATGTCGGCACTTCATTGAAAGTCATTGAAAAAACACCTATATTGGAGGACCCATATCTTGAGTTCTGTAACTCCGTTTGACCTCATTTCTGTGCCGTTGGAAAGGTATTTCAGTTAGCTAAAACTTTCTAGAAGACACCAAAGTCTGAAAATTCCCAGAAATGCCCTTAAAATGTGTTTTTTGTGTATGCGCGACTCTCCTTATGTGCAACCCGTGCATCACTCGCGACTCTTGTGTTTTGCAAGTCGCGCATGCATATATTCGCGGGTTGCTCTTGTGAAAACTTGCGTATCATGTGCAGGTTGTCCTCCTTCATAGTCGCGCATTTGTTTCTTAACATTAAAATTAAAACATGAGTTAATTGGAGATTAGTTAATTCATTTAACTTAATTTCCTTAACTGCTGTAACTTCTCCAACCTTCAAAACTACCTTATTTCACCCATATAAATAGAGGTAGGGAGGTCCATGAGAGGGGACTTGGATTTTATGCATTGTTATGCTGGAGGAATCAGGACTCTCTTTGCCTACACCCTTGCCCTGGAGGTCTTCCCTTGTGTTGCAGAGCTTGGAGGCTAAGTTCTTTGGAGAAGAGAAGCAGCAGATCCAGATCAAGGTTTCGTGAGGTGCCAAACTTGAAGAGAAGGTATACTTGTACTTTTTTTCAAGATTAATAAAGATGTGATGTCCTCCTTCTTCCCAAATCATTGTTCAATGTGTGATTGAATTTCTGTTTCTGATCATATGATGATGTTATTCAGATCATTTGTTCATGTTTATTTGATTATCATTGTCTTATATGTGGTCATAATGGTTTGAGGAAGGTATAACTTGTTTTGCAGGTCTCTTGGAGCGAGAGGAGCAAGAAGAGGATTGAAGAGAAAGCTTGGACCAGCCTTCAGTTATTCAGGTATGGACCTTTCTCATCTCTGAAACTTGCTGTTATATGCTTGCTGAATATTGTGCATCTCTCTTTCAACCCCAGTACGTTGATGACCTCTTAAACCCTAGCCATAGGACACTTTCCTTTACAACAGAACTGGCGACTTCGCTGGGGACTAGCCTTGTCTGTTTGGGGTTTTTCTCTTGATTTCTTTCAGCTTTTTCATTGTTTCAGGTCCTTCTTGCCACTTAGGAACATTTTTTAAGTTTGATTGCACTCCTCCCCTGCCTTCCTAAGGTAGTTTTTCTACCTTTGTTTGTGATTTTTACACCTATGCGCGGGTTGTCCTTCTGGACAGTCGCGCATACAAGTTTGCATGTGCGGGTTGTTCTACTGAACATTCGCGTATCATTCGCGACCTGCCCTTATAGACAGTCACGTATATACTTGGAAGTTTGGATTTTTTTTAAGTCAAGTTTTTGCTTGTTCCTTTCTTCAGGTAATCCCTGTTTGTGAGTGGTGTCTCTTTATGAATGCTGTGTAGCTTGTCTGAAGACTTTTGGTGATCACCCTACCTGCTTTTTCAAAAGCCTTTGAGTCTTTTTGCTTGGAGTAATTCTTGCTTGTTTGCTTTATTAGATCCAAGTTTACTCAAAGCACAGTGCATTTTAGGTGCATGGTGGGTCTGTTAATGTCTTCTGTGGGTGTTTGAATCCAGGGAGTTTGTGTCTTTCTTTTTGTTGTTCTTTATCTAGGTGGTAAGCCCCTTTATAGCATTAGGATTTACTCTTTGCTCTTTCACCTATTTCCTTTGCTTGGTCTGATTTTTGGCCTATGTTTCTAATCAACCTCTGTTAGTGGCCTTTGTTTGATTTCAGAAGCTTGTTGGTGCTGGTTCCCTTCTTCTTTTGTTGGTTACCTTTACTTTGCCAAAGTTGTTGACTTGTCTCTTATACAAGCCTTCCTCCCAAGTAGAGTTTATGCTGACTTTAGTTCTTTCTAGAGTTTGTTGGGTGGTTGCATAGCAAAGTTCTTTTTGCTTTGTTCTTTTTATCTGCTTGCTTTGCTTTGTAGGTAGTTTTTCTTTTGCTTTTTATAAAAGAAAATTAAAAAAGAACTTTTATTTCTTGCTTTTCCCCCTACTTCTTTCTTTGGTTTGACCTTGTTGGACAAGGTACTGAGCAGCCTTTGTTTGTAGGTTAGATTGATGCTTGGGACTTCTTGACCTTTGTTTATATCAGTCTTTATGCTCAGTCTTTTCATTCCAAAGTGTTGGCTTGTTTACTTTTGTGAGCTTTTCTTTTAAAAGAGGTTTATATTCAACTTTAGGGAAACCTAGGGTTTGTTTTTGGGGAATAAAGTAGTTGTCTATTTTCTTTGCTTTCAGTACTTGTTTGCATAAGNCTAGTCTTGTGGGATAGGGAGTGTAAACTTCCCACAAGCTATAAACTCAGACGTAGTGGACCTTTCACTAGGTAAATCCTTGGTTCTACCGCTGTATCTGGGAAGCTCCTCTCAAACGGGAGTTAAGCACGAGGCCGCGTGGAGGCTTGGACAAAGGGGATAACCCCCCGAATCCTTGTCAAAACGTAACTCAAGACTTTTGCGCATCTGCGGATTCTGTCTAGGCAGAATTTTGGGCTCAGCTACCCTGTCCATGCATATGAGTTTGGCTTGCGACTGTCCCCCCAGACAGTAGGTATTATCAAGGTAGCCTTTAGTCTCTTGTCTTTTAGGGCTCATACACAGGTAAACCGGAAGGTTATTTCTGGTTCACCTCAGATAGACTTGGAAGGTAACCCTTGTGGAAAGTGTAGGAGGGTGGTGGGTGATTCCTCCGCTTGTGCCTGAGAACCCCTCAAGGACACCAAGTAACTGTTCATCAGCCTTCTTCTAGAAGGTATATCTTTATAGCCTGTTTAGATTGCTTGAGACTCTAGGAACTTTTTTAGTGAGTGCTGTGTGGTTTGTCTGTACTTAGTGGGCCTTTAGGTGTCTGCTTTGTAATTTTGGTTGATCATCAACCTCAGACTTTGTCTCTTGTTTTGAAACTATGGCTAACACCCCTTTGAACACCAACCAAGAGATCCCTTCAATGGGAACTCCTTGTCATATTCCTCTCACAGGGAATGTTGGTGTTCCCTTGATGGCCACCTTGAATCTTCCGGGATTCACCATAGGGCTACCGGTGTGGTTGTTTTCCACTCCAACTGTCCTGAATGCTCCTGATGCTTCTCAAGTAAGCACCTTATATCAAGGGCATCAAAACAATGTCTCCCCTTCACCTGTAGTTAGTTCTCCTCCTCCTTCTACCTCATGCGGTGAAAGTACTGATACTAGTAACTGGCAGTCTAAAAGGAGTAAAAGAAGGAGGAATAGGAAGAAAGCACATAAGCAATGGGGCACCCATTCAACCTCTGCAAGTCAAGTTGAACCTCACCACCCAACCTCGGTTGTTCAGGCTAGGGGCACCCATCCAACCTCTACAGTTCATGTTGGATCTAGTCACTCAACCTCTGGTGTTCACGTTGAGTGCACTTGTTCAACCTCTGGTTTTCAAGTTGAACCTTCCCATCCAACCTTTGTTGTTCAAGTTGGATCCATCCATCCAGCCTCTGGTGATCAAGCTGGTGGGATCCTTCCAACCTTTTCAGGTCATGTCAGATCCTGTCACTCAGCCTCTGGTGTTCACGTTGAGTGCACTCGTTCAACCTATGGTGTTCAAGTTGAACCTCCCCATCCAACCTCTGGTGTTCACGTTGGATATATTCACCCAGCCTCTGTTGCTCAAGCTGGGGGCACACACTCAACTGCTGCAAAGCATGTTGATCCTTACCATTCAACCTCTGTTGTTCATGTTGATGGTGCCTGTCCTACCTCTGCAAGTCAAGTTGGACCTAGTCTCTCAGCCTCTGCCAGGCACGCTGTGGGTAGTCTTTCAGCCTCTGTGTTTCAAGCTGAGGACAACCCGTTAACCACTGCGAGTCATGTTGACACTGTTGACAAGTCTACCCGTTCAAAACATAAGCTCAAGTTTCCTTGTAAGCTTTGTGAGGGAGACCACCTTACTTATAAATGCCCTTCTATTGAGGAGGTGCGAAGAGTTTGGATTCATGGTCATCCCGTTTTTGAACATTATGGAGTCTCTCAACAACCAGCCTCTCTTAGTGAGGTTGGACCCAGTCACCCAGCCTCTGTTGTTCATGCTGGGGGAAAACTCTCATCCTCTGCTAGTCATGTTGAGAGAAAACAGTCATCCATTGCTAGTCATGTTGACTCAGTTGAGAAAACTGGTCGTTCAAAGCATCATCTTAAGTTCCCTTGTGTGCTATGCAAGGGAGATCACCTTACTCATCTATGCCCTACTATCCCAGAGGTGCGAAGAGTATGGTCCAAGACTCATGGATTTCGTTCTTCTGAACACCCTATAGTTTCTCAGCCTCCTACTCAACCTTTGGTTGATCAAGTGGTCGAACAAATCTCAGATTTGGTTGATCCCACTCTTCTTTCGAAGAGTGTTCCTCATGTGATTGAACCAATGTCATCTTTGGTCAATCCCACTCTCCCTTCGGAGAGTGACTTTCACCAAGCGGTTGAATCGATCCCAGTATTGATCAATCCCACTCTTCCTTTGGAGAGTGAAGTGTCTACTAGTCACATTCTCTTCACTGCCAGTTTAGATCTTACTGAACAAGGGGGCACTGAACTTGCTTCAGATCAACCCCCACCAAGCTCTCGGATTGCTTCCTTTGATTGGGATAGCCTAGTTGAGCCGCGCCTTCCTTCCGATGCACCTTTCCAGATAAAGGTCAAAGTTGAACCCTATACAATTACTCATTGCATTGTTGATGAAGGAGCCTCAGTTAGTATTTTGTCTACTCGTGCTTGGCGAGGTATGGGATCTCCCAGCCTTGTGTCGACTGCTAGTCAGTTACTGGCGTTTGATAGAAGAACTTGTGTAGCCTTGGGAATTCTTCCTCAAACACCTATTACTTTGGGTGGGAAGACCGTCTTAGTTGACTTCATGGTGATAGAAGACCCTTTGGACTTTAATATGCTCCTTGGGCTTGATTATGTCTATGCCATGCAAGTAGTGGTGTCAACATTCTTTCGTGTGATGTACTTTAATCATGGCGAAGAAATTGTCACTATCGATCAGTTGGATTTCCTTGATCCGTCTCCTGACCCAACTAGAGACCAAGTCTTTCCTTTATTGATTCCCAGTGTTTCTGTAGACACCACCCCACCACAGGTGAACTATGTGGCTTCTTGTCATTTGTGTTCAATTGCTACTGAGAGGAAGCCTCTGTTTTCATGCTTACCTTCTCGATAATTGGTCCCAGCAGTTGATCGGGTGAGTCATTCTATACAGATTGTAGAGCCTTCTCTCCACTCTGTCCATCCATTTGAAAGTTCAGATATGTGTCCTATCTCGGATGATTTCCTCCCTTTGGATGAAGTCTTCCTGGAGTCTTTGATACAGTCTAACCTTCTTTTTCAGTTGTGATTAAGTCTAACCCTGATTTGCTTAGTAAGCCTTCCCTTTTTCTTATGTTGGTTTTTGTTGAGTCTTTTGATTCTTCATTTTGAAAAGAAAGTCAGTGATCCTGATGAGTTTGATTTTTTCTTATGAATTTCTCAGCTCCTGTGATATTGAGTTTGTTCCTGCAGACTCTATCTCCCTTGTTGATTTTTGCTTCTCTTCTGAGATTGATCTTATTGATTATAAATCCTCGATCCTTGTTCCTATATAATCTTATTCGGTTGATTCTGACTTGACTTTTCCTTTTGTAGAAGATAGCAAAGTCACAAGTGTTTCTGCCAAAGTGACCCGTATCGGATCGTTTCTTCTGATGTCATTGTTTCTTGGAGATAGGATTATTAGTTGGATTCACAACTGTTTATGGGCCTCACCTTGTTGTTCAAGTTGTAATTTCATTTGCATATGCCTTGCTCGCGCTTATGAGCCTGATGCCAGCTTCCACGCTTTTAGCTCGTCGTATAAGCCCTCATCTTTGTTCTCATCACCGCTCAGCCTTGTATCATTTTGCCTTTGCAACTTGACACCCTTTACCCCGAGGAGACCTACCCCGAGTGTCCTTATCTTGCTCACTTTCCTTGCATTTTGCATAGTTTTGTTCCTTGTGCTTGGAACTAGTTTCGCCTGCCTTATGACACTAGTCTCCTCGCCTTTAGAGCATTCTTTCTGCTCTCCTTCGAGCTCGTTAAAAACAGTAAGGAGGCCGCGAGTTGACTTTTCCAGACTCGTTAAAACTTCACGGAAAATATTTTGAGTTTCTTTAGGCCCAAGTCTGACTCCTCAAAATAGACTTGACTGCCGAGTAAACTTGTCCATTCAGGCTCGTTAAGAATATGTGAATGGGCATCCACATTGATGGTATGTTATCTCTTTCTCGAACCATGTGGAATAATACGAGAAAGGATCACTCTCTTTTCTACTGAATTGAGAAGAGTATTCTCAGGCATAGGTTTATCTCTTTTCCGGACCTGAGGGACTAAATTTACGGAAAAGGAACCCCCGGTATGAGCTTAGTTTTCTCTTTTTCATGCTCTGGACCAAAACATGAAAAAGATTTCGAGTGTACTTTATGTCTTTGTCATGCTCGTTAAACCCTAAAGAACAAAGCATCGAGTTAATTGTTGTAAGCTCCATTTCTCATAACCAAATGGATCTTTCCGAGTGATCTTGCCTTCCTTCACACTCATAAAACTCAGGCTGTATATGCTGCTTTTGAAGGAGCATTGGGTAGGTGGTAATTTAACCTTTTTCGGACCTTCCTGACTAATTACGAAAAAGGTGCGCCTTTTCTTATTCGGAAGTTAAGAGAGTTCTTCTCTGGTTTGTTTTATACTTTTTCGGCCTTAGGAGACTAAATTGTACGAAAAAGGACCCCCCTGGAGTCTTCTTTGGAGTTTTCAGACTCTCTAAACTATGAAAACACCATCGAGCATGTACTAGTTCGGGCTCATAAAATCCACGAATCAGTGCTTGATCAAGCATTCTTCTTTCTTTTCTTCGAGCTTGTCAAAAAATGAAGATGGTCCCAAGTTTGCTTTCTTGGACTCATTAAACCTTTACAAGAAAGAAGGGAAGGGAAGGTTTATTTCCATGTCTTTTTACATCATGGCAGCAAGTCTTGTTTCCTTGAACAAAGCACCAGTTTTGAGTCTATCAACAGTTGGGTCCTAGTCTTTTGACCTTATCCTGATTCAGATTTTTCTTGCTCCTCCAGTTGGTCTCTTTTCCAATTATATGGGGAATCTGTCAATGTCTCCTACATTGCAGATTTGTTTCGTTGGTCCTATTTTGTGTTAAAAGCTGCCAAGTCACTTTTGTGTCGTGCTCACTGTTCAAGGATTAAACCTTTGTCAGCCATTCTGTAGTTGCCTTGACCTTTTGTGTCGGCCATTCCCTGGTATCAGTTCATTACATCATGTCTTCAGTGGTCCTTTTTGTGAAATTCAGTACCAATTCTAGATCCTATTAGTCTTTGACTTACCTCGTGTTGGATGATGAAGGATGCCTTAATGCCTTCCTTCCAACGGATCTATTCCTATCAACTGCAACACATCTTGCTCTGGGGACGAGATTTAGAGTTTTATGACAGTCCCTTGGGAATTGTTGTCCTCAATGGTAATTTCCCTCGCTATTGGGTAGTTGGGAATACCTTAATGTCTCCTACTCGATAGATTCTTCAAGTGTTCGACTTCAAGTCCTTGTAATCACACTTGTTAGAATGTACTAGGTACCTTGGGGACCATTTTCATTAATGGTGGTTTCCCTCGCGTTTGTTAATGGTTCTCATTATTGACCGGTAATCAAACAGTTTCCTCCATGTTCGACTTCAGCTCCTTTATTCGCATGGTTGAGATTCGTACCTTTTTTGGGTGGTTTGGATTGAAGACCTTGGGGCTGACAGTAGCATTGTCATCATTTTGCTATTGCCCAAGTTGTGCAAGACCTTGTTATACTTTATATGACATTTTGCTGAGACATAGATCCACCTTGTATTTTTGTGGCTATGATCGATTGTTGAGTATGGATCCACCTTGTTCATTTGTGGCCATGACTCCTTTAGATTTGATATGGCGCCTTTTTGCATATTGAGCGACCATGATAGTTTCATCAGTTATACATATGTTGGATCCGCCTGTATCTTTCGGGTGATGTTTTGTATATGGACGTGTATGTTCCAGAGATCAGTTTTTCTGACATTTATCTCTCTTACAGGTACCTTCACTCGAGCCTTTTGATCTTGGATTCTCTGCTCTCTCCATACTCAGCTATTTCCTTTATAATGTATTTCGGCTATCATCTTCCCCTCTAACCTCACACATTAGGGGGCATCTGTTATAGCCCAAAATGACACATCTCTTCATGTGACCACTTTCCCATGATTTCGTCGCATGTCGGCACTTCATTGAAAGTCACTGAAAAAACACCTATCTTGGAGGACCCATATCTTGAGTTTTGTAACTCCGTTTGACCTCATTTCTATGCCGTTGGAAAGGTATTTCAGTTAGATAAAGCTTTCCAGAAGAAACCAAAGTCTGAAAATGCCCAGAAATGCCCTTGAAATGTGTTTTTTTTTTGTGTATGCGTGACTCTCCTTATGTGCAACCTGCGCATCACTCGCGACTCTTGTGTTTTGCAAGTCGCGCATGCATATATTCACGGGTTTCTCTTGTGAAAACTTGCATATAATGCACGGGTTGTCCTCCTTCATAGTCGCGCATCTGTTTCTTAACATTAAAATTAAAACATGAGTTAATTGGAGATTAGTTAATTCATTTAACTTAATTTCCTTAACTGTTGTAACTTCTCCAACCTTCAAAACCACCTTATTTCACCCATATAAATAGAGGTAGGGAGGTCCATGAGAGGGGACTTGGATTTTATGCATTGTTATGCTGGAGGAATCGGGACTCTCTTTGCCTACACCTTTGCCCTGGAGGTCTTCCCTTGTGTTGCAGAGCTTGGAGGCTGAGTTCTTTGGAGAAGAGAAGCAGCAGATCCAGATCAAGGTTTCGTGAGATGCCAAACTTGAAGAGAAGGTATACTTGTACTTGTTTTCAAGATTAATAAAGATGTGATGTCCTTTTTCTTCCCAAATCATTGTTCAATGTGTGATTGAATTTCTGTTTCTGATCATATGATGATGTTATTCAGATCATTTGTTCATGTTTATTTGATTATCATTGTCTTATATGTGGTCATAATGGTTTGAGGAAGGTATAACTTGTTTTGCAGGTCTCTTGGAGCGAGAGGAGCAAGAAGAGGATTGAAGAGAAAGCTTGGACCAGCTTTCAGTTATTCAGGTATGGACGTTTCTCATCTCTGAAACTTGCTGTTATATGCTTGCTGAACATTGTGCATCTCTATTTCAACCCCAGTACGTTGATGGCCTCTTAAACCCTAGCCATAGGACACTTTCCTTTACAACAAGGGGGCATTGCTTTTTGAAGTAAGGGAAAGAGTGGTGGCACCTCTCTTTTCTCATGTATCAGGAGCGGTGCTAGCTCTTTTCTTCTTGGGTAACACTTTTGGTCAATGGGGAAAGAGCATTACAATCTCAAAAAGGGGGAAAATTGCAAGGGGTTAATTTACTCCTTCATTTATCTAGGGAAATTCTGAGGGACTGGAGTAGTAAAGGGGATACCTATCTCATAACATGAGGGTGACAATATTTTGGTACAACAGTGTTGATAGGGTGGGCATGTCTTAACAGCCTCGTGACAATCTTTAAAAATAGAAGGCTAGAAATAACCAGCGTGAAGGATTTTTTGAGTTGTAGCCATCCCAAAAGATGACCGCCACATGCTCTAGAATGGTCGTCATTTAGAACCTTTTCAGTCGCATCATGGGTGAGGCATCATCAGAGAATGGTATCTATAACACGTCTATACAATGTATCACTGAGGATAAGATAGTATTTCATGTGGTGACGAATGTGATGACAATCATCACGAGATATAGTAGGATGAAAACACTATGTTTGGAGATAAATGATTAAATATCCATACCATAGATCTGTTGTGCTTATTAAGAACATAAATTCATCCGGAAATGAATCACTGGGCTCAGAATTCGTTAAACCACAGGGAAGGTCACACATCAGCTCTGCAAATACTAATTATTTCTTCGAAGTAGCTTTGGCAAACTCAAGGTAAAACTCCTGTAGGATGACAATCCATCAGGATTATTTCCCCCCTAGCACCTGATGAGTTAGGATGTAGTACATAGGGTTTTGGTCTACAAGTATGGTAGTGGTGCGAAGCAGGATGTAGTAATGAAACTTTTGCACAACAATGACCGTATCCAATGCTAGCTTCTCCACATGAGAGTATTGAGTTTCAGAATCGAGAAGATTCTTACTTGTGTAATAAATCATGTGTTTTAGGCCATTTTGGTCCTCTTGGGATAAAACCATTTTGTTAGTAGTAGTAGAGGTAGCAACATACAAGAGAAAATCCTTCGAGTAATCTAGGGGGTGTATCATGGGTGAATGAGTCAAAGCATGCTTAATATTATCGAAGGCTTGGTGGGCCTGGTCATTCCAAAAGAATGAAGTATCCTTCTTAAGGAGACACATATAACCATGCGTTTTCTCAACAAAGTTACAAACAAAACGACGGAGAAATTTTCCCTTCCTTTGCAAACTTTGGAGTTCAAGTAAGTTGGTTGGGGTAGGTAGAGTGAGTATTGCAGCAATTTTTAATGTATCAATCTGAATACCATCTTTGGAAACCACGAATACTAAGAGACATCCCATCTCAAAGCAAAAAAACACATTTGTGTGGGTTCAGTCATATTTTAAAATGGTGACATCTCGAGAAAATGTCTCTAAGATGTTGAGGATGGTTTTCTCGTTGTTGTGAATACGTAGGGAGTTCATCAAGGTACGAATCCATGATGTTCTTAATGTCATGAAATGAATAGGACATAGCACGCTGGAATGTGGTCCTAGCATTCTTAAGACCAAAGGGTAACTTCTTATAGGCAAAGGTTCCCCACGTGTTAGTTTTTTAACATTAAGCTAGCATTATTAGGATATTTAACTGAAAGAATAACAAGCATAGCAATCAAACACAAGAGACAATGAACACAATTTTTTTCCTGAGGGAAACCATAAATGGAGAAAACCCTGTAACTTCCTCAAAGATAGAATCGGCACCAAAATAGAAAATCCCAAAACAGTAAGTGATCTTTCGACAGCAGTAACCTTCTTCTTATCTAGCGCTAGTGTATTCTCCTTCCTTAACTATGCGCTACACTTGAGTGTGCATGTGATTTATTCTAAATAGAGAATTCACCTCTCTATTTATACTAATTCCTGAAATGACTAAAACCCTACTAGGGCCGACTTCACTAGGTGAGTCTAATAACCCTAATGCCCCGAAACTGCAGGGACTTTAACCCTTAGTCAATAGGAGGGTTACCCACAATGACCTTACATGACTTGTTTACATTATAGATCTTCCTGATCGGAACATCAAGGCATGACATGACATAATAACATCCCAAAATAAACACCGGGTTACAATAGATTAGAAATACAAGTGAATACATTCCGAAGTTACAATTACATCAACACTCCCTCTTAACTAGGAAGGTATTCTCTCGACACAATTTTAATCACTGTTCTTCTTCTTTGGATATTCTTTTCATCTGCATCTCTAAGTCATCTTTGTCTTCAAGTCATCTTTATCTTCATGTCATCTTCATTTCTAGATCTGGATCATCATTCGATTTGGATCATCATCACTAGATATCATCACTGGATCTGGATCATCACTTGATCTGGATCATCATCACATGATATCATCACTAGATCTGGATCATCACTGCTGGATCTAGATCATCACTCAATCTAGATCATCTTGGAGACATGATAACTGGATTTGGATCTTCTCTCATCATCATCATATGTGCTATCTCATGATTCTTCTTGTCACAGGAAGTTCTATAGAGACAACCTTCTTTCATGCTGGTTGTAGGCCTAGCCACCATGTAGGTATTATTCGGTTCTTATATCTGACCTACTCATCAAAATGGCCTGCCCAGGACTTAAATATTAGCTACTCATCAGAAAGGCATACCCAACACTCGCATCTGATCATGTAGGAGCCTACAATCACATCAGAAAGGCCCAGCACTCACATTCACCAACATGATAAGACATCACAGCTATCATCTGTGAAAGGGATTTAGCACTTACATCTGACCTACTCATCAGAAAGGAATGCAGTCACATCTGATCTAGTAGGAACCAAATGTTACACCCTCATTAGAATGGCCCCTAGTCTCAGATTAAGCTACCTGGTAATGGACCAGGTGCCTCCATTCTCCCGGAGAATGGCAGTTGCCCTTATATCTAATCTGGTAGGAACCAAGTCCTACACCCTCATCAGAATGTCCTACACTCACATCTAACCTGGTAGGAACCAAATCCTACACCCTCATTAGAATGACCCCCAGTCCTAGATTGACCTACCTGGTAATGGACCAGGTGCCTCCACTCTCCCGGAGAGTGGAAATTTCCCTTACATCTGACCTACTTGTCAGAATGGATAGCACTCATATCTGACATGGGAGGAACCTAATCCTTTAACCATGATAGAATGGCTCAGCCCTTACATATGACCTGCTCATTAGAATGGCTCTCTCCGTCTTGGATAGAGTGTTCCTGGTAACTGACCAGGTACCTCCATTCTCAGAATGGCATTCAGCACTCATATCTGGCATGGAAGGAACCAAATCCTCTCACCATGATAGAATGGTTCAACCCTTACATCTGACTTGCTCGTCAGAATGGCTTTCGGACTTGTCACTTCCCCTTGGAAGGAACCTCGATCTGGAGAACACCAAGCTTCTCCCTGAAGTACTCAAACTTCACTCAAGTCAATGGCTTCATCAACACATGAGCTATCTGATCATCTGTCACAACATGCTGGAGCTTCACTGCTCCCCTCTGCACCATATCCCTGATATAGTGATACTTGATCTCGATATGCTTCGACTTGTCATGGAACATTGGATTCTCTGACAACTTCACACAACTCTGGTTGTCACAATGTATACAAGTAGCATCCAATTGTAGATCAAATAAATCAAACAGTAGCTTCCTCAACCATACTACCTCACAACTAGCTGAACAAGCTGTGAAATACTCTACTTTAGATGTACTCAGTGCCACACAAGATTGCTTCCTGCTAAACCAAGAGATCACACCTAATCCCATACTGAAGCAACACCCTGAAGTTCTCTTCCTATCGATGGCACTTCCTGCCCAATCTAAATCAACATAACCTTACAGGTTAATCTTTTGATTTGCATCATACTTGAGCCCATAATCAACTGTACCCCTCAAGTACCTCAGAATATGCTTTGCAGCAATCAAGTGAACTTTTCTCAGATCTGTCAAGAATTGGCTCAAGGTGTTCATAGCAAAGAAAATGTCTGGTCTCATGTACGTTAGGTACATTAAGGACCTAATCATCTGACGATACATTGTAGGATCAACCGAATCTGATGAAGCATTGCTCAATAAATTTAGGTTCGATGCCATAGGTGTGGCCATAGCCTTACAGTCCATCATCCCAAACATGTTTAGGATCTCTACTGCATACTTTCCTTGTCAAAGAAATATTCCATCCACACTCTGCCACACCTCCATACCTAGAAAATAATGCATCATACCCAAGTCCTTCATTTCGAACTCGGCAACAAGATTTCTCTTCGTATCAGCAATAAACCTATCCATACCTGTCACAAACAGATCATCTACATATAGTAGAATTATCACTGGGTTTCCATATTCAACCTTGTATTAAAGGTTGGAATATGCTTCACTCTTGGTAAATCCTAAACTAGATAGAAAGCTATCAACTATACCATACCATGTCTTGGGTGCTTGTTTCAAACCATACAAGGATTTCTTAAATCTGCACACATGAGACTCCCTGTCATGTGTCTCAAAACTAAGTGGTTGTTCTACATATACTTCCTCTTCCACTACACCATTCAAGAAAGTAGTATTGACATCCATCTGGTGTATATTCCATTTCATCACTGCACCCAGAGCAAGTATTGATCTTATGGAAGTGTATCTGGCAACAGGTGCAACGGTTTCTTCATAATCTATTCCTTCTTGAGAGAAACCCCGAGCCACAAATCTTTCTTTATATTTTTCAATGCTACCATTTGTAGCATGCTTGATCTTGTATATCAATTTGGAAGTCACAACTGACTTCCCTTCTGGTCTTGGGACAACATCCCAAACATCATTTTTCATGATCGATTGATTTTCTACGATCATAGCATCCTTCCATTCTTTCCATTCTGCCACTTCTACATAAATGGAAGGTTCTTTATCAATTAAATAACATAGTAAAGCTACATAGCTGGAGTAGGATCTAGTCCTCTTTCTTTCTCTGTGATTCTCTTCTAGAGCCCCATATCTTTCCACACCTTGGATAATTTCACATACCCAAGCATGTTTCCTCTTATGAGAATTCTTCTCCAGAGGTGGATCTACAAGTCTTTGTGGTTCTTCAAATTCTCGATCTTCTTCTTGAATTTCTTCGTTCATGGTTGTATCATTAATTCTGGGTGCTTCTACTTCTTCAAGTTCTTCAGCAATTCTTTTTTAGGATTTACTGTAAGTTGTGTCTTCATCAAATGTCACATCCTTGCTGATGTCAATCTTCTTGTATCCTGGGAAATATATTCTATAAGTCTTTGAGCTTTTAGAGTATCCCACAAATATACCCTTCTTTCCTGAAGGATCTAATTTTGTTCTCTTCTCTTTTGGAATGTGTATGTACACAGGAGAGCTGAATATTCTGAGATGGCTGACTTTTGGTTTCTTGCTAGAGAAGACTTCTTCAGGAGTTTTGTTCTCGAGTACTCTATGTGGAGTATGGTTCTGTACATACACTGCTATTCTGGAATATTCTTCCCAAAGATGCATATGAAGGTCTTGATCATGAAGCATTGCTCTTCCAGCTTCCATGATAGTTCTATTCTTCCTTTTTGCAATCCCATTCTGTTGTGGATTATAAGGGGTGGACAACTCCCTCTTAATCCCTGATTCTTTGCATAGCTCTTTGAATTCATTTGAAGTGAATTCTCCCCCATTATCTGATCAAAAGGTCTTGATCTTCTTTTCAGTGTGTTTCTCAATCAAGGCTTTGAATTCCTTGAACTTACTGAATAGTTCATCTTTTTTCTTCATGAAGTAAACCCATGTCTTCCTAGAAAAGTCATAAATAAAAAAAACATAATATGCATACCCGTTTAGTGAGTTTGATGACATAGGATAGCATACATCGGAGTGGATGATTTCCAGGATTCCTTTTGCTTTGCTTTCGCTGCTTGGAAATGTGTTCTTTGTATTCTTTCCTTTCACACATCCTTTGCAGACCCCATCATGTTTTGCTTGGATTTCTGGAAGACCTTCAACAACTTTTCTTGCAATAGGTAGTGCTCTGTAATGCACATGTGCAAGCCTTCTATGCCAAAGTTCACTTGGCTCTACTATGTCATGGACCAAGGATTGTTCTAGATGGCCCTTTAATTTGTACAATCATTCTTCTTATTATCCAATAATCACCACATCATCGATAGTCTTTCCTTTTGGCCACATGATGACTTGACCATCTATGAATGCAACCCTCATTCCTTTTGCATCTAATGCACATATGGAGAGGAGGTTCTTCTTGAGTCCTGGCACAAACAATACTTCCTTCATTGTCAGAGACTTTCCAGAGTCTAGCTTATAGGAAGATTCCCCACTACCTTTTATTGGATACTGGTAGTCATCTCCTAGCTTCACCTTGTGAGGTGATCCATGTTCTGATAGTCTCACAAAGGATTCCTTGAATACTATCATATGTTTGGAAGCCCCACTATCTATGAGCCAATCATTGCTTCCATGAGTAATGCTTATTGTGAGAGAAAAAATAAAAACATATCCATCCTCACTTGAAGAATATTCACTTTCATATCTGGTTCTTTTATTGGATGGTTCATCATCCTTTGCAGAATGAGCATGATGTCTTATTTTGTTGTTCCTTTTCTTATTCTGTTTCTTAGGACTATTTCTTGCATAATGTCCTGCTTCATCACATGTATAACATATGATCCTAGACAAATATTTTCTAGTGTTATCTTTGTGAGAGTGCTTACCTATGGAGTGATGATATCTTCTTTTGGTTGACTTGGAGTGTACTGTGAGTGCTTCATCTTCACTTCCCATCTTTTCTTCTCAAGCTGCTATCCGAGATTCTTCTTGAGAGAACTCTTCCCATAGTCTGCTGAACTTGAATAACTTCTTTCTAGCACAGATCCCTTGAATAAAGGAGTCCCGTGATCTAGGGAGACCATTCAAGGTAGTCATCACAATCTTTGCATTTTCCACTTCTTCATCTACTGCTTCCAATTCTTCCTTGATCTGAGAAACTCTTGTGAAGTAAGATTGGATTTTTTCTACATTTTGAATATTCACATTCTTCAGTTGGTTTCTCAGAGTCATCTTCTGGTTTATGTTCTTCCCTTCAAATAATTTGGTTAGGGCATCAAACATAGCTTTAGGTGTCTTTAGGGAGGACACCTGTGGTATGAGATGATCCTTGATAGAATCAGCAATGATTCTTTTTCCATAACCAACTTATTCTTATGCAAGGCCTTAGCCTCATCTCCGTTTGGAACTAGAACCTCATCATGGATGTAGGATTCCAACTTATTCTCTTCTAGGACCAGGGAGATCCTATACTTCCAGGCTCAGATGTTATCAACTCCCTCAATTTTTTCATCAATCTTGGTATGATGAGACATCTTAACTAAGAACCTTAAATGGAAATAAAAAATATTTTAGATCTTACCAAGTCAAGATGTCGGATCTAGATTTGGAGCTGAAATCTTGCAGAGCTAGTTCAGGAGCAAATTAGGGTTTTGATTTCTGGAGTTTTGTCCAACCAAATTCTTTGAAATTGATCCCTAACTTCAATTTTGGGGAGGAGATCAATCTAGGCATGGCCTCACTAAAAATTCCTCTTTTATGAAAAGCCCTAATTTTCGGCATTAGTGTCGGGTCCAAAACTGAAAAACCTCAGAATTGGATTCTACTTCCACAGAAATATGCACCCTATGGAGGAGAGTTATTCCAACCTTCTTTTGCTGAAAATATGTGGAGAGAGATCCATAAAGTAGGAAGCCCTAGTTCCCGCAGTTGCATAATGCCTTCTTCTTAGGTTAGCTCTGATACAATGTTAGTTTTTTAACATTAAGCTAGCATTATTAGGATATTTAACTGAGAGAATAACAAGCACAACAATCAAACACAAGAGACAATGAACACAGTGTTTCTCCTTGGGGAAACCATAAATGGAGAAAACTCCACAACTTCCTCAGAGATAGAATCAACACCAAAATAGAAAATCCCAAAATAGTAAGTGATCTCTCGACACCAGTAACCTTCTTCTTATCTAGCCCCAGTGTCTTCTCCTTCCTCAACTATGCGCTACACTTGAGTGTGTATGTGATGTATTCTAAATAGAGAAGTCACCTCTCTATTTATACTAATTCCCGACATCACTAAAACCCTACTAGGGCTGACTTCACTAGGTGAGTCTAATAACCCTAGTGCCCTGGAACTGCAGGGACTTTAACCCTTAGTCAATAGGAGGATTACCCACAATGACTTGACATTACTTGTTTACATTATAGATCTTCCCGATCGGAACATCGGGGCATGACATGACATAATAACATCCTGGAATAAACATCGGGTTACAATAAATAAGGAATACAAGTGAATACATTCTGAAGTTACAATTACATCAACACCACGGGCATGTAAATTCCATCTTATGCTGATCGGTGGGAAATATCTCAATCTGATTGTAGTTGAAAAATCCATCCATAAATGAGAAGATGACACTCCCAGCACAATTATCGATAATTTGATCTATGTGTGGAGTTGGAAATTTGTCCTTAGGACAATATTTATTTAGGTCTCGAAAATCAATACATACTCAAATAGCTCCCTGCTTTTTATTCAAAGGAACGATGTTCGATACCCATTCCATCGGGGGTACATGATAGATGAATCCTTCCTTTAGAAGTTTCTTGACCTCAACTTTGATAGCTGCACCTTTCTACAGATGGACTTGTCTCAATTTATGCCTAACCAATCTGGTTGTATGATAGGTTTTGATTTCATGGACTACAATAGATGGATCTATCATAGGAATTTCTTCATAAGACCAGAAAAAAATGTATTGTAATTGTTTAAAAAGTGCTCGATACTCTTCAGTTTCATCTATTGAACAATTTTTCCCTATGTGAACATGTTCAATAGTTCCAGGATTGATCGATATGTTGATTGGAGTTGTTTTGGTAATGTTGCATAAATTTCCTTCAGACTTAGAATCTTGCAACAAGACAGGTGTTTGAAGATCATCGACAATATTAGTACCCAAGAGAGATACAAAATCATTATCTACTGAAATGGTATTGGGGATGAACAAGGATCTATGATGGTGATTGTTCCATATTGGTTCTTTCATATTCATAATCTCAATAATAAACTCATCTGATGGAAATGTCTGGGAGAGATAATCCAGAATAGGAAGCGATGGTTCTAACCAGTAGGACAGGTTGTAAGGATCTAAAGTAGAAAGATGGAGATCATATGTAGGAACATTGAAAACAGATTGGATGGCATGATAAACTACTTCATGCAGGATGAGGGAGGATGTCTCAACAACTTGTTTAAACTTAGGGTCATAGCTAAAAGAAGAGATCATATTAACTATTGTCATTTCTGTGCTACAAGGGGCCGATGGAAACACACCCATGAGGGCGGCGTCCTTCAACATCTCTACCCCAATTGAATGGTAAGGAGGAGGGTACTAAACTATCAAAGGGAGATTATTTACCATAGGGGTAGTAACATCCGACGTGCAGAAATAAAGTTGATCAATCATCACAATTATTCCCAAATGTGGAAAATGGAGGGTTCTAAATACTGTCGAAGCGACAACGGTCATAGTGTAAAACCAATTTCTTCCTAAGAGAAGATTGTAGTCTAACGGGGCATCCACTAATTCCACCTGAATGGAAACAATTTTTCCCCCTAGCTCTATTGAAAGGGTTGGCATGAGGCCATGGAGCTAGAAACCTCTTCCATCAAAGTATTTTAGGGTTGTCAGTGATTTTACAAGCTTGAGAGAGCTAATGGATTTCTAACAGGACAGAGACAAAACAGAGGTTGAAGCACCTTCATCTAGAATAGTCCTGAAGACCTTTTTCCAAACTACTCTTGTTACAATTTGAAAATCCATTTGGTGAGCTAATCTAGGTTTGAGGTTCTCTGGATTGAAATGAATCAGATTCATGTCACCCGGGTGCATGGATCCTAAGGCGGTCAATAAGTTTTTGCATTGTGTAGGACAAATATGGAGCACTTCTAAGGTAGACATTACACATGGTTCCTGAGCTAGGTCTTCTACAACATTATAGAACTCTGAAGCTTAGGCATTAGGTTTAAAAAAAACCTTCCTAAGAGTACTCTTGGGTAGACAAAAAATCATGTCGAGATTAGGATTCTCGATTGTTAAGGGACCATTAGATGAGGATGCGTGAGAACTAGTAGAAGGAGATTTATCCAAAGAAGGTTTATCGATTTTATTCTCCTTACATTTGTCATATTGACTGACTTCAAGTTGCTATATTAATAGTTTTCGACGACATCATTTGAATTTCCTCTGTAGAACTAGAATTTCCCTTGTTAGACATGTGGTCTACCAGTTGTTGCTGAGAAGGAAAAGGATCATTAAGAACTACTGGTGCAGGGTTACTCTTTAAAAACTTATTAATTTCATCACGTCGAGGACACTCCTTCATGAAATGATCGCCACTGCACAATAGGCAGCGGTATTTATCTTTTTGTTTTCTTTTATTGTCATTCTTGGAGGCCATAGGTTTGGGATTTTCCTGTTGGTTTCTGGGTTTCTTGTTTTTACCTTTTCCTTTCTTCTTACTACGAGATGATTACGTACTTTGAATAGCATTCATCTCGGTGAAAACTGTAGGATTGGAAGGAGCAGTAGTGGAAGGACTTGGTTGTTTGGCAGCTTTTACTGCTGATGGAGGCTAGATTGAACTGATAACCCCATCAACAGGAGTTTCTGCAGGTGGCTTAGATGGGTCCATGCTAGGATGAGGAGCTTGAGGAATAAGGTCATACAAAGTTCCAAACTAGGAATATACTGAGTCTAGATACTGAGCATGACTAATGTATTTATATTCAGTTACAACACCCCCCATAGCCACATATCGAGAAATGGGTGGAAACAAAGACTTCGTAAACCAATCAACTAAGAGTTGGTCCAGGATAGGAGCTTTAATGAGCCTTCTTCTCCTTCTCCACTTGTGAATATGATATAAAATGTGTGTGGAGGTATTTTGATGTAGAAAGGTCAAAATGTCTGTACTCGTTTCATAGCGAATGGCTAGTTGAAAGTGTGTGAGGAAGACAGTTGCCAAAGCACTAAAATCCACAAATGAGTGTTGTGAAAGTTCAATATACCACTTCGTGGCCGTACCAATCAAAGTGTGCTGGAAGAGTCTCAATCAAATAGAATCATCCATCAAGGAATTTGATGAACACCTAGATGGAAATTCATAATGTTATTTTTGGGATCATCTCCCTGCTTTCCATCAAATTTTGGAATATATAATGGTAACTTGACTGGAATGGGGGGCCATGAAGGATTATGTTGAATGGGGTCATTGATAAACTTGGAAAAATCGGGCAAGTCCAAAGTTTCTAGAAAAGGTAACTGATGATTCAGTTCAACATATTGATAATATTCATAAGGCATGTAACCACCAATAGGACCGTAAGTAGACTGAAACACAGGTTGTTGAAAAGGCTAATGAGTTGATGGACGTCTAGGGTTAGGGCCTGCAAAACCACCAGGGCCATTAGGAGGATTAGGAGGAGGACTGCCAGGACCACCAGGACCTCTAGGACCACTGGGACCACTGGGACCACCAAGACCTCTGGGACCAGCAGGAGGAGGACCAGTAGGACCTCTGGGACCACCCGAAGTAGGGCCTCTAGCCCCCTCAAGGGGAGGTCCTCCATAAGGTGGCCCTCCAGGACCACCAGGACCTATAGGGGGTGGACCTCCATAAGGCGGCCCTCTGGTACCTCCAGCCATATGAATAGATATTCCTACCAAAGCTGCCATGTAAGACGAGTTGGATTGCCCCCATCGAGTGAAGGTATTTCCAGGATATGGAGTTCCAATGTATGACATGCCTGTAGGGGTAGGTTGGTAATTCACAGTTACTATAGGTACTTGATTTTTTGGGTGACCATACCCCAAAGAAGATTGATCAACAATAGGTTGTGCCCCTAAGGGTTGACCTGAAATCAATGGAGGGTTAACTATATTCTTAGGAGGAGCGTAAACTTTGGATTTTCCTGCATTAGAGGCCTATCTATTATGAGTAATAATTCCACTAGAAGGTAATGTAGATCATGTCAGGAGTTTCTCCCTGACACTCTAAGGTACTGATACAACTAGAGTCAAAAGTTTCCCCCCAGCCCTAGAAGACCTGGGAGGACTAGAAACAGACCTAACATTTCCAACTGTAGGGTCAGAAGTTTGACCTGGGTGGTGTGAAGTCTCAACATGATTTATAGGTTTCATAGAATCAGTTAGTGAATGATATCTGGCTGGACAAGGATTCGTATTACAGGGGATAAGAGATGACATAGGTTCTTTATGATTGATTGGGGTTGCGAAGATAGTATCTAGTCTTTGCATTCTTTCCTGAAAATCTTGTGCATGGTGAATAGTTGATTGAATTTTTCTATATTCCTCTTCACTTGGTGAAGAATTTTCAAGAGAGGTCCTATGTACTCCAAATGAAGCAATGGCATGTCCCATAGAAGTTCCCCAAAATGGAGCATCTGGGCCATAATCTGGATGACCAGGACTATCAACATGACCTTCCACATGACCATGGAAATAAGTGTCACCCACAAGAGGTTGTTGCACCAAGGGAGTAACGTAAGAAGTGACTCGGTCTCTACTTTCTACAACTAGGTTCTCTTCCACTTGGGAAGTAGTTGCAGCTCCTTGGTTAATAGCTTCCATTGGACCTTCTACTGTAACGGGAGGAAATCCAAGTGGTAAGCCCTATGTTCTTCTGGACCATCTCAAATGAGACTCAGCCAGATTGTAGAGTCACTAATCTAACCTAGGGTTTCAAATATAAGAAAAAACACACCCAAAAACTTTCCCCTACTCAAGCTATAGGCTAACAAGAAAATTCAAATGACAGGATGAGCTCAAACGGTCAGTCACTCACCGGGATTGTCAAGTAGGTGCAACTCGCAATATACCACAAGGGTACATGCATAGTAATCTCTTTTAATGTTGTTTTCGGTGTGTTGCTGCACACAAGATGGCCACAGGGCTTTTCTCAGATAGATAAGGTATCCTAGTGGGGTCTCCCGATATACTCAAGGTATGTGGGAGCTCAAATCAGTAGTTGTAATGTCGCGGTTTCGACCCCGTTTGCATGATGTATATAATGTAATTAATCATGGTGAGGAGCTAAAGGCAAAAGCTCCACCATCGATTTGGTTGTGTGTGTTTCGGCAGTGGGGATAGTTGCCGATGGTATGTCGTGCTATCCGGCACTTTATAATTTGACATCATGTAAATACGCACATCAAATAAAACTAAACCACAACCAGCTATGATAGTGCAACGTTGAATGAAAAGGGCATGATTCCAAAGGATAAGGGGTGGGGAATGTCAAACCTTGGTTATGGGGGAAAACCCATGTTTTACCACCTTGTTGATTTGTCACCTTTTTTCCTCTTCCAACCTCTTTAACATCTTATGATTGGGGGGCAGTTATGGCTGGTAGTTGAAGTAGTTATGGTGGTGGGTGTGGCAGGCTGTCAGCCTTTTCCCATGCACCCACTCCATCCACGATTGCATTCAATTCCTCCATATTATCCTCACGTGCCTGTTCATTCTAGACATCGCGTGTTTCTCTCAGGGTCTGATCGTTCCTCCATTCAGCCTATTCACTCTCATGCAGGGGTGCACAGAGAGACGTTCTATTCTCCTCAGGCACTCGTCGGGGGCTCTCTTTGTTGTTCGCGGGCTGTTGCTCCCATATTTTGTTGGACGCGTCCTTTATCCTCACGCACAGGAGTTCTATGTTTGTTATCCTCACACAGGGAATGGGTGAAATCGTGGCTGTCACTCAGGATTTTCAAGGGCAAGAGCTATTTCTACACTCGGGAACTGTGTGCAAGTTTCCTTACTGATTTGTGGCCCGTGCATATGTTTTCCTCTGTGTTTTGGGGTCTAGTGCAAGTTGCTCTCTCGCACAGACCGTTGGAGCCATTTTCCATGTTGTGATCCATGCTCATTGATTACGTTTTGGGACTGTTGTCTTCCCTATGTTTTGTTAGCTGTGGCATCCAAATTCATTTTGGGCCACTAAGGATTGCCAATCTGTGGGCTGTGTTCTCCTCTGTCCATGTTGGGAGTTGGCTTCTCCTCTATTTTGGGACTGTGGATTGCTGCTATCATCCATTGTGTGTTTGGGGCTCTTGGAGTACCCTAGTTTTGGGTTGCAGCTGAGTTGTTTTGGCCACGTTAGGGCCAAGAACAACTCTGAGTTTCCTTGAAGGCTTGAGCTGTGTCTCACCTTTCGTTTGGGACTGTCACCGGTTGTTTTGATTTCTTCACAGGACTGTGAAGGGATTGTTTTGCTGTGGGTATACACTGGTTGGTCTTCAGACTGTGCTGGCTTGGTCGATTGTTGAAGGCCTGTCAAACCCAGCTGTGTTTGGTTTGCTGATTGTATCCCCTTGGTTATGTGTAAGCCTGCATTGACCCTTATCCTTGGATGAATCATGTCCAGCTTGGGTGTGGTAGCATTGCTGAGAGATTGATGAGCAAGCTGGCCTATGGTTGGGTGGAACATTGCAGCGACGTAGCTGGTTGCGGGGTGAGTTCTTCATCAAAAGATAAGTGCTGCTGACTATCCCATCTCTGCAATTATATTGATGTCAAATGAACTATGATGAACATGTTAAATGATGGAATGTGTGTTGCTTCTGCTGAATTGTCGAGGGATTATGTACTCTGGTATGTTTATGCATCTTTTATGATGGGTTATGCATCCTTTTATGCATGTTGTTTAATTTTTTGATATCATCATTTTTCCTGTTTATGTTCATGGGGTTGTTTTCCTGGTTGCTTGTGGTGTTCGTCACGTCCTTTTCGCCAGTCTGAGGGATGGGGACATGAGAGAATGGTATCAAAGCTCAAGGTTGCAACAATGGGCCTCTATGGGCCATGAAGGTGTAGTGACAGACGCAGAAATTCTTCCTGCCCAGCAGAAATCAGATTGGAAACTTCAAGAAAATCACCTAAGTGTTGAAGTCAACACTTAGTGGTTCAGACTTCTAATAGGGCGGAAGGATTTAGCATCTAACGAGCCATCGTTGCGGCTGGAAAAAGGGTTCTGTGCATGCCATTGCAGAAGAATTGATGAAGTCTCTCATCCGTCGTTGTGGAAGACCAAACTGCCAAGTCTTTCGATGGGGAAAGACTTCCTCCATTGCGGAAGAGAAAGCAGTTTCCAGTCCGCCATTGCGGAAGCCAAAGTCATTTGGCTTCCGATGTGGAAATACCGCCGCTCGTTGTGGATGGAGAAAGGATTTGTCGTCCGTCGTTGAAGACGGAGAAACAACTTCTCGGCTGATGTGTAAGGCCTCCGACATGAAGAAAGATAGAAAAATATTGGTCACCGAAAGAAGAAAGTGAATGAGCATCCGCTGACAGTCGACGCGGTAAAAGAAAGTTTGAAATTTTTCTAAGTGTTTTGACGTCCGTCGGAAGAGAAAGTGATTGTGCGTTCGCCGTTGCGGAAGCCAAAGTCATTTGGCATCCGATGTGAGAAGCCTTCCAAGATCTACCATTGCGGAAGGAGAAAGCCTTCCAAGAGCCATTGTTGCGGAAGGAGAAAGCCTTCCAAGAGCCGCTGTTGTAGAAGGAGAAAGCCTTCCGAGAGCCGCCGTTGCGGAAGGAGAAAGCCTTTCGAGAGCCTCCGTTGCAGAAGCAATTCAGGAGCCGAATCTATGGCTACGGATGGGATTCAAGAGCCAATTCTGTGGAACAATTAGAGCTTCCAAGACCCAATTCTGCAGAGGAAAGATTTGAGTTTTCAAATGGGATTTTCCACCCAATTTCGATTGTTTTTCCGTGGGATTTCTCAGCGAGTTTTGACTGTTTTCAGTTGTTTTTCAGGGCTAAAAATGGGAAAAGAGGTAGCGATCTTATGCGCCAGATTGTACGAAAACCAATGTTTTACCAAAAAAAAAAAAACAAAAAAACACGAGGGCACTACCCTCGACCCGCCACTACACAAGGGGGCAAGCCCCCTTGACCCCCGTTGTCCCCTGAGACAGTCGTCCTTGTGAAAAGAAGATTCTATGTTTTGGGCAAGAGTTCGAATCAGAGGGATTTCACAAGGGACAAATGGGATGCCAAAATGTAGCTGCCAAAATGGCTCTAAGATCATTGGAAGAATGTGAAAATTTTACATTGCAGTGGTGTAATGAAAATGCAAAGATTTGGTGAAAGTCCCCATTCTTAGAAGTGGTGTGGTTTTCACACCCGAGGTCAGAATGAAGCATTTGGATAGGCATTGGAAAGCTTATCCAGTAAGGAACAAGGTTAAGTCACCGGAATCTAAGCATGGAGCAGCAAAGTGCCAATGACGGCCACTGCTATCAAACAGACAAATATGGACAATTGCATGCCCAGGGGTAGCAAGGACTATGAAGTCAACCAGCTGCAATGTGGAAGAGGAATTCCATGCAAGGATGAGGGATTTGGAAAAGGGAAGTTTTCCTTAAAAACCCTGTCTTGTTAACTATGTTACATTTCCTGAGTTTTATGGATGAAATGCATGAGGATATGTATTACATGCATAGGATATTGCATGTTGGTAATAGTATTGAAAATTATATGTTCTGTATGAACCACTAATGATAATTCTTGCTTTGATTTTGGCATTAGTGGGAAAACCAACGATGACATGGACCTATCTGAATATGTTGCTAATGCTGATGAATGTGACTAGCAACCCTATGAACAAAGGGATAAAGCAACAAGTCCAGGATAAAAGTTGGTGAGCAAACGTTGCAACCTCTTGCAAGGACCAACCAAATTGGTCATGTCAAGGGTGTAAGTACAACCCATGCAGGTAAGAGTTTTCTTATGACGAATTCCATGGATTGGTAAAGGTAAGAGACCTCATACCATGTGGATGCTGGAATATAAAAAGGTGTCATGCCTATATATGTTGATGATATTGATTATAATAATACATCATGTGTGAAGTAGACATGGCTAGGCCATGGTATGTTGAATGTATTGAGATGAGTGCATGAGATATTGTGAATAAATAATGGCTGGAATGATGAATTGATGATGATTCTGGAACTGTTTCAAAGGCTGTTATGGATGCAGGATAGTAAGTGCATAAAGAGGATAGTCATGATCAATTGGCTGCCAGAAATGCTCCATGGAAGAGAAAGGTGGTATGAATGATACTCTTGTGAAGTAAGGAGTATCTAACCACTTCATTTAATTACATGAATGCTGTGACTATACCTTGCAATGTTAGTATGATGATGATTGCATGAAGAAAATGAGTTTTGGTAATATTGATGTGACTAACAGCTAGAAGTATTTGAATGTTATATTCTGAAAATGCTTCAGTGACGGTTGTAGCAATGAAAAGGTTATATGCATCCAGACTTACCAAGTGTTTGGTTTTTTTAAGCTCATGTTTCAGGTAGATTATTTCGGGCATGGCAGTGTGAGGTAAGACCCTGACCAATGCCAGAATCTACCATGTGAAAGAGCTTATTAAATTTGAATTGTGAATTTCAAATTTAAGAAATTGCTGAAAACTATTAGTCACTACTGGCTTGCATAAGATTGTGTTTGGATTATTGAAGCTCATGTTTCAGGTAGATTATTTCGAGCATGGCAGTGAGAGGTAAGATCCTGACCAATGCTAGAATCTACCATACGATATGCATAATAGGTTGTTAAAATTCAAATTGTGAATTTCGGATTTGAGAAATTGCTGACAACCACTAGCCACTGTTGGCTTGCATAAGATTGTGTTTTGTTGATTGAAACTCATTTTTCAGGTAGATTATTTCGAGCATGGTAGTGAGGGGTAAGACCCTGACCAATGCCAGAATCTACCATGTGAAAGAGCAAAACTTTATGAGGAGAGTCTCATGGTTGTGAAAATAGTTGGTATGCATAATGGATTGTTAAATTTGAATTGTGAACTTCGAATTTAAAGGAATTGCTGATGACTACTAATCATGGTTGGCCTGTATGAGATTGTGTTAGGAGGGACGCATGGGGTACACACTGCAGGAAGATCATGTGTGATGACCTGCAAGAGCCAAACTTCATGGGAAGGTTTTCCCTTGGAAATGGGTTTCAGGTGAAACACCATTGGACATTTTGGAAATGTCTCATCTACACTGCATGTTCGGTACTAACATGAGTGAGATGGTATAAATTATGTCGGTAATACATGTGTGAATATGAAATGTAAAAAGGAGTTGGGATGGCTAGCTGAGGGACTGTTAACTCAGGGAAGGAGCCTCCATTTCTCCTTAACAAAGGCATACTGCGACGACAAATGGATAAGTGTTCTGTGACCCTTGCTAAGAATATGCATGTTTAATTATTAAATCCCATATGCAGAACATGTTTTTATTTAATATCCATTATGACCGATAGCTTGAGTATGCATAGGGCCTGCATGGCACACACTGGGAATGGGTTCACACTTTTCCGATGTTGGATCATGAAAGGGTTTTCAATGTTGATTACACTCTAGGGAGTGGACGCACTCCTGGTGTCTCAATACTTGATAGCGAATGATGAGAAATGCGATTTCATTTTTAAAGCAATAACGCTGATGAGTTTGCCTGTATTGCTTTGTGTTGCTTATGTTGACAGGCTAAAGGTAAAGGTAAAGGTAAAGGTAAAATGGTAAATGGTTGTTGTGAGGGGTTGCGGAGTAAGTGTTATTGTTGATATAAGTGCATGTTGATATAATTGTATGTTTTATTGTTGATATAAGTGCATGTTGGTATAAGTCTATGTTGGGCTGTGATATGCCTGGGGATCCATAGTAGATCCTAGACCTAGAAACGGCCATGATAAATTTCCAAGCCCAGTTGACATGAGAATGCACTGGCTGGACATTAATTATTTTATGTTGAGGAGAAGCCTGCGTGCTGACCTAACATCTAAGTCCATAGGCGATCCCAACGCTTGCAAAGCAAACCAGGATCCTGTGGATGAACGAGGAAATGCACAATACAGATAAGTATTGGATTATTTTGCTTATGAATATACATGTGTATATGATTGGGTTATGATGTTTTAAGCTTTTGTTCTAGAGGTAAAATTGATGAGAGTAAGCTAAACATGTGAATCTATTCAATGTTTGGATATAGGTATCGCTGGAAGCGAGGACTATGAGAGCATCCTAGAGATGCATGTGGACATGTGACTATCCTAGAAAGCTCGGGTTGAGCGGTAATGAAAAAGGTGCTAGTAAGACGGGGGAGTCCTAGCAACCGAGACAAACCATGTGAAGAGACTCCATGGTTTAGAGGTCTGGAATAGACCAAAGACACTAAGTGTCATGACCAAGAAGGATTGGTCCAGCATTCATGGTGAAGTGAAAGAGGCTGAGAGCATGAAAAGCCATTGTGATGGCGTGGGTTTCAGGATGGAACAAAACAAAGAGGAAAAAAAAAAAACTCTTACTGCTCTCTCTTGACTTTTGATTATATATATATATATATATATGTTTATGCGATGTGAAAACAAAGGATTGTTGAATGCATGTATGATTGAGAATGAAATGTGTGTATTTGCTCAAGTAAATTTGTGAATGTTGGAATAGTTAATTCCCTTCTCAAGAATGGACATGAATGAGCTCATGTGCCTATTGGGGAAGGCATGAAAAATATGAAAGTTTCCTTGATGAAAATTGGACTATCATGCCAATTGGGTAATTAACTAACTGATTTGATGCCTATAATATGCTTGGTCTGATAGAATTTCAATGGTGCATTTCACGGGTGAGAAAAGTGAAAAGCAGGTGGTGCACATTGATCATGGCAGCAAATCAAAAATTGTTGGACTTGGCTGGAAGTCTCCTTCAAATGATTGCCAAGACCCAAGAGAATCTTGGGGAGATGCTCAGGATATAGAAAAGGCAGAGCGAAATGAACCACCAGATTTTGCAAGACTCTATTGGTTTGCAAAGGGAGGTGAAAAGCCTTCTGGGAGCAATTGGCAAAGGAAAGGAAGGTGGATCAGCAATGGGACAATTGTCCAAATGACCTGATAGGAAACGGTCCAGGCATGAAGACTCAAAGGAAATTGAGCAGGTAAAGATGAAGCGGCCAGTGAGATGCTGGAGATGCAGAGGACATCATTTACGTCAGGACTGCCCAATGAGGGAACATGGTGGAGGTAATGGCTGCAAGGTTCCCAGACTTCGGGATAAGCTGGAAGCTGAGAACCAGTAGGAAAATTCCATGGAAGCTGAGGGGCTTGGTATTGAACGTTCAAAGTAGATGATTGAACATGGAACCGATCTGGAATTTTGAAATTTGGATGTGCAAGTGTATATGTATTGTATATATGTAATGGAACACCGAGGACAGTGTTATTCCAAGGGAGAGGGGAATGTAATGTCCCGGTTTTGACCCTGTTTGCATGATGTATATAATGTAATTAATCGTGGTGAGGAGCTAAAGGAAAAATCCCCACCATCGATTTGGTTGTGTATGTTTCACCAGTGGGGATAGTTGTCGATGGTATGTCGTCCTATTCAGCACTTTATAATTTGACATCATGTAAATACGCACATCAAATAAAACTAAACCACAACCAGCTACGGCAGTGCAACGTTGAATGAAAAGGGCATGATTCCAAAGGATAAGGGGTAGGGAATGTTAAACCTTGATTATGGGGGAAAAATCCATGTTTTACCACCTTGTTGATTTGTCACCTTTTTGCCTCTTCCAACCTCTTTAACATCTTGTGATTGGGGGGCAGTTATGGCCGGTAGTTGAAGCAGTTATGGTGGTGGGTGTGGTAGGCTGTCATCCTTTTCCCATGTGCCCACTCCATCCACGATTGCATTCAATTCCTCCATATTCTCCTCACGCGCCTGTTCATTCTAGACATCGCGCGTTTCTCTCAGATTTTGATCGTTCCTCCATTCGGCCTATTCACTCTCATGCAGGGGTGCACATAGAGACATTCTGTTCTCCTCAGGCACTAGCTGGGGGCTCTCTTTGTTGTTCACAGGCTATTGCTCTTGTGTTTTGCTGGCCGCGTCCTTTATCCTCATGCACAGGAGTTCTGTGTTGGTTATCCTCACGCAGGGAATGGGTGAAATCGTGGCTGTCACTCAGGATTTTCGGGGGCAAGAGCCATTTCTACACTCAGGAACTGTGTGCAAGTTTCCTTACTGATTTGTGGCCTTTGCATATGTTTTCCTCTGTGTTTCAGGGTCTGGTGCAAGTTGCTCTCATGCACAGACCGTTGGAGCCATTTTCCATGTTGTGAGCCATGCTCACTGATTACATTTTGGGACTATTGTCTTCCCTATGTTTTGTTGGCTGTGGCATCCAAATTCATTTTGGGCCACTGTGGATTGCCAATCCATGGGCTGTGTTCTCCTCTGTCCACGCTGGGAGTTGGCTTCTCCTTTGTTTTGGGACTGTGTAAGTTTCCAGTCATTACCTGGAGGAATTGTGTGTGCTGTGGGCTATTTATTTCCATCTGTTGGCTGAGTTTCCCTGTTTTGGGACTGTGGATTGCTGCTATCATCCATTGTGTGTTTGGGGCTGCTGGAGTACCCTAGTTTTGGGTTGCAGCTGAGTTGTTTTGGCCATGTTAGGGCCAAGAAAAAATATGAGTTGCCTTGAAGGCTTGAGCTGTGTCTCACCTTTCGTTTGGGACTGTCACCGGTTGCTTTGCTTTCTTCAAAGGACTGTGAAGGGATTGTTTTACTGTGGGTATGCAGTGGTTGGTCTTCGGACTATGCTGGCTTGGCCGATTGTTGAAGGCTTGTCAAACCCAGCTGTGTTTGGTTTGCTGATTGTATCCCCTTGGTTATGTGTAAGCCTACATTGACCCTTATCCTTGGAGGAATCATGCCCAGCTCGGGGGTGGCAACATTGTTGAGAGATTGATGAGAAAGATGGCCTATGGTTGGGTGGAACGTTGCAGCGACGTAGCTGGTTGCGGGGTGAGTTCTTCATCAAAATATAAGTGTTGCTGACTATCCCATCTCTGCAATTATATTGATGTCAAATGAACTATGATTAACATGTTAAATGCTGGAATGTGTGTTGCTTCCTCTGAATTGTCGAGTGATTATGTACTCTGGTATGTTTATGCATCTTTTATGATGGGTTATGCATGTTGTTTAAGTTTTTAATATCAATATTTTTCCTGTTTATGTTCATGGGGCTATTTTCCCGGTTGCTTGTGGTGTTCGTCGCGTCCTTTTTTCCGGTTTGAGGGATGGGGACGTGACAGTAGTAATGATGTTTAATGCACAACCATTCACAAGGGGCCTGTCGATATACAATCGAGTACATGAAGTAACTTTCTATATACCTCAAGGGTACATGAATGGCCATTCGATATACTGACCGTACGTGGAAGAACCACGCTATTCACAGGTTGTAGTGTGGACACATAATGACATCTCCTACATTTAACGATGCCTGAACACGTCTCTAACCTATCACTAAAATTCCCCTACAAATTTTAAGCCTATAACTACCGTTAATTTTAAAGTGGATGGTTAGGTGAATGCATGAGGTTTTGATAGAAAATTAAAACCATGCAAATATGAAAATGCAAGTTCATTCACTTTACCATTCAGTATGCCTAATTACAGGAAGGGGAGAGAGTGTTTTCTTTTTCAATTTTTCTTTAAAACCAAAAAATTCCCCAAACAACTATACTGAAAAATCCTTTTTCTGACCATACAACCAAACAACAATTCTTCAAATCAACTATTTTTGAAAGCACACAGGTAGGGTAATATCTCTTTTCAACGAAGAAGAAAGTCAAACAACACTCAAATATGCATATGCAAGCTATTTTTTCGATTTTTCAAAAACATGGAAAGATGTAACTTAAACTATCGATATTTTTTCTTTTTGATGAGATAATGATGCAAAAGAGACAAAAGAACAAAGGAATCATGAAAGATTGTAAGGCTAATCAGAGACCCAGTGACTTGAGTCCAATAAAACAATAACCTAGTGTCAACAAATTTTCCTTTTTAGAGCGAAAATAAGTCTTTCTCACACTCAATGAAAAATAGAAAGAAGAAAACTAATATAAGGGAGTCTTTCTTTCCAATACTAGTCTATAACAGACAGAGATCTAATTTGACCTAAAGCTTCCAAAAAATCCCTTCAAAACAAACTTACAAGTAGTAGTGAATGATGAATCTAAACTAGCTTTTTGCTTTTTGATTTTGACAAACAAGAATATCCACATAAACATTTTAGATTTCAATCACTCACGCAATTTCAAACAAGTCTGGACAAAACTAACTGAACACATATAAAGTCTGAAAGTAGGTTTACAGAGTTTCAAAGATGATAATTTGAATGAGAGAAAGGAGTAGAAAGAAATCAATGAATCTTTACTTCGGAACATGATGACAAGAAGCCGACATGGAAAGCCTACTCATTCAACTAACAAATTTAAGAAATATTTTTATCATAAACAGGCCAACAACCCAAAAGAAGAAGGAAAACAAGAACATAGACGTGAACCTCCTGAAAGAGATTATCACAGTTTTTTCAGTGATAATTCCATTTTTCCTTGCAGAAATAAAGAGAGAAATGATGACAACTTCCAAGGAGAGTTCAAAGAGATAAGAGCCCCAACCTATGAAGGAGAGATGAACATCGAGGAGAAAGCTGAATAATGGCTTCTATGTATGAGAAAATACTTCTGAGTACACAACTTCTCTAGTGATATGAAATCCCATCTAGCCATCTATAATTTCAATAGAAAAGCAGCTAGATGGTGGAGAGACCTAAATAATACCAAAAAGGATGCGGTAAAGTAAATCTAATGGAGTAACTTTTGTAGAATGTTTTAGGAGAAATACATGTCTAAAAGATTCTTAGACATGAAGGTGAAATAATTTCATGAGTTAGGGATGGGTTCCATGACCATGGATGCTTTCATTAGGAGATTATTGGATTTATTACATGATGTACCTTACATAAAAGACAATAAAGTGAAAATACAATAGTTTTTAGGATGCTTCCTTCAAATTTTCGAGAGAGAATTGATTTTGACATGCCTAAAAATATGAACACCACCCTACAAAAAGATAGAATTTGTTATGAGCATAGAAAAACAAGGTAGGAAAAAAAAACAAAAGTTGATACACGTCTAGGACCTTCTCGAACAGCCACAAATTGGGTTTCAACCCACAACCTTACAGAAAATGGAACAACATTTTTTGAACCAATAAGAACTTGAAAAAGATAGCTAAAAATCCAAATGTGCCAGTACCAAATTCCAATAGAACAACAACAAATGGCAGACGCAATTCTTCCCCAATGCAAATCAAATGCTAGAAATTCCAAGGGCCCCATTATGATCGAGATTGTAAAAACAAGACTAATGGAGTCTTGTATAATATACAAGAAGATCCAATGGTAGAGGAAATAGCTGGCACAATGAGGATTTATGCATCCTTGGATGGCCGACAGGAAGACCGTTAGGATACTATGGTCGAAATTGAAGGTAAGGTTTCAAACAATTCTATTTCAATTTTGATTGACCCCTATGCTTACCGAAACTATGTATCGCATAAAATACTTGAGTTACATAAACTAGACAAAGTTAAACATGAGAAACCCTGGATGGTGTAGTTAGCCATGAGTACAAAATGAAACATTTCTCAAATAGTTAGAGATTGTGAAGTAAACTTGAAGGGTTTCCCTGCTAGGATAAATTTGAATATTTTACCCTTAGGATCGTACGATGTACTTATCAACATGAACTGGTTGGTAAAACACCATGTCTTACTCGATTGTATATAGAAGTTAATATTGTGCACAAACAACCAAGGGAATCAAACAAAGATTCAAGGCATAGCTAAGAAGGTTTCCGTTAGGAAGATATATGCATTACAAGTAAAGAAGTGCATTAGGAATGGTTGCAAACTGTTTGCAGTAAACATACACTAAGCTGAGAGAGAGTAGCACATAAAGGAATTTACAGTTCTTGTAAAATTTATGGAGGTATGCCCTGAGGAAATACCAGGATTATAACTGAAACAAGACTTAAATTTTTCCATAGAACTGACATGAGGGTCAGTTCCAGCTTCCAAAGCCCCATACCGCTTGCGCACACCAGAGTTGGTGGAGCTCAAGTTGTAGTTGGAGGAGTTGATTTATAAGGGTTATATCCAACCTAGTCTATCCCCTTGGGGAGAACCTATACTTTTCATAAAGAAGAAGGATCGTATGATGTAGATGTCCATTGATTGCAACAAACTTAACAAGATGACCATCAAGAACCGTTACCCACTCCCTGGGATCGATGAATTGTTCGATCAAGTAGGAGGATCCAATATATTTTCAAAGATCGACATGCGGTCTGGTTACCATTAGGTACATGATGAAGATATTTATAAAACAACCTTTCGAATGCGATACAACCACTACGAGTTTGTATCAATGCCATTCGGGTGTACCAATGCACCCAAAAATTTTATGTGTATGATGAACATTATCTTTAGTAAATAATTGGATAAATTTGCATTGGTATTTATAGACAATGCCTTGATTTACACTAAGAGTAAAGAGGAACACACGGAGCATCTCTGCATAGCACTATAGATGTCACAGTAACACCAACATTACGCTAACTTTAGTAAATGTGATTTTTACAAACAATGGATATGGTACCTAGTTCATATCATTTTCGAGAAGGGGATAGTCGTTCACCCGAAAAATATTAAAGCCATAGAGGATTGGCATACCCCTACTAGTGTCACTGACATTAGGTCATTTTTGGGATTAGCTGGTTACTACCAAAATTTCATGGAAAATGTTTCAAGGATTGCTTGTCCCATGACTACTTTTCAAAACAAGGAAAACAAGTTATTATGGATGACCAAGTGCGAGGAAATTTTTCAGAAGCCAAATGGTCGGATTTACTTAGGGAGTGTCATTCTGAGTTAAATCATATAAAGGGAAAGGAGAATAAAATTGATGATGGGTTAAGTCAACGAGATCATATGTTATATGAGGTAACTTTAAGTCAAACCGATTCAGATTTGCATGAGAGAATTATGACGGCGAATGGAGTTTATTGTTTCTATTTTGGAATCCTCAAGAAATTCCAAGAGGACATTTTGTTTCAACAACAAAAAGAGTACAAGGTAGACGATACCAGACTATTGTGGTCCAAAGAAAGATTGTATGTTCCAGAAGGAGGAGACATCAGGTCCAGCACCCTCATAGAGTTTCATCGAAAACCCTACTCGAGGAATACACAATATCATAAGATGATATATACAGTAAAGAAACACTTTTTTATAAACTAAGTTAAGGACCCACATATTATTTTTTATTGAAAAATGTCAAGAATGTCGTCTAGTTAAATCTGAGCACTAGCATCCTTCAGGGTTGCTGCAACTGTTACCCATTTTGGAACGGAAGTGGGAGGTCACTAGTATGGATTTTATTATGGGTCTACTAAAGAGAAATAATCAAAATCATTCTATATTTGTAGTGGTGGACAATTTATTGAAAGTGACACACTTCATCCTAGTAAAGTCAACTTACAATGAAGTTCACATTGCTGACATCTTCTTAAAAGAGATATTCATATTGCATGGGATACCCAAGGAAATCATCTCGAATCGACATATGAAGCTTACCAGAAATTTTTGGAGATCATTATTCTATGGATTAGTGACATAGTTAAAATTTAGTACTTCCTACCACCCACATACAGACAAACAGACAGAATGGGTAAACCAGATTTTAGAAGACATTCTTAGGATGTATGCTATCAACAACCCCACTAAGTAGAAGGATTATCTACATCTCGTAGAATTTGCATATAACAAAGGATACCATACCTCCTCCAAGATGATTCCCTTCTAGGTACTCTATGGTCGGAAGTGTAGAACACATGTTACATGGGATAGGCCGGTGGACCAACTTGTGTTAGGGCTTGATTTACTAAAGGACTTGGAAAAATTGGTCACCAAGGTCCAACAAAACCTTAAATAAGTGGAGGAATTACAAAACAGTTACACAGATAAGAAAAGAAAATATAAATATGATCAAATCAGTGACCATGTTTACTAAAAAGTAAAAGCAAAGAGAAGCTCATTGAGTTTGGGGAGGTGTAGAAAGTTGGCACCAATATTTTGTCGACCCTTTGAGATACTAGCCAAGAGAGGTCTGATGGCGTGTGAATTAAATTTAGTTTCTCATAGAAAGGTTCATAATGTTTTCCATGCATTCTTATTGAAGAAATATGTATATGATACTAAACATGTTACTGATTGGTCCTTCTTAGAGGTGGAAACTGAAGAGGATTTTGTCCCTGAACCCCTTCATATACTGGACAAGAGAGACATGTAGCTCAAGAAGTGCACCATAGTTCAATTGAAATTGCAATGGAAGCACTTTGAAGCTGATATATCTACTTGGGAGAATGAAGCCACCATGAGAGAGGCTTATGCTGCCTTATTTCATGATTTCATTCCTAGTCCCTAGAACACTAGAATGGTGTTGTTCTAAGTGGGGAGGGATGTAATATCCTAAATTTTTACCTAACACTTATAGGCATAAGTCCCATTGCATTTCATGTTTCTTTGATGTTATCTTTTTTATATTGGGCATAAGACCCCACTACACATGAGTATGATGATTTTTTTGACATATTGGGGGTAAGCCAATACATATGTTTTATTTAGCATGCATGTGATGTTCATGTGTTGGGCGTGGACCCTGCAGCACATGATTGATGATATGTTGTGTTGAGCATGAGCTCTGAAGCACATCAGTATTTGATGTTTGTGTTGAGCGCAAGCTCTGAAGCACATGAGTGATTGATGATTTTGTTGAGCAATAGCTCTGAAGCACATGAGTATTTGATGTTTGTGTTCAGCATTAGCTATAAAGCACATAAGTTATGAAACATTTGTGTTGAAAATGAAGCTCTGAATCACATGAAAATATAAGAATTGGAAGTGTTGGGCATAATCTCTGGAGCATTCCATATTGATGTTGAGCATCATCTCCGAAACATCGAACCCTTGGCCATTGCATCCCTATTAAATGGAATTTCATTTTTTTGTTTCTCATCAAGCACTGAATAAATACCACGATATATGATGTAATCCAACATGCAAGGAGTTTTATAGCTGCCTAACATAGTTGACCAACCCTATTTGAAGGCCTTAATAAAAGAAGTGACTAGGAGCTAAACAAAGAACCATGTGATTGAGGATCATGCGCCTATATGATACCCAAAGTAAAAATGTTAACAATGGTATATGTATATATGTTGGAGGAGCTAGTTGGTGAGCAGACTAGTCGAGTTAACTGACTAATCGGAGATTAGGTCGGCCTCCAAAGGTTGTGTCGGTTGACCAAACCAATAAGTAGTTACTCATAACCGTTTTGTAAATTATATATAATAGGAGGTTGATCCAGTTAAGAAATTGGTTCAGTTTTGTATATGTATGGACCCTCATGTGATTCTATAATATAATTTGTTATTCCATTACCTGTTCTTGTCTCTTGTGTGTGTATGTTTATATGATTCTTATGTGTATTATTGGTAATCTTATGTGATCTATGAGATTGTAACATTGGTTCTGTTTTTGGTAGTACATATACGAATGACATGACTATACATCAATGATATTAGAGCAAGAGATTAAGAATTGGTGCGACCATAAGATTGCAAATTATTTACAAAACTACACAAGAAGAAACAAATTGAACATTACTCAGGCGAAGGAGAAATTCTTCATCGAAACACATGAGAATTTTGTAGAGTCGGTTCCTTAGTTGTTGAAAAAACTTATGAATGAAAAATCAGGAAGAATCTAAAGAACAAGAGTTACTGCGGGAACTGATTTGAGGCAGACGAACAAACCTATCGTAGTGGTTTGAAAAGATCACAGATGAATTCTACGAAGAACAAGCCATGGAGGAAAGAGCATCAGTCGAAAGTATCGAGAGAGGGTTTGATATGGACTTTACTCAGCAATTTATTTTCTCTCTACTGACCCTTTTGTTCAAATTCCTGATCGAGGAGGGAGTGGGGCATATCATAGAACCTCGTCCATCACTATCGAAACCGCCACCAAACACTAATTGGGTAGAGAAACAGAAGAAGTGGGAAAAAAATATTGTCAAAAGGGAGTGGGAGTACTTCATAAGAAAATAAACAAAAATATTTGATCTTTATAAAGCATCGAGTAGGCTATGGGGGGGTAGCAGGTCATGTTCCAGGGTAGAGTAAAAAGGATTCTAGTCGAATGAAGAAAAAATACCATCACGAGCAATGAAAAGTTGACCTAAGAAGGAAATCAAATGAAGAATGACACACAAAGCTACGTTGGACTTGGAAAAGTTAGAAAGACAGAAGAGGTAGAAAAGAAGGGAAGAGAGAAGAGAGAAATCTAGAACATTGCAAAGAGGAATGACCACTAGGGTGACAAAACACAGAAGAAATATGCCAAAGTCGGGTCATGACCGATAAGAAGAAGGTGTGGATGAGGAAGCATCACCCATGGAAGAAGATTTATGAATAGAGTAGTGAGAAGCTTTCAAATTAGAAATCCCCCAGGAGATAAGACCTATGTCTCTGACAAATCTGAGTACCCAAATACATGCCATTGTGGAAGAGGAACTATGACTAAGAGGTGGTGAGTTCGGTATATGGATCCATCTAGATGATGAAGTCAGTGATGATAATCATTTAGTGATCCGTTGACCAGAGGAAGGAAATTAGGTAACACTTCAAGCATACCCTTCCAACCAAAGTATCCACTTGCTCTACCCAACACATGAAGGAGAACCCCCCCTTCCAAGCACATCTTTACAAGAAAGAGAACAGTCAGACTTGCAAGCACACTAGTGCAGCTGGACATCAATAGAAGAATTTGACCTGAACTAACTACTTGTGGGAGAAGAAACAACAAACAAAACAACTCACATGAATGAAAGTTCCATCAACAATAGCTGTGAACAAAGAGATACGCAAAGTATCGCAGTACCTCCACTGCTGCTACCTCCCGGAAGAGACATCAACACCGACATGGGTCATGGCTTAGCACATATCCCCCTATATGAGGGTGATGAAGATCCCAGATGACATTTTTTTGTCTATGAGTCAACATGGGAGGCCAATCAAGTTACGAGCAAAGAATGACAGATGGCGTAGTTCACTGGTGCTTTACGAAAAAGAGCATTAACTTGGTATATAACTTATATCGAGAGAACACCCTGAGCATCCAAAGCTAACATTAAAGAACAATTCTTAGCTTTTTTTAAAACACCAGATGCAAAGCATCTGGTAGTAAAAAAGCTGAAGACAACATCTTAGAAATCACCAGAGTCTGTCCAGGACTATGATAAGAGATGGAAGGACCTCCTGAGTCAACTAGACTATGTAATTGATGAACAATTATTAATTCAGTGGTTTATTGTAGGCCTGTCATAGAAAATCCGACAGCATATAAGCTTGGAGACATTTAAAACATATGAGTATGCACTTACCAAATCTCTGCAGGTAGAGATGGATGAGGATTTACCAGCATATCCCGTTAATACTAGGCTAGAAGAACATCTAGAAATCATGTAGAAATATTTGAAAGAGCTAAACCTCAAAAATCAGAATGTCTAGTGCACAAAGTGCTCCACAGCCAGAAACACTAAATATAATTGTCGGCGAGATGTTCGTTTTGTTCAAACAAAATGTTTCTACGACATTTTCCAAGAACATGGAGAACATACAATGAAATATTTCCCATATAACATGAAAAATGGCAAAACACTCATGGTGTGCAATCTATGAGGTAAAGAGTCACGCAACAATCGACTGCCACTTGAACCTGAAGAATTGAAAAAACTATCAAGTAGTCTACCAAACGAATGTAGTTGTATAGAATAATGATAACATTCCAAGGAGTAATGATCAGAATGAGTTGAATAATCAAAGATATGAGGGCCTTCGGTACGAGGACTGGTTCGACAATTATCATGGAGGATTTGGAGGTCGAGGATGATTTTTTGTAAATCGTTAAAATCGACCATGATGACCCATCTAATGATTTACATGTTATAAATAAGGACACTGATACACAGACTGTCCATACAAAGATAGAACCGATCTAAAGTTTTGTACTAGTTGTGGTGTGCATGATCACTCACTAGAGGATTGTCTCGCCATTCTCGACAAGATTAATAAAAAGAAAAAACGTTAATGTCTTGTCATGTGTTCAGAAACATGATGTAATGCATACAAAGAACCTACATATAGTAACTCAACAAGGGATGAAAATGAGAAATGATAACTCACGCATAAGCAAAATTAAAGAAAAAAATGATTACCGTAATCCGACAAAACAAAAACAATTATATAACAATGCATCAAACATGTTTCAATATTTTTCTATATAGGAAACAGTCGATGACAGATGACAAAACACACTTGAAGAACCATTTAATTTAATACAGAATGATAAATCGGTGTCTCAATTCATTGACTTATTATATAATATGAAGCACAAAAATAATATAGATAAACAAACTAAAAATATATGAAGTGTGAATAAAAAATACAAGAGTGATGCTAACACACTTGTTGATATTGAAATTCAAGGATATCATGTTCGACAAGTTGTTCTCAACTTCAGTTCACAAGTAAATATTATGACAAGAGATACATGGGAATAGTTGGGAAGACCTCGCCTAAATGAGTTAGGCATATACTTCAAATTAGCCGACCAAGGACTTATTGAACCCATTGGGGTTTGGAGAAATGTCGATACAACAATAAAAGGCATATCGACTAAGCTAAGGAAGGATCTACTTCCTTCCCATCTTTGGTAGGTCAACCATGGGGAATAAAAATGAAAGCATCAATATCTTTAGACAAGGAAAGAATAAAATTAAAAGGGAATGGACAGAAAGTTATCATCCCCATTAATCCTTCTCAAGGTGAACCTTGGACCAAACCTATTGATCAAGAAGTCGACATTTGACAAATATACAAAATACACAATAATGAAGACTATATTGAGCCTAATAATTATGGTGAACTTCATCTAGGGAACCAAGACTCGGCTGGATATAACTCAGATGCATAAGTACATGATTGGGATATTGAAAATTATGAAACACAAGCACGAGGTTGTTGTACCATTCAAGCTATACAAAATAAATCAACCCGACAATGCTTCTATATCAACCATTCCAAAAATATTTGAGAAAAGAATAAGGAAATACCCCTCATTATCACTAATAGAAACATATAATAAAAAAAGTCTTCGGTATAAAGAAAGAGAATCACCAGCTCTTCACGTAGAACAACTTTCTAAGAACCTACGTGAACATGGCTAACTTCAAATCCTAGTCAAAACATTTATAGGACAAGTTGCTCGATGGTGGGACACCCATTAGTCGAGACTGCAAATGTGGACAACAACTCCAACTTTCTTCATAGAGATATTCAGAGGAAAGAAGCTACCAAAACATGCACAAATACTTGTCTTCATCCAAGGACAAGATCTAGAAAATCATATACAAATATGTGAAACAGAGTGGAGAGGACTTGGTTACAAAGAAAAACAAATATAGCCACAGTTGTTTCCCTCAACATTAGATGACCTACCTAACAAGTGGTATAAAATGGAAGAGGCATGAGGCGAAACATTGTTATGGAATGAACTTAGAGAAAATTTCATTAAGGAATTTAGCTTTATACTAGAAGACACAAAACTAGTCAAATCTACAAAACAGATAAAAACATCTATACAACCAACTACTAATGAGTCAACACAAAATAGAAGCCGACTAAATACATCATGCTATAACATTCGATCCAAAAAAATACCACAGTTGATAAGACTCCAATTAGAAAATGAACAAACATATGGGAGGATTTTTCAATGGAAGATCGATCACCCCAAAACAATCAAACCAGTTAAAATCATATTCAAAATTAAGTTGATGGACAAAAATGACAGCGACTGAATGATAGCAGGAGACTTTTCAGCAACATTTTCATTGTTTAGAGAAGGTAGTCGATATATTAATGAAAGTAAAGAACCATAATGGATGGATGCAAAAGTAAAAACTAAAGAAATTGACATTTTAATGATAATAGACCGAAAATGGATAGAATTGGTGACTATTGGAGCAAAGAACAAACCACAGAGATCGTCGACTTATTAAAATAATTTCAAGATGTATTTTCATGAGACTACAAAGACTTAAAAGGATTAGTAGCGAAAATGGGCGAGATGAAGATAGATATCAAACTTGATGCCCAACCTTCCAAGAAAATACCTTATAAGTTGGCTCATAAATATAAAGAGATAGTCAAAAAGGAGATGGGCAATATTCTAACACCCAGAATAATTTACCCCATCGATCAGTTGGAATGGGAAATCCCAATTGTCATCCAAATGAAAAAACATGACCCAAAAAAACTACGAATCTATGTCGATTTCTGTGAATTAAACAAGGTTACCTTAATAGATCCATTCCCGACTCCATACGCAGATGAAATCCTAAACAAAGTTGCAGGGCATGAATTGTATTCATTTACAAATGGATTCTTAGGGTATAATCAGGTGCCAATAGCCAAAGAAGATCATAAAAATACAACCTTTGTATTTGAATTTGGTTCATTTTCCTACAGAGTCATGCCAATTGGTCTAAAAAATGCACCTGCAGTGTTTTCAATAATAGTTGTCAATACATTTTGAGAATATATCTACAAAACAATGGAAGTATACTTCAATGACTAGATGATCTATTCTATGTTGAAAGACCACTGTAAATGGTTAAGGATTATGTTGGAACGCTACCGACATATCCATATATCTCTTAATATAAAGAAATGCATATTCTTAACCCCTATAGGAATCCTATTAGGGCTTATTGTATGCAAGGAAGGTATCAAAGTCGACTTTGTACAGATAAAAATTATCCTCAACTTAAAACCACTAGTGAACCCAAAACAAGTCAGAGTACCGTTAGAACATACAAGTTACTATAGAAAATTCATTCGGAACAACTCTGATATGACATACCCTCTGGAAGAATTGTTAAGAGAAGATCAAGAGTTTAACTAGATAGAAGAATGTGATACGTCCTTAGACAAATTAAAAATAAAATTAGTCAAAGCACCCATTCTTCAATTTCTCGAACTGGTCGATCAAATTTCATGTGCCCATCGATGCCTCGGGCTTAGAAATAGGACAAATATTGACAAAACCTGGCAAAGATGGCATGGATTACCCAATCATATACAGTAGTAGAAAATTAAACAAAGCTAAACACAACTACTCCACGACAGAAAGGGGGGCATTAGGGATGGTATTTTATCTTAAAAAGTATCAACACTACCTACTAGATAACCCCTTCATATTCTATACAGATCATCGAGCATTAAAATACCTCGTCAATAAAACTTTGCACCATGGGAGAATATTCCGTTGGATATTACTATTCCAATAGTTTTAATTCAAAGTTGTAGTTTGACTAGGACGATTGAATGTTGGGCCCAACCACTTGTTGAGAATAGACACAAGGGAGGAGCCGACAGGAGTCAAATATGACCTGTCAGATGCATACTTATTCCAAATAGAAGTTGTTCCTACATAATCGAAGGAAATAGTACAATTTCCAAAAAATGGTCAAGCACAAGAAGGCATGAACACTAAGAAAAAACAAATTTTATCCATGAAAGAATCCCCATACACCTTAATCAATGGATTCCTATAAAAAAAAGGCTTGGATGAAGTACTTTGTCAATGTGTGTTTGAACATGAATGAGAAAACATTATGCATGAAGCACACTATGGACCAACAGGAGCACACTTTTAGTTGGATACAACTGCAAATAAAATACAACAATCAGGACTATTGTGGATGACACTATACAAAGATTCTAAAAAGTTTGTGAGAAAATGTGATCATTGCCAATGTCCAGGTCAACCACTACCTAGTATAAAATTCCTTTAATATCAGTAAACTGAAGCCTCACATTTGAAATATGGTCTATCAAATTTATAGGTCCATTTCTAGTCCCAGTAAAAAGGACAGGAACAAGGTATATCATAACAGCAGTTGAATATGTGAATAAATGGGTAGAAGCATAATCTGTCGACACTTGCTCTAGTGAAGTAGCTACTAGATTCATATATGAAAACATTATCACTAGGTTTGGCTATCCTATAACCTTAATCAATGACCAAGGCTCACATTTCATCAATAAAACAATTACATCATTGACATAACAGTTGAAAATTGACCATCAACGGACCACATCCTATCGCCCTCAGTCGAATGGAGCAAAATAAGCATTCAACAATACATTGAAAAAGGGTCTAACAAAAATATGCAATACTGACAAAGACAACTAGGATGAGAAAATCCCTACGGTATTATGGGCATACGGAACAACATATAAATACTCGACCAACCAAAAACCCTTTCGACTAGTCTACAGCCAAGAAGTAGTTGTTCCTTTACATTTTCGACAATAGACACCAGTGATATCCGACATATTACATATCAATGTCAAAGAAGCAAGAAAAGATCGACTAATCCAATTAACCAAATTAAAAAAGAACTGAATTCTTGCTATACAACACTAAGAAATTCCAGAAGCAACAACAGAAGGCTTGGCATGACCGAAACATCAAAAATAAGAATTTATTAGTCGGAGACCTTCCATTATTATACAACAGTCAGGTGAAGGGAAAACCTAAAAAGTTACACAAAAAATGGATGGGACCGTATATTATCAAAGAAATCAATGCCAATGGATTAGTTCGACTGAGAACATTACAGGGCACAATATTTAGGAAGATAGTAAATGGTTCCTGACTAAATTGGTACCAAAAAAAAATAGTTTTTATAACTATTACAAAAATCTATAAAAAGAAATAACCTAAAACCCCAAAAAGAATCAAGAAAAATCAAAATGAACTTTGACAGGTGCAGTATACCATTCGACAATAATTGACATTTTAACCATCAACATACCACATATCGACCATACCTTCATCATCGACAAGAAGACCAAAACGTCAAATCAGTTCATCATGACTACAGTCAGAGGGAGCATCGAAACCATAACATATTAACTCATCCTTCGTTAGAGCATCCTTTACTGTCAAATCCACCATTAATAACATCATCGACAAGATCACCATCCACCCTACCTATAAATACTACGCCAGTCAAAAATCACATACTATTTCATCAAGATCTAGAGTGACAGAATTACCAGACACCCTTGAGCAAATCAACTACCAAGAGAGCCGAACGGAAAACTGACAAAATGGCCCCAAAACAAGCCAGAGCCACAAAATCCAAATTAAAAGAGATGAACTCCATCGTAAGTCCACTTGTAAAACGATTAAAGAACACTAAAAATGCAAAAGTGTAGGAAGGTTCATGGACGAAACACTAGATAGAAATCAAAGAATGGGCTTACCAGGGCAAGTGAAAAATGACAGAGGAAGCAGAGAAGGTAAATCATAGCACAATTATGAACTTTCTGAATGCATCTCTCATGGAAATTTTTGGAGGAACAAAGGAAACTATTGTCAGATTCATAATCAGTCGGTACCAAAATGGGAATTTTTACTTCAACACACCACTATAAATATCAGTTGAAACCATTTATAAACTCACTGGGCTATCCAACAAAGCTGACCCTATTCCTATAGGCATCAGGGAAGGATTAGTTGAAATACTAACGGGAACACCAACATAGAAAAACTCAAATGGTTTAATAAGCGGGAAGGTCCAAGACACCACACCCAAAATGGTGTCCAAAATCATGTCCACCGGCCTGACTATCATAGGACGTGGCTGAAAATTGAAGCTAGAAATGCTAGAAGCAATTGACTGCATAGAAAGCACTAGAAAAGTATACCTCTGGGCCAATACATGGCCGACAGACTCAAATCCATCTACGAGAAGTGCTACGAATTAGGTGCAATGATCAGATTCCCATCACTCTTAATATGGATAGCTATGTACCACCTATGTTCATTCAGGAGCCAACCAGGTTTCATAATATCATGTGTGGTGCTTTAAGCCATTTTCAATGGCTATAACCCCATTGGAACAAGAAGAAATAAAAGTGTTCCTGGAACACTGGTTTCAAAACCTAAAAATCCAAACAGTGAGATGGAGGGTCCCTCAAAACATTCGAATATGTTTTCCTCCTATAGCACACATTGAGCTAGAACTAGACCACACAACAGTATGGAATCAATATGTATCTACAACAAAGGAAAATCCACTCGACTACTATCCAACAGTTGAGGATATCTTCACAGAGTTGGTCGAGCAGACCAAAACCAACATCCCCGTACCGGAGGCTTCAAAAGAAAATAATCAGGTCATTATAGAGCCATTGACTGACCAAGAGAAGGAGGAATACTATGAAGTTAACCTTCATATTAGTACTTTCAACTCAGGGGACACTCCGACAGAGGGGAAAAAACCCCTCCAAATTGAAAATGCATCGACTGAACAACAGACGGTTACACTTACAAAACAAAAAATTATCGTCTCGACTCAACAACAGGAGAAAGGAGAAGAATAGATAGATGAATATAGTCAATTAGACAACCTAGAGTATTCTATCACGAAAGAAAATTTGAGGAAAATAGCTAAGGAAATAACAACCCCAAGGAAAACAGAAGGAACTCAGGGAAAAGGGAAGGGGAAGTGCAAACTTATCTTATCAGAGAAGTTGGGTGATGAACAATAACTACTGGCTATTTCTACCGACATCCTGGAATATGCTACAATAAACAAGGTATCTATCGAGACCCAATTCAAGTAGTTTTTCAAGTCCGAAGGAAAACAAGGCAGGCTGAAGAAGGTAAAAGATGCTACCCCACATGTAATAGATTCTATTGAGTTAATCCTAGACTTACCAAGACCTTCTTTGACTAGAATAACACTAGAGTCGACCGTGGCCATATCACCAAGCTACAATGATATTATCCTTGGAACCCTTAAGGAAAAAAATGATAAAGATATTGAACTTCAACAATTTATCAATAATTTTCCAAATCTATTCCTTAAATACCAGCAAATCAACACCACCCACAAACTTGTCGACTCAAGCTCTACCCAACAAATCCTCATTCCGCAAACTTCATCACCACCATGAGTCATAGGACTTATAAAATCATTATAAATTCACAAACCCGACCCGACATCCACCGTAGTCGCAACCCACATTTAATAATTTACACCAACATTCCAAAACCATCCAACCAATAAGGAATAGAGGGGACTACTTACCTTCGGAGGTAATCAAGCAGCCTTAGATTCCGAAACAGACAACCTCATGGAAGAGGAAGGAATTGAAAATCCTTTTGACCCTCAAACAAAATTCGAAGACTCCATATCGACAAATATTATGACCACCCCTCTAAATCCAAACCATTCACTGACACCCCCACCACCAGAACTAAAGTCTCATCACAATCCAGAACCACCAATTTCACCACCATTAGAAGCACAAACAGCCACAAACCCCATTCAAGAAATCCAACAAACTAATCCTACCATAGCAGAAGTTCAGTTGACTAGGAATCCACCGATTAAAGAACACCAAAAACCACAACTGTAGTCAAAATCAGTACCGACAGGATGAGAAGTGGTCCATAAGTCAAAGCATAAGAGTAAGAGAAAAGAGAAGAAAAAAGAAGAACAATAGAAACGACAAACACTGACAGTTGTCCACCTTCATCAACTAGGATCGAATTCTGTAGTCAAAACACCAAATATAAGATATGGAGAGTTTGATATACTCCTCAAATCACTTACCAAAGAAGCATCAATAAGAAATCCAACAAAACAAGAAAGAATTGAAAAAATGAAAACACAACAAGTGAATTCCTAACTAAATGAAGGACTTTTACACAAGTAATGATACCAGGGATGGCTAATACCTACACCGACAAATGATTGGAAAGAGAATACCATTTGTTTGAAAGTGTTATGTCAAACCTATAGACACGGCTGTAGATTAAGAGAGAAAAGAAACATGAATAAATTTCTGTGTTACTAAGGCAGCAGTACACAACATTTTTTGAGGCACACAAAGTACTGTAGGACCACTTAGAAGAGCCTATCACCACGGAAGAAGTCCTATGGAGTTGGTACACCCACTATGGACAGGCATTCCAGCAATCTCGATAGACTCACAAGCACATCCAGAACTTAGAAAAACAACAAGGTATGGACGACACCATGAGAAGAACAATCCAAGACCAGATCATATTAGAAACAACAAAGCTAGAAAAGCTAGAAAAACAAGCGCATCAATGGATGACCTAAGAACTCCCAAGCATCAGCACACTTGACAAGATATTCCCATAGATGAAAAGGCTCAGTCGCTAGGACCTAACTTGGAAAAAATCGCAAACTATTCCATTCAAGAGAATATGTTGACTCTTTCGAGCCTCGCAACCTTGACCATCGATATCCAAAACACTCTACACAGTTGCGAAGAGATTCAACACCAAATGGCCATCAAAGAAGAAGCTATTGTAGAAGTGTTTGTTTAGAAATGACCATCCACTCGCTTACACAGCCCATGAGGACAAAAGAAAAACACAGTAAATAATTTAGACATCATATTTTTGAGTACCTCCCCTATTTCTTCGCGAAGAAGAAAAATTTTGTTCCTGGGGGAGATGTTGGAGGAGCTATTCTGTGAGCGGACTAGTCGAGTTAACCGGCTAATTGGAGATTAGGTCAGCCTCCAAAGGTCGTGTCAGCTGACCGAACCGACAAGTAGTTACTCATAACTATTATGTAAATCATCTATAATAGGTTGTTGATCCAGTTAAGAACTTGGTTCAATTTTGTATATTTATGGACCCTCATGTGATTCTATAATATAATATGTTATTCCATTACCTTTTCTTGTCTCTTGTCTCTGTATGTTTATATAATGCTTATGTGTATTATTGGTAACCTTATGTGATCTATGAGATTACAACAATATATATAGTTTATATATGCTATGAATGAAAGAGTAAGCACATGTATTAATAATAGTAACTATAAATACTAATTGAAATATCTATGTATTATTATTTACTAAAATAATTAATTAAATATTTTAGTACCTAAAAAGAGTCAAAATACCAATTTGTCAAAGAGTTCCTAAGTTAAGATAAATAAATATTAATTTCACATAAATTAAGTAAGATTATTTCAAGAAAAAAAATGATTCTTGATCTAACTGAAATTTAATTGTCCCTTTTCCTAACGATTTTCTATAAACACCCAATCCAAAGAAAGGATTGAGGATCCCATTGTATTCTATCTACTCATTATTATCCTAAGAGTTTTTGGAGAGCATTTTCCAAAAAGGAAAGCAATCTGATAAAAAACCCGTTATTCCATATAGCTAAAGCCTTACCTTTAGGATGTCTAGACTACTTGCATGTTGGAACCAGCATAGGGGGATACAGATTGAAAGCAGGAACCGTTCCAGGTAATGGTTGGAAGGAACATGGTAGTTCCTAAGTTATTCGGTTGACAGATATGAGGTCATAACTATCCTTGTTCTTATTAATTCTGTGTGCTTCAGTGTGCAAGGTTCTTGCCATCAAATAAACTACACATTACAGGTATGAGGGTTTCTACCTTCTCTTCACTTATTACACATTTTATTAAAGTAGGGTTATAATCTAGAATGAAAATACATATATTTTGTGTTTTCTTCAGCTAACACAACAACAAAAACTTGTGATTAGCATCTCTTTTAGCTTCCCTTTTAGTGTCCACTATCACTTTTAGTGTATTTTTCATCAATTTTTGGACAAAGTGGACACTTTTCCATGGGATGGCGCTTTTAATGGAATTATTTGCATCCCTTTTTAAATGATGGTGCTATTTTAGACGCTAATTAGCATCCTAATTAGTTTCCTTATTAGCGTCCCAATTAGTGTCCCAATTATCGTCCCAATTAGCATCCTAATTAGCATCCCAATTAGTGTCCCTTTTTAAAAGTTGGCGTTATTTTGGACGCTAATTAGCATCCCAATTAGCATCTGAATTAGCATCCCAATTAGCATCCCCATTAGAATCCCAAATAGCATCCCAATTACCATCCCAATTACCATCCCTTTTTAAAACTTGGAGCTATTTTGGATGCTAATTAGAATCCCAGTTAACACCCCAATTAGAGTCTTAATTAGTATCCCAATTAGAATCTCAAATAGTGTCCCAACTAGCATCCCAATTATCGTCCCGTTTTAAAAGTTAGCGCCATTTTGGATGATAATTAGCATCCTAATTAACATCCCAATTAGCATCCCAATTAGCATCACAATTATCATCTCAATTAACATCCCAATTAGAATCCCAATTAATGTCCAAATTAGCATCCACAAAACCATCGCATATAACGCTAACAATAGCCTCCAAAAATCGTCATGAATATCATAGCACCATATATTAATCCATGGTTAGTGACAAGAATTGCGCAATGAATTTTGACAGGAAAAATATTCAACATAGCACCAAGCATAGAGCCAGGAATTGTGCCTAGAAATCATCCAACATAGTGCTAGGTATCGATCCAGGTATAGCACCTAGAATAATGCCAGAAATTTCGAAAGGAAGTGAGCTAGAAATTCCACTAGGTTTAGAGCTAGGGATTGTCTTCAGAAAATTTCTGACATAAAGTCAAATATATCAACGTTAATGTCATTGATCATGATTCATGTGATATCATTTTTGTGTGACGCTATATTTTATTTATGTAGAAATAGTTGATGCCCACAAACAATGTAAAATTAGTGCATATCTCCCTATGATCACTCAGTGCATAGCCCCACACACCTCTAATCAAAGCAAGAATGAAGTGTGTTTCTGGATCTAATCATCAACAAAAAAAATCATTGGGATCCACGACCTTTGCACCAAGAACCATAATCTATAATTCTCCTAACTTGCTTGCATACACTAAATATCCCAATTTAACATGCAAAGACACCACACTAACAAATCTTTATACCTAGTAGTGGCTTATGGCCCGATGGATGGATTATGAGCCCCAAATAAATGTTATGGTATAATACCATTTCTTTTCACATCAAACCATGGGACATGAATTGATAACCATCCTTGGTAGTTTAAACCTGAAATTCTTAACAATATTACACTTAAAAGCCAAAATTCCTTATGGAGAACATGTATGTTAGCTGGGGCCTCATAAATGGACCATGAGCTCCTCATGAAAATATGTAATGTGAGATTTTATATATGTACATATACCAAGGAATGGGATTTAAAACAATCCTTAGATTGCTAATCCTCAAAATGATGACCATAAATCACATGTATGTTAAATATTCATTACAAAAGCTCTATGTGGTGGCCTAAAAGACCGTGCATGGACCATGGGACCTATATGGAATTGGTAAAGACTTATACCATCCTTAGTTTAAATCTTGGTTCATAAAAACCATCCTTAGTGTTACAAATCTTGATATCGCCACCATATTCCTCTTCCAGGTTAAATTTTTCTTATGAAGGGCTTATGTGATAACCAAGGCCCTACACATTTCCCATGAGCCATAGAGGAAAATATTGGTGCAAGGCTTTTTATTTTTGCATTGGAATATTGAATGGGAAATGATAACGACACTTAGCATCCCAAAGCTTTAAATGAGCACCATATCCCTCCCACATGAAAAACTATGGTGGATTAAGGCCCCACACATCACCCATGAGCCTCAAGGGCAAATGTTATGGAAAAACAACCTATATCTTGGAACCAAACCATGTATTAGGCATTAAAATTAATCTCTGATGTGCAAAAACTCAAAATCACCACCATAATGCACTCGAGGGATGATATTCACTACTAATTTCCTATGTGGTTGTTGTGGCCCCATGCATGACCCATGAGCTCCACAGGAAAATGTTATGGATCAAGACCTTGACTTTCAACCCTAAAACATTTTATGTTTCTAAATACCATCAATGGTTTTCTAAAGCTTTCAAGAAACACCATATCTCACTCATATTCCAAAGATTCCCTTTGTAGAACTTGTGTGGTGGTCCAAGGTCCCATGTATGGACCATGGGATCCAAAGACAAATTCATGGGTCAATAACTTGTATTTTTGTATCAACCCTAACTTGGACACCAAGAAAAATCCCCATTATAGGATCATATATCGTTGACATGATGCAGATTCCATTTGTAAGGCATGTGTGGTGGTGGAACATTGAAGGAATAGTTAAATTTTTAATGAAAGTGTTAGAACTAATTAAGATGCCATTTAAGGTGTAATACCAAAATAATAATACTAATAATAAAATTTCATTTTATAAATACTTATCCAAATACAATGGACCGTTACGATGCCCTTGACCATCGCATAACATGCATCTGCATAGAAAATATCTAGTCTACATGTTAGATATGATCATTATTTTGAAAACTATGGTTCACAGAGCTGGTAAAAAATTCTTATACCCCTAAATTCCAAGATTTAGACTTATTAAATTATTATTTTAAGTATGAGATTGATAGAAATAAAATTTTTATATGCTAGATATATTAGGAAACTATTCCCTTTGGAAAATCATCAAAGGGTTTCTTGATGCATAGGTTGTAAGTTTGAGACTACTGGATAGTAAAAAAATTAATTTGCCATATATATTAAAAAAATGAACTTCGGCGAATTCATGCCCACTAAGGGCTTCCTATTTGATTTCAACTTAAAGATTGTACTCAATATATACCATTCCGATCTTGATGTTGCATTTTGTTTTTTTTATCAATGTCCTTATTTTTAGTGCAACTTGAATTGAACCAATAAATACCTTTGTAGGGGAAACCAAGAATGTGATGGGTCACTATGAAAGTACAAGCTCCTAGATAGCAATACAACCAATTCACAAAGCATCTTGTAATATGATTCCAACTTCTTAATTTTTTTTATGTATATTAAGCCAAAATATTTTAAATCTATGCATTCCTTCCTCTCCGGTCTTCAATTTGATTGGTCATTCTTCTATTGAAGTGTGAGAGGGCTACCTAGATATCCTCTTAATGTCATTCATTTCTCCATTGAGTTCTTTGTAGGTTTGAGGTCTCATATATGCAACAACTAAAGTGACTATGAATTTCCATTATTTTCCGAAACCAACAATTGATTTTACGATGCCAAACTAAAACAACTCCTACCCCTAATGCAAAACAATTCTCATGACCAAAATAAGAAGAGTTATTCAACAATCAAACTAGATTTGATCCACAATACCATATTATAACTAGAGCCAGTCCATAGAGCTAGAGGAAGCAACACATTGCACCTATAACCTACCTCAATAGAGATATTAGTGCCCAATCACACCCAAAAACCCCCACTTTGTCGAATTTCACATATTGCTTGCGAAGAGCCAAAACTACAACTAATTTCAAAAATGAAAATAACATCTTCAAAACTCTAATTTATCTCACTTTGTTGACTTTCACATATTGCTTTCTAAGAGCCAAAACTACAACTAATTTCAAAAATTAAATTAACATCTTCAAAACTCTAATTTATTGCTGAAAGGTTGATAAACCTCACCTCTTGCTTGAACAAATGAGTAAGTATTTAATGTCAATATCTTTAATTCCTATACTTTCACCTTAATGTTACATTGAATCGTGTCTCCTAAATTCACTTCCATTATGTTTTAGTATTCTATACTTATAATCTTCATGGGAGATGAGATATAAGAGGTACTGTATCTTATTTATACCCATCATTCCAACATCTAATGAAAACAACTGCCTGTAGACAATGGAGGCTTTGATATCTTGTGCTCACCAAGGTCAAGGGATTTCCGACATGGCTCGCTAAGGTACGTTGGTCTATTTTTCATCCCCATTTGTTTGACCTTATTTGATGTATGTGATGTATGTTGTTGGTGTTATTTGCATTTTCCACATCAAATTATATACTTCTTGTGCCCCGTTTTAATACCCAATTGTCATCCAAGGGTTTGTGTGAATGTTTATATATTTTCATAAGGTTTCATTTCCATTGCATCGATTTCAATGCCTATCAGCATCTTTTTGTATTTACCAATATGTGCCAATATTTTCTTCTTAACCCTAGAATTGAAAAACATGGTTGCTGCATGGGGATTCTCTGAAAACCTGCACGAGAAATCAAACCCTATATCAAATATTAGTGTTGAAACCCAATCGATGCATTTAGCCATTTTACCGAGTAGCTCCCCAGTTGATGCAAGATAGGTCGGTTTGAACTAGTGTATGCTTACTACAAGACCAGGACTTCATTCTGGTAAAGTGCAATAATTGAAATGATATTTTGTTCAACTAACTATCTTAAAAAGGGTATACATACCCACTTCAGATTGACCTTTCAGGCCCCTATTCTTATTTCCCTCAATTAGACCTATATTTCTTCCCTTCAAAGGCACCGAACTCTCTTTCTCATTGCTCTAGTAGGTTTTCCTCACTTACCATAAGCCTCTTAGGAAAAACCCCGAGGTGAGTTAAAACCTCCAACCAATCAGTCGAACCCGACCAGAATTACTGAGACGCCAACCAGAGAATGATTGACTTGCCTGATCTGATAGTAAGTCAGCCAGCCAAGCATATGTCTTTCCTTGCAATATGATATGGATTATTGCTTTCAATATTGGAGTCTTTAATAATTATTTTTGATGGATAATACCTCCAAGTCATGTAAAATAAGAGACTGTCACTATTAAGTGAATTGAACCGATAGAAGCATTACCCTGTGAAGGGTCTCTCCTATGTTGACAGAAAAACATTTTGAAGGCCATCTACAACACCTTAATTCATCACTTGGTGACAAAGTAACTATGGTGGAGATGATATATCTGTAGCATCATTTATGGGCACATGAATTTATTTATTCAGTCATTTCAACTCTTTATTCCCAGGCATGTGAACTCTCTCAAATTGGATATGTTCAGATTTGATTTTGCTAAACGCATTTGATGTCATGAATGAGTTGTTAATGTAAAATATCAGTTCATGGTATCTTTCTATGAAAACATGATAAGTGACAGTCACTTACAGTAATAGTGTGTAAATGTTCATGGTGTCTTTCTCCCAAAACAGGATATGGATATGATTTGATAATGATAAGACTATATCATCCATTCTTGTGAGGTAGTAGGGTTCCTTGCTCATTATTATCGCAATTATATTGATGATGAATGTGACGATGACAATGATGTTGATTTATTGTATGATGATGATGACGATGTGGATGTCAACGATTATTATGCATGTGGTATCACTTTTGGATCCATTCTTGTGAGGTAGTAGGGTTCCTTGCTCATTATTATTGCAATTATATTGATGATTAATGTGACGATGACAATGATGTTGATTTATTGTATGATGATGATGACAATGTGGATGTCAATGATTATTATCCATGTGGTGTCACTTTTGGATCCTAATTGATTCTAACGACACCCAATTTTTGTAAAGACATCTAAACAATCCTTATAATATCATCGAAATGATTATAACGACATATAAATGACCTTAACAATTACATGACATTAATCCTAATGTCGATGAGTGATTAAGAACACTAATGGCAACTGAGTGACCATAATGAGAATGATGATGATGATTTTTTTGATGATGTACTTAATGTTGATAATTATTATGGTTAGTATGACGATGATGTACCATATGGCATTAATGATGAGGATGAGGATGACAACCTTGATGTCCACGATGATGTTTCCTGTCATAATACTTCTAGATACTATAGGAATTGAGATATTGGAGCTAATAACAAGTAATAGAGGTTGTGAGGTATTGACCATAAAAATATTGTTATCCATTGGGTTTTAAATTAACTGATATGGCCATTGCGTTTAGTAGTTCCCCCACCCACCTACACACACCTTGCACAGAGGTAGTACAATTCCATTTATATCCATTCCTTGCCATGAAAATCTACATTTGAATTGCCAACCCAAACTTCAATAAATTACACGTTCAAAAATGATTTATGGGTATTAAACATGAATGTCAATAGATCCCACAATGGCTCCCTGAACATTCATTGATTCTTCACATCAACCAAGAGAACAAGTTGGTTGGCTCATTCATCTCTCAGAATCATAATTGAATTGGTTGTCAATGTGGGCTCCGAAGTTTTGGTTTTCTTTATTCTTGTTAAGAATAAAGACATGAGGACAATGGAGTGGTTTTTTTTTTCGATAATGGGAAGAACCCCCATGAGTAGCAGGTTTTCCATTTGGTAAGTTACCAAAAACTGGGGGCATCTAAGACGTCAAAATCACCCAGGGATCGCACCCGGCTTGGACTGCACCAACCCTTAACATGGTTAAATTTTTGGAATCCGTGGGATTTGAACCAATGACCTTTCCTTTTAGGGGGTGTCTGAACCATACCTCACCACAAACATTTCTACATCTCACAGATAGGACAATGGAGTGGGTTACATAGAAAAAGAATTCACATTATAATCCATATTCTAGAGATTTTCAGAAATTTAATTAGGCGGGTAAGAACATATGGATAATAACAACATGGAAATAGTTGGAGGATAAGGTGGGGTGGGAGTGGGGCCACATACCCTTTGCTAGGTTTGCATGGTGGTTAAATATCCATGCATTGTCCATGAGTATTAGTGTTAAACGTTATGGATCAATACCTTCAATCTCAACCTCTACCTATGGAATGATCCCCAAGGATCATCATTACTTTTATCAACCTTACATTTCCACCAAATCACATTTGTAGGAAACAATATCTTACGAAGTACATGTGTGATGATTGGAGCCTCACACATTTCCTATAAACCCCAATGATAAATTTTATGTCCTAATAGGTACCCTATGTTTCATCCTTAAACCATGCTCTAAGAGACCACACAAAATATGATATCTAATTGACAAACCAAAACCTAAGAAAACCACACAAATATTTTCATATATATATATATATAAAATAAATAACTAAAAAACAGAAACATAAAACAAAAATTCAAAACATTCAAAACACTTTCCTCACTTACCTCTTGTGCACTTCCAATCAGGCACACCGCCTTCGATCGGGGACATGCATAGCCCATTACTTAGGCACATATCTTGTTGTTTCTCTTAGCTTACTGGGATTTTGAACTCATGGAATCAACCTATTGCCAATGCCAAGTATAAGGTTAGTTGAGAACCACTTTCCACATGTCATTATTAATCGAATTTCCTAACATATTTCAAAACTTGTTGTTTGGATGCCTCCTCATAAGTGAAGGATTCAGAGTCAATGGCATGGCTTATCTGAGATATAAAGCTAGAGAAAACTTGAAACCTCACAATATTCTTCTTAAAGAGATCAAGTGAATACTCCATGGCCTCCTCCCTTTGCTCATCTTAATGGCATGACTCATGGACTTGGCTCACTTCTTTATCACCAGGAGGCTCTCTGAATAAATTTCTCAAGGGAGATCACATATTTACTTTGGAATCCCATTTTGTTGGGGTTTGAGGAGCACAGTTAGCTCCCTCTTGATCTCCAAGCTTACCATATGTTCCAATCTAGTAAGAACAAGCCCTCAATAACAAATGTCTAGAATATTCTCTTTTGTTGAATTAGTAACATAACAACTATTCTATTGTATTTTTTTAAGTTGGAGCACACTTCATTGTACAAAAAAACTACTTAGAATATGCCATAACCATATTGGGGAATCCATGTGCAATAAAATCTTAAGAGATGTAAGAATGATAAGGAATGGGCACCTAAGAAAAAATAATACACAACTCATAAAACATTAAAAAAATTTCCTACATACCAAACAAGTTAGCAAATCTAGCATAACCAAGCTTGGGGCATCAAATATTTTTGTTCAACACTTGTCATGAAATCATACATTTATGTGATGGAGGGGCCTAAGTTAATTGAATCATTGCAACTCATTGCATATTTAAGTCTCAACACTCTGCCTTTTAAATTGAACCAAAATACCAAAAGAAGTTTATTAATGGCTAGATTTGAGAAAGTTCTAGGTGTGAGTAATTAAGGACTTGTGGGTCTAAGTTGTGTTTTGTACCAGTCCCCGATTCAGTGAATCAACAATCACGGGTAGGAATTTCAATTATTTAATGAAAACAATTAATGTTTATAACCTCTATGTCGAAACCATTTTCCATGCTAATGCAGGCCACTACCCTCTTTTTTGTCTTACCAAAAGGCATGATAATAATGAAGAAGACCTAAAATTATGGACTTCACCTTCAAAGAATTCCTTGCAATCACATTTGTAAGGAGTGATAAGAAGATCAAAAGAATCCAATGTGTCAAATCTCAGTTGATAGTGTTAATCAAAGACTTATATGGTAAATTTAATATAAGACTTACTTATAGTTGTCTCTTACTCTTTGCGTCTTGACACATCTAATATTTTATGGTTGTCTTGGCACCTTGACCCAATTCATATTATAAGGTGAGGATGTGCATGCATAATAATCCTTAAAGAGAAGATGATGTAAAGACAGGTAATTTTTATATGTATTTTGGTAGCGATGAGGACAAAAGTTGTGAGAAACCACAAATGTTTGGAAGGATGGAGGGATATTACATCACGATCATGACACCCATCAATTTGAAAGCTATTCTTGAGCCAACGATTTTTTTTTAAATTTTATTAATAACCATTGTTTCTCCATATCACATGCCCAAGGAAACCTCTCTAAAGCAATGCATAAATCAACTTATGCACACTTTGTGATCCTAGATACATGCCATTATTTGTATTTGCATGACATCGAGTGTTATTTATAGTTGTTGTGAGTCCATGATATTCATGCAAGAAATGAAGTCTTGTAGAGGAGGACTTATCAAACCAACCTTTTAAATTTCATTTTGACAAAAAAAGAGTGGAAATTGGTATCGAGGTTCACATAGGTAGTAGGCACAAATTTTTGAGCTCCTTTCGGGCCTAGTAGTAGACTAATAGTTCTTTTTTGTTATAGTCGTAGTTGTTGACAAAATTTCACAGTTTAGATTGCAGCCCCAAGTGACTGAGGAGTCAGAGTCACATTTCAGTGGCTAGTGCCTTGTATTCATCAATCATAAATGACGATCTTACACAACTAAGCAATTAAGCAGTGAGTGAATTACATGATTAAATGATTATAATTGATCATATTTTCAATGTTTTTCATAATGAGTTGAACTTTATAGCATAGGAATTTAAATGTCTTTTGGATGGGTAATTTCAAATGTTTCCCACCCCCGCCCTTCTTTTTTTATGGGTAATTTCAAATGTTTACCGCCCCCAAACCTGCCCTTGCCCTTCTTTTTTGGATGTGTAATTTCAAATGTTGCCTGCCCCCGCCCTCGCCCTTGCCCTATTCTTTTTGCCAGGCAATTTTAACTTTATAATTTTGGGAAGGGATAGAACGCTTTGGAAGGGATTGGAAGGGTTCAATTTTGAACACGAGTGGAAATGCATTGGATTTAATATAGATCAGGCTAGATTACATTTTTTATCTTTTTTATGAGGCCTATACACATGTATCACTCAGAAAATGCCTTCTGCAATGCAGGTCGTGAAGCTCAAGGGACTGTGGAATGCCGGTTGTGGTTTGTTTGTGTTGTGTAACAACTGAGGCTTCTATCAGGCGAGGGTTTTCAACAAGCCAGCTGAGCCACCAAAGTTTTATCTCTCCACCATCGCAATGGCACTGGAATGTAGACCCCATGACTTTCAAAACCTTAAAAAATGGTAAGAGCTTTCATCATTTTCATGAATTCATTCTGTTTGGAAGAGCTGGGAAGGGTTTAGTTTTGAATGCGAGTGGAAATGCATTGGATTTAATATAGATCAGGATAGATTAAATTTGTGATTTTTTTATGAGGCCTAAACTCATGTATCACTCAGAAAATGGCTTCTGCAATGCAGGTCGTGAAGCTCAAGGAATTGTGCAATGTCGGTTGTGGTTTGTTTATGTTGTGCAACAGCTGAGGCTTCTATCAGGCAAGGGTTCTTAATAAGCCAGCTGACCCACCAATATTTGAGCTCTCCACCATCACAATGGCATGAGAATGTAGACCCTACGGATTTCAAAACCTTAAAAAATGGTAAGAGCTTTCATCATTCTCATGAATTTGTTCTGTCTGGAAGGGCTGGGAAGGGTTCCATTTTGAACGCAAGTGGAAATGCTTTTGATTTAATATAGATCATGCTAGATTAAATTTTTTATTTTTTGATGAGGCCTATACACATGTATCACTCAGCAAATGGCTTCTGCAATGCAGTTCGTGGAGCTCAAGGGATTGTGCAATACCCGTTGTGGTTTATTTGTGTTGTGCAATAGCTGAGGCTTCTATCAGGTGAGGGTTTTCAACAAGACAACTGATCCACCAACATTTGAGATCTCCACCATCGCAATGGCACCCGAATGTAGACCCCATGACTTTCAAAACCTTCCAAACCGGTAAGAGCTTTCATCATTTTCATGAATTCGTTCTGTCTGGAAGAGCTGGGAAGGTTTTTCCAATGGGACAAACTACAACCAGGGTTCACGCATAACACTTTAACGTATAACAAGCTTACCAATTTTCTTGCTCACTCTGAGGACTTTGAAACCATGTAGAATATTTTAGTAGAGATGCTACCTACACGTCACAATTATTCTGTGAAAACATTTTCCTTTTTCTCCGCGTGGCATGATGATTCGGATATGCTGAATAAAGTGATTGAAATAATCGATAAGATGGAAATTTCTCCATAATACATGCTTATGAAATGCTTATTGCGAATCTTTGTGAAAAGAATCATGCCAATGCAGCTTTGGGCATATTGGAAAAAATGATGAGTGCTAGTTGTGGTGTGAGAGCGACCACTTTTCGTCCACTTATAACTGTTTTTTTTTCTCTGAATGACCAGATGGATAAGGTAGATGTTTTATTTGAGATGATGAATATGACAGATTGTCCTCCTGACTTAATCACCTATAATCTTCTTTTTAGTAAGCTTTGTTATAGAAAATGATTCGTACATGCAATTGAGCTGCTTGAGAGCATGGTTGAGAGTGGCTGCAAACCAGATGTAGCTACATATGATATAATGATTAATTATGCTTGCAAGACAGGGAGAATGGAAGGAACGCTCTAGCTCTTGGATAAAATGAAAGAAGAAGGGATTAATCCTTTGTATGGTAATTATAGTTATCTTCTTAAGGGAACTCTCATAGCCAGAGGGAAGCCAGAGGTTTTGAGGAAGCACATTCATTCCTGATTCAACAGAGTAGAACTGATCCCAATTTGGATTCAGATAACTATGAGTATTTGATCATGATTTGTCACAAATCATGCCTAGAGGAAGAAGCACGCCATCTTTTGTCAAATATGAGACCCAAGGATTTGGAATTTCTGGATGACAAATTATACACAGATTTTAAGTGAAAATGGTATGAGTCAGGAAGTATAGTACATATTTTCCCTTTCATATGGATATCATCATTGCTATACCAATATATTCAACTGAGTTCAAGTAGGATTGTCTGATGATTGCAGGAATGCACTAAATTTTTTTTCTCATTGAGATAATTTTGTTGCATTCAGATTGTATACTAAACGCAAGAGTCGTGATGGCTTTTAGACTGATTGTAACTTTCATAGAAATTGAAAGGGAAAATAGTTCCTTGATTTTAGCTGTAGTGCATGAATTCTCATAGCTAAAATTTGTTGCATTATTCAAACCCTGTAGAAAATGTGAAATGCAGATGTAGAGGTTTGAAGGAAATGTGAAATGCATATGCAGAGGTTTGCAGGTAGAACAAGAAAATACAATTTTTTTTTTCAAATGCTTTATCTAACACATTACTGTTGTGGTTATAATCAAGTAAAGCTGTATCATTATAATTCAGTGAATTTGTATCAAGATCTCCCAATTATGACTATTTCTTATAATTCTTCACATAATATATGAGATGTATAACTAATAGTGGTTGTATTTAAATAAGGGATGATTAGTTCCAGTATTCATAGAAAAAAAATTCAATTTTTTTTCTTTTAAATGCATGTGAGATGAAATATTGATTCCTAATGCATGTCAAAAAGCTCTTGCATCTAGTTGGGTGTGTTGACAGTCAGTGCATTAGTCTAGGAATTTGTAATTTAAATTTTCTAAGCTTGTATGCTTATGGTGGTTGTCCTAATACATATAATTGATGTGAAGGAAGTATTATGCCGTCTCCTTTTGAGAAAATTGGTTCAGTGTGAGCAAGTCCAATCTTCAATAGCTGAGTCTGTAATGACCCTCCTACAAGTGTTTGCTTGTTCTGGAACAAAACAACCTTTAATGAGCTTTATTTGAAGAGCTAAAATTTCAAAATACTAGGAAGGATCTCTCAAGCTAACCTTTGGTAATTATAAAGTGTTTAAATTCTAGTCTCGAATCTCGATTCTTGATTGAACAAGAGCAAGTTAGAAACAAACTTGGGATTATTAGTTGAGTTTCAAAGCGTATCATCAAATAGAACATACAATCATACTACATGTTGATATTGTAAAAAATGACCCCAACATATATTATCCCTTAGTTTGAAATGCTTAGGTGCATTCCAGTGCTAGCAATGGGGCCTGTGGGTTGCTTGCATTGGGCATCACATCATGAGATTCCAATATAATCATGTCTTTTCTTTCCATCTGCAATTAAACTCCATTTTTGGCATTGTTGTGTGTTAGTGCATGGATGTTGTCATTCCATGGGCCTAACGACTAAATATCTAACCCGATAACCTCATTATAGGAAACTAGTTTGTTGGCTAGCAAACTTTGTTATACATGTGTCATGATGTCATTTTGATTAGAACTTTTGACTGCCAATTGTCTTTTGATTGCACATAGCAGAAAAATATATGACTAAATACATGCACAAGATGCATCCAAAATTAACTGCAAAAGATCGAAAGGAAATCCACTATTACTGTGGAATATGGTCATGTTTGATAAAAAAATTTACTACATCAAAAGAAATAAGCAGTTGAACTATCTTATAGATGACATCCCTAACTATGTAAACGTAAATACCTGAAATTCAGTATTGTTCTTTATTGCATATTTAAAATAGAGGGACCTGTAAAATTAGTATCAAACACATTTATATGCAAATTTTTTCATGTACATCATGGTTAATTGGTTAGTTGGAGTGCAATAATTGAGATATTCTAATAACGTATTTCCTTTATCTAGAAGAATGACTTGTACAATATAGAAGAATGTGCCTTTTGTTATCAGAGGAAGTGTTTTTTTTCATGCTATCATTCCTCAGTCCACCACTCAAAAACACTTCTCTTAAACTAATTTTTCACATGTTTCTAAGGTTTCCTACATGTGTTTTAATAGAAATAGTTATGTTTTCTAGGACCAAGCAATTGGGTTTCTTAACATCGAAAAATAGACACCTGAATGCCAATGGAAAAAATTATGCATGGACATATAATATGTTTTCATTGTTTGGAAATTGTCTTTATATATATTTCATATGTGGCATACTTTCATTTCATTGCCTAGAACTTATACTTTTATTGTTTGTACAGGTTCTAGAGACTGTTGATACACTAGGAGAAGTTACATAAAGTGTTGATTACTATGTTGATGGGTGTACAATCTCAACAGGCAATTGTTTTTGCAGGTAAGAACAGTCTATGATGAATTTTTAGGGTTTTTCTATCTCTCAAGGTTGATTCAAAGAATGGTTGTTATAACTCATGACTAAGGATCTAAAATTTATCTTGCTCTTTTCTTAGTGGATGTTGGTAAGATCTTTTAATTTTCTTTTTTGATGTTGTTATTGTGCACCTTAAGCAGGGTAAGTTAGGGCTTTACTTGCATCTTGCCAATATTATTTGAGGAGACTTTCCTCTTGAAGGATATCTCCATAGTAGGGCCTAGAAGTTCATTGTTTGCCTTAATTAAGCTAAGGCTACTTTGACCTATATAGGGTTACTAGTCTTTGCTCTAATTGGTAAATATTTAAATCCAAATTGAAAAGGGACATTAACCTTGATCTCTTATTTCCCTAGGGTTAAGGACTAAACCCATTCTCTTCTTAAATTTGATCAAAAATCTGTTGTACATATTTCAAAAATACAAAAAAAAATATTTAGAAAAACCGTAAAAATGTAGAAATCATATTTAAAAAAATACCGTGAATTTTGGAATTGTACTCCATTGGAGAAGTGTGCCCTAGTAGGTGTCTTGGTCAATTCCCAAGGGCATGTCTTTCCTGTGGTTTTATTGACAAATATTCCATATTTTGTGTTATATAGGGAAGATTTCACATCTGGTATAGCAGATACAAAAGGTACATCATTCAAATCAGCAAGCCTTGAAAACCTAAAAAGGCAAGGAAAAGGCCTAGGATTGACCCTTGGGGGGTTGGACATCTGTTGGAAAGTTTTAGGTGGGTCCACCATCTATTTTGAGGGATGATAAGGGTTTAAACCATATCTAGTTAGTTATTTCAAGATCTAATTTACTAATTTAGTGGCTTCTCTTACCCTATTGAGGTATGGCCCTTACCCTAATCCTCGGGTGACATCTTATATGGTAAGTTGGCATTGTTTTGGCTGATTTTCCATCTATTTCTAAAGTGTTATTGACTACTGTAATTTCATAACAGAAGTAAGATCTTGTGGTTATCTATTCTAGCATTGATTATAAAGTACTTACTCCTACCTCCTACTAGTGTCATATATATGCTTCGTTGTTTTTAATCCATAAGGCACTTGTCTTAGCCAGGAGATTTAAGATCGTCAATTGACCTCATTTGTCAACTTGTATCTGGTAGGCACTAGTCACAACTTTTATGTCGCTATAAAATCTTAGTTCATCTTTCTTTTACTGTATTAATAGATCCGAAATTTTATGTAAATTACATGCATTAAAACTAGTTCTGGAATAGTAAATTCTATGGTAGATTTATGGTTGGAAATCACCTTTATAAATCGGTTCTGATTCACTACTAAAACTTTATTTAAAAATAGAATTAAAGGTGTCATTTGAAGGTTGATTTCTTGGGTTGAAAAGTTTCAGATTAATAAGAGATTGATGTTTTTAGATCTAACCTATGTTTTACCCTCATGTGTACCTCATCTCACATCTATTTAAAGGTTAAGATTCTCTTTTGTTACAAACCTAAATCACTAGTTCGAAAAATGATATTATTTGAAAATTTATAACATAATTTCATTTATTGACTTGGATCTGGAATTTGAGGGAATTTCATATACATTAATTTATATTCAACCCCTTATTCTAGAATATGCATTACTAAAGATCATCAAAAACATATCTGAACTTCAACATTTAATATCAACTGAGTTTACTGCAAGAATTTACTCATAGTTGATCTAGCAACCTAAGTCATTCTGAAATTTCATCTATTTTTAAAACTTAGTTGCTCTCAGGGAAGTTCCTCATGTGTTGGATTATCCAACCTAAAGTGAGGGAAGTAGTTTCTTAGGTGACACTGACAACTCTTATGAGTTACACTTCAGCTTAGAACCTCGTGCCTTTGCACTAAAGGGTTCTAGTTTGTGTGATAATATGTCAAAAATGATATCTCATCTACTTTATTGGATTTTGCTGTAGACTTGGTCATAGATGATCAGTCTCCTATGGTTATGTATATATTTGTATGTGTATGTATAAAATGTGTATTGTTCGAACAATTCTCTTCTTGACTTTGAATACTTGCCTCTTGTGTTTACTTGTATGTGGGTATATTTTGTATTGCCATTACTGGGATCATATCAATGTACCCATTACACCTATCTGTCTCACCTATACCATCTTTCGTTATAACTTTTTCATATGTGGATATGGCAATGGTGGTTTGACCGCCTAGCATCCCTTAACACTAATTTTTTTTATTGACATTATTACTAACTTGGTCACTTATTTAATATTGACATTAGTATTGAAGATCATTGTTTTCTACTAAAACATTGCAACCTAACTATATGAAAATGTTGATAATAAACAAATTTAAATCCAACTATATTGGCAGCCAACTTAAATGTCTCGAATCCTAGGTGGTTTATCTTTGTGGAGAAATGGATGTTCAAGAAGCTTGTGAGTCTTTGATTCCATGTTGAAGGGTATGAACATCAGATTAGTTATTCAACTACAAAGATAATACCAAAGGTTAACATAGGTGCATTGTAAGCTAATTTCAAAGTCCTATAGCTGATTTCACTACTTCCACAACTCTGGGTTGTTGGAAGTTGGCTGATTTGCAAAAATGATTTAAAAAAAAATCTCAAATTACACAATTTGTATTGAATGACGGTTTAAAATTGTCGGACCATATTTTTCATAAATGGTCATTTTCCTTATTAATTTTCATTTCAAGGAATTGTGTAGATAGTGGGAATTAGGTTGACAGTTTATGTTGTCATGAATGAATAACGATGTCATTTTGCAAGTGACGTGTTGTACAAATATATGCACAAGGAGTTCGTATCCTTGATGGTGGATAAATGACATAGGAATTTTGCATTGAAGTTCCAAATGCTGATACAAGTTCAAGTTCTGATAATGCAGTGGTATCAATTGTGTCTATTGTGGATCCTTATGTGTTATTAATGATGACTGATGGAAGTATTCAACTGATTGTTGGAGGTTAGAATTTTTTGTACTTGGTGCATGGTGTCCTGACTCATCATGAAGATTAAAATGCAGTGCCAAGTATTATATGAAGTGTGTTGTTATCAAAAGTATTGGTTGTTTTCTTCTTTGGTTACTTGTAAGTTCAAATTTTGTGTAACGAGTGAAATCTTTTCACCAAACAGTTGACATATCTTTAATTTTTAAATTTGTGCTTTTATAAAACACTTTCTTTTGGAGTATACAAAATAAATAGTCTTAGAAAACTTGCCCTTTAAACATATTAAATATCTAGTAATATCATTGAGATGACAAATCACTTATCGCAATCTAAATTGTTCACGGGAGTTATTCACTTGTAAATGCTATGAACACAGTTTCTAGCAATGAATCGACATATCGGTCCTGTGTTAATCATTCTCCAATGAATTTATTGATAACAGGGATGCTAGTATGTGGCAATTCTTTTGTATAGTAACCAAATTGAAGTGATTGGTTTCAGTGGTTGGATTCACTAGTATGGAATGATGACAACTCTTGCATTGAATTGTTTCATGCATTAAATACTCTTAGTAAAGCAATGTCCATTCATAGATGGGTGCTATATATGATATATGTGTTATGGAAAGTACTTCTATTTGTAGGTATATCAAGGTGTATTTTAATTTTAAGACATTTTGTCAAACTTTAATTGTAGTCATCTTCTAAAATCACATATAAATTTACTAAAAACAACTAAATTAGTGACCAAAAAATGAAAAATGCAGAACTAGGCATTAAAAAGGATGAAACATGTGGCGCTAATGATGAATCCAAACATGGCATTGATATGGTAGAAAAATAAGATGTTACTTTGGATGAAAAACATGGCGCTAAATAGGAAGCAAAATATGGTGCAACAATAGAAGAAATATTTGGCGTCATTTTGGTAGAAAAACATGATGCAAAAAAGGAAGCAAAAAATGGTGCAAATTTGGAAGCGAAAATTGGCACATATTTCGAAGTAAAACATGGTGGAAAATGGGATGCTAAAGTGGTAGCAAAAATGGATGCAATATTGGATGCTAATTTAGATGCTAACATGGTACTATTAAGGATGGAAATATGGCGCTAATGGGGATTCCATTTAAGAAGCAAAAGTAGACACTCGCTAGGAAACAAAATATGACGTTATTTAGGAAGCAAACCTAGAAGTTGTTTAGGAAGCAAAGTTGGAGGCTATTCTGGAAGCAAAAAAATGGTCGCTATTTTGGTCGCCATAAAGGATGATATCTAGGAAGCAAAAAGAGACATTTTTTTAGACACTTTAATTTTTGTCCATGATGCATCCCATTTAGCGTCTAGTTTGACAACTCAATGTAAAAAATAAATACACTAAAAAGGGACACTAAATAGGATGCTAATTCCAGGATTTGTTGTAGAGTAAGTTATCCTTTTTTTATAGAAGCTTAAAATCCTAAACTATTTGTATAAAAATATAAAGACATATTTTATGTTGGAGGTTGATTTAGTGCTTAAACATTAAAATTGGCCATTATTTTCCTAGATAGGATTTTATAGTTTAAATATTCTTAGTATTTGATGTACTTATATAACATAGTTTACCTTAGACATAAACCCTAGTTATTTAATATATATAGCTATTTGTGTATTGTTCCACCTTAGATGAAAACTTAAACAGAGATTTCATAAATCTAGGCAAAACAAACCTTATTAGCATTTAAGACTAAAATAGTATATTAATCGTTGCATCTAAAACATTCATATGAACTATTTATAAAAATTATAAACCTACATACCATAGATCAATCCTATGAGTTCTAGAACTTAAAACTATGTTAAAAAAATTTTAAAAAAATTAATAAACTATCAACTAAAAGAAATAAACTAAGCCATAGTTCAAATCTCTCACACCAACAAAATCCAACTCTAAACATATATTCTCAATGCTGGCATATTTCATATTTCCAGCGCATATGCTTCCATTTCCACTTTAAAAGAAAACATATAAAACATATCATAAACATTATTCAAAGCCTTTAAAGCCTTTAAAATAAACATTAAATCCATGCTAATAAAACATAACAATGATAAGTTTTATTAAAACCAGCCTAGCCATCGAATCCTATCGAGTATTGGCTATGTGATAATTTCACATATTACATTACAAAATGTTTTAACCAAGCCGAGCCAGCGAAACTTGGGAAGGTTTGGCTGTAGGCCAAATTACTTAAAAACATATCAAACAACTAACGATAAATAGAGAACCCAACTAACCATTTATATCAACAAAATTATTATGACAAAGTCATTATGTTTATCATTCAATTAAAACGCATCCAGGATCAAATTTTGTGAGATTTCCAAAACCCACGTTAATTAAACCACAAGTCTAAATCGTTAAAACAGTCGAGTATCGAATGTTGTAGGAACCATTCCTAAAAAAAACATAAACGTTGCGACTTGTACAATAAGGGTTTCGCTTCTTAGTCTTCCCAAAATAACTTCATTATAAATAGACCGTTTAAACCAAATAGAGCTACGCTTTTTTTTTACCATTGCAGAGTCGTATTCTACCAACATAACCCAATAATTACAGGCTACGTATTCACCCAAGGGCCAAGCCAAGCTTCTATGCTCACGACAGTAAGCTAAAGTCCTAACCACAACATTTAAAACATAAATCCCTTCATCAACGATTTTACCATGATAAACATACAATGCATAAAATATATAAAATACAAATTCTAGTTATCCACGGTGCCATTGTACGAAATTTCACTATATGTAATACAAAACACACCATTAAGTTAAAACATATAGCTTCCATTAAAACGTTAAACCAAACACATTACAAAAACATTGCAACACAATGTAATCTTACGCAGAGTAGAGACAAGTTCGCAGAGTAGAGACAAGTTTGGACAGTCGCATCTTTTTATTTATGAATTTTAGGGACATTACAACAGTGCAACCAAGTGTTCATTTACCCAAATTTCTTTGATAGATATTGGTGGTTCATATTAAGACATGACACTATATCTAAGCATGTTTCTTAGAACAACAATGTTAACATGACAAGCAAGGAAGGTAATAAGGGTGATGGCAACAAACAGTGATATGTACATGTTTTATTTCATCATTTATAGAGTGAGATATCATTTGTTACCATTATCTTTCATTTTCTAATTATATTGTTTGTTTTTCATGTTATGATGGTGTAAATTCAAAGTTTATTACTAGATCCAATGTTTAAATAGTTTCACTTGGTTAACAACCAATATGATGTGAAATATGGTTTATGTCTTTAAAGTAATTTATGATTGTAAAGAATGATTATACATCATTGTCCAAATTACTCATATTATGTCTTCTCTATACATATAATTACAATATGAAAACAACTTACATGATTCAATTTTATTTTTGTAAAATCAAAGGCTAACATATTCTTCCAGACTGTAAGTTGTCCTCTAAATTTTATACTACTATTGCAATAATTCTTGTATTTTATGATGTTTTTGTTTTAAATCATGTTAGGAATTATAATTGCATTGATTTATGACATTTCTGTTAGATTAATGTAATGTTTTTTTATTATACGATTCGATTAAGTTCAATTAGTGTATGGCCTTGGTAACAATGTAATTTACAAAAAAGTTAAGGTGCTCTACAATGAATTAAATATTTATGACCTTGATAACAATTAAATTTGGAAGAAAAATCAAGGTGATGTCTAATTTCTCCATCAAAATTTGAATGTTTGTATTTAATGATGTTTTTGTTATAAACTATAATTTTAAGAATTATAATTGCGTTAATTAAGTTTGATTGAATTTATGCATCTCTATATTTCTAGGAGGTTTAACTCCATCTTAGAACTCGTTGAGACAATAAGGATTTAGATGAAACAATTAACAAAAATGTATGCTTAATATTTATTCGCCTTATTTTATGGTTTGTAAATCGGTATGTAGTTTTGATTTGTAATTTGAATCCATGGTTTTTAATTTCACTAAAAATATTTCATAAACGTATCAAGATATAATAACTAATTTATATTTGATTAATTAATGTAAATTTATAATAATTTATAACTAATATGAATTTATAATAACTACTAATATAATAACTAATGTATCCTATGTTAATCTAATAATTTTTATAACTAATATGAATTTATACTATTTTAGAAATTGGATATATTCATTGACAAACTGAAATTACATGAATATTTGATATATTAAATCTTACATAATTCTGAAATTATTATTCAATACAAAAATATTCCAATGTTATTAAATAAATCTGCAAATAATAATATTAGAAAATAAAAATAAAAAAACAAATTTTTAAAAATAATAACATTAACAAACTAATGTTACATCAACAATTAATTGCAATTCTTTCAACACTAGCTAGCTTTAAAGCTCATTTTTAGAGGGTACAAAATGTGTTCCTTGAATGTGGAATAAAGTTATATTATATAATGATGATCATCATGATTAATAATAATGAGTTTGGAGAATGCAACTTTTGGTTTTACAATTGAGAGAAAATGTTGTTCTTTTAATTAAGTATTTTTCTTTCTTTCGAATAGAGCTTTGATATTTGTCATTGTGAAGAGAGTTATTGCAAAAAAAATTAAATTGTTTTATGATATGTCATAAATAGGCCATATTCATGTTCATATTTACATTTTTTTGTGATGTTCATATTCATATATACTAATAATATTACAATATGATAATACTTTATTTTTTCTTATGGTGTTTGGCAATTAAACTTATAAACTAAACAAGATTCATTTATGTTTATATTTTGAATATATAGTTAATTTAGACACAACATTATACAATGAAGAGTTAATTTCCTTATTACACAACAATCGTAAATTTTAGAGTTGCGACAAATTCATCCATAATTTACAATGCAAATTGAGATGTTTTTGTCGACTAAATTAATACTTAGTGATTGAAAGAATCACATGATTTTCAATAGTACACATTTATTTTAGTACATAAGCATATGATCATCATTGTTTTCAATACATAACAAACATAAACATCATGATCATGCCACCATAAACATAATAAACATCATACTAACATAAACATAAGCATAATTAATTAATGTTCCATGATCATCACATTCACCATATAAATAAATAAACATGAAAAATGCAAAATAAATATAGATATGAACATATATAACATTAAATTCATGATACAATAAGTCAAATATAATATATATCTAGTGCAATAACTACTATGACATATTTGATCCACCTTCTCCAGCAGAAGGTGGTCTACTCTATTCCTCGTTCTTGTGGTAAGCTATACATTGGTGAGACCGGTCGCCCCATAAATGTGATATTAAAGGAGAATTGTTCAGACATAAGGTATAACATAACAAAAAGATCGGTGGTGGAAGAACAATCCATCAAGAACAACCATTACATGTGCATGGAATAGGCCAAAGTCATAGCCAATGGAGATCATTACATTAGGAGATGCATTTGGGAAGTGGTGGAAATTGAAAAGAAACTTAAAAAATTTAATGGAGATGATGGTATGGTTATTAGTCAAATTTGGAAACCTCTCATCCATAAATTAAGAGATAAAGAGACTATTCGATAGATTCTTTAAATCCCTAGTTAACCAACAATATTCAATTACTCTTGTATAGAGGATGTTGCCTCCAATCCTCTCACATTTCTTCCTCATGATGGAATTTGTTGAGAAGTCCAAAACGTATGTCGAATTGTACTAAAAAACTGACAGTTATCCATACCAAAACAATAAAGATAAATATCTCTTTGACTAGAGCTAGATGCATTAGCAACACCCAAAGGAAGTATCAACACATATACCAACAGAGGCAGAGGCTCAATACCTATACCAAAAAGAAAAATAGATATGAGAGGAGGAGATATAGCTCCATCAAGACGAAGTGTATGACCCTCTCTAAGAATATCTAAAATATAAAAAAGTTAAGTAGGAGTTGGTGGATGGCCAAACCGATGAGTAGGATTGAAGGGGTCGAGCATGAGTAGAGAAGATGATGATGTAGGATCGAGAGGAAGGTAGAGTAGGAGTAGAGGACTAAATGATGATAGAGGAGGAGGATGAGGTTGTGGATAATATGTCGAATGTGGATGACGATGACGTGGATGAGACATTGAAGGTGGAGGAAGAGGATTTGGATGAGATGTCGACGGTGGAGAGGAAAGAGATGGAGGATATGGAGGAGGTGCAATGGACGCAGGAAATTGAAAGAATTAATCAATAACAAAAATGACCAAAAAATTCATATGACAAAGAATAATCCTCCATATCTACGCAAGATCAAGTTCCTCACGAATGTTAAGCAACCATATAATATGAACACCTATGTCTTCCACCAATCTGGACAACCTGTCTACCACCTCATGAATATATGTATCCTAAGGCCTAAATGGATGATGGCCACAATTTATATTAGCCAATTATGGGATAACTTGATCTTGATCCTCCATATCCTGATCACCATGAGCAACATGAGGCGACCCAACCTCTCCATCAAATCTACCAATAACTGCAAAATATATAGTACATAATAATAATTCGACAATTTCATTAAAACTTTAATAAAAAATTTCAAAAATAAAAAGAATGAACCTAAATACTAAATAATCAATTTGGTGACTGCATATTTATGAAATCAATTCATAGATAGGATAGGAATGGACAAGACCGAAAAGAAAAATCAATCAAAGAGACCCCAAAACAATAGAATCCCTAGTGGAGTCATCAATTCTGTTGTTAGAGAAATCTATATTATGGTTTTAGTTTGAGGGTACAAACATACTATGGGTTTACAGACAGACAAACACAATTACAAGTCTCATTAAATAAGAAGAGAGGAGGGATGTACACCTTGTTTTGAAGGTCAATCTTAGCTTGTCCTCTTCCCTCCAATTCTTTCGAGCTTCCATTCTCCAACACCTACAACAAACAAAAGAAACCTTCCTCAAAGTAACTTCAGTTGTTATAACATATTATAAATGCACATATGTAAAGATTTCAATTCAAATCAAATAAAAATCTAGATCAATACTCAAAAAAAATGAAACATGTACCACACATTGATGGAAGGAAATGACATTCTTTATTCATAGAGTCAGTGGAAACATTACAAATCCTATGCTTGATGAGTCTCATGTACAAGACCTAGATCTCAGTCTTCTTGAATGGAATTTCTCTAGTATAACTTATTTTCCAAAGTTGGTCCCCTTTCCTCATGCCTTTCCCCTCTTTTTATAGTTGTTTGGGATGAAATATTTCAAGGTAAGCATGGTCGGGGAAGTCGGAGAGGTTTCCAAACCAACCCCAAATGTCCTTTGATTAATATATTTTTATTTTTAACTAATTCTAATGAAATACACAGGTTGTGATGGAGTAACTTGTCAATGATACACAAGTTTCCAAACTCGCGTATTCAACATTTGAGATCCATATGTAGGTTTCTTGTGTGCACCTCATGTATGGTACGCAGGTTTCTATAAGGAAAGTTATGTATTCCAAGTGAGTTGATATGCAAAGATAGATGATACCCTAGCTAATGATATGTATCAAGGGTCCAATCCTCTTATAAATCTAGGGCTACCTCTATCCATATTGTCTTTTTGTGTGATGACACATTTGGTGCCATTCCTCTCATGGAGAAGTGACATTTCGAGGTATAACAAAGTAAACTAGGTTTCATTTTGTTATTAGATAATAGGATTGTGTGGAATCTAAGATACACTTCAAAATAAGATAGCATTCATCTCCTATTGAAAATTTACATGCAAAGAGCACTAACTTATGACACTCGAAATCCTATAAAATCAAATTCAAGGCTCGTTATCAATGATTGCAATGCTAAAGATTTCCTATCATAATTCTAGATTGACCATTAATAAAGCGAGTTTGTTGGTCTACAATTATTTTCTTCTTTTCAATATGTGTTCTTAATATTTTGACATTACATGTGTAATTTTTGTCTCTGTTAGGATTAAATTAGTTGATTGGACATTCATTTCTCTTTTTGTTAATTATTGTAAGGTTTTAGCAAGCTACAAAGTGGTACACCACTCCCTAGCTCCTTAATAGAGACTATGCCAAATTCCTAATCCATCATAATGCATTTATTTACCATTATAGGGTTTGGATTCATGGACCGCGTCAAATTCCCACATAGTGATTTCCCATAGTTCACTCGCGAGTGTCAATACAAGGGATCATACAATCCATATGATTCCATCTTTGCATATGTTGGGTTATTGACGCCAGGTTCCAAATAGTCATTTCCTTTTTCAATCCCTTCTCATGCTCTTTTGTCCCTAAAATATCACAAAAACAATAGAATTTTTGTTGGTCCTCTTCCCCTATAGTTTTGATTAATAGATTTCCAATGAGACAAAGAGAATCATGATCAGAGTTTTTATTCAAAATTCAAATCCAAATAAAGTGTGATGAACATATTTCGTTACTCAAAAACTTCCAATGTAGATAGGATAGATAGTACATGAACACGTATATAATAAATGTATAATACTTTTACTGATTGATAGATATTATGCTTACAATACCATAGGACGGTTTACGTATATAGCATTGACTGGTTAACATGGGAAATACGCCATGTAATTTCATTAGGTCATACCTTTTAGTTAAGACAAATCCTTTAACTTACTATTATCATTATGATTTATAAATCATTATGAACAATTAATTATTATTTTAATATTATTATTATTGGTATATTTATCTTCATAACGTTGTTTGTTCCTTTTTAAGATGATTTATCTTCAAAGCATAATTTGTTGGAAGACTTATCCTTCATCTTACTTGCAAATCCTTATTGCAATCTTCTGTGTTGGTAGTTGCAACACTTGATAAACGAGTCAATATGTTCGTTTATACATTGAGTAAAAATATTGCATCATTTGTGAAGTGTCTATCCCAAGTTAATATTCATTGAGACCTTTTTCTTATCGATTTATTGGATGGGACTTGTAAATTTTTGTTTCCACGTAGTTTGTTAATTTTGTTTTCATTATTTTCATTATTTTTTTAAATCATAGCTCATATACTAGTAAGGAGAATATTGTTTATGTCTTTTGACCTTGTCATTGTTCATAATGATTCTAATGATTTGGATGACGATACAGTATTCCGATCTCTTGTGGTTGTTTGTTGAAAACATCAAATTTTCATATTTTGGGGAATAATTGGATTGGGTATGTGTTTGCTCCTTTTTCTGATAGCTAGATTTTTATATTTTATAACATTCTTATTTAAATGGTTTTGATCATTTCTTTTTTTCATCCTTTAATTCTTTGTTGGTAATTTACGCAACCCTTTTTTTATTGAATTCTTATCGTTCTTTAGCTTCTTAATTTGTGTAAGTAAACTTTGATTATGATTCCTTAAACGTAAAATTTCTTCATTAAAATTTGATAATTAATTATTGAGTTCGTCATACTTTTGTTCCAAATTCTTATTTTATTGCCTCTCATCTCTTAACTCTTTGATTTTTGAAATCAACTTTTGATTTATATCCTTTATGGAATAATTTTCTTCATCTTTCTGTGATGACTTTATTCAAAATTTTTAACTTTCCTTCTAATTCTCTATGATTTTGTTGTTGATTCTGATTTGAGTTCGATGAAAGAGAAAGATTATTTGAATTGATTTCATGCAACATTATTTTTTGGTTAGGTTGTCAAATGATATGTACTTTTTGTCAACATTCATGGTAAAGGTGTCGATATATTGTAACTAATAATTTTTTAGAATTACATTAACTTCCTTGGTTTCTAAGACATAGAAAATGTATGTTTGGGAGTATTTGTTGATGTTCAATCCTAATTTATTAATATCATCATCATGCTGTGGTGAATGAGGTTTGTTAACTTCCTCTTTTGAAATTTGTAATCATTTTCCAAATTAGTTTCAATATAATAATGTCAATGCTCAGGATTATAGTCGTATTTTGGATCCATCCTTGCATATGCATGAAAATATTGTTTGGTTCCGAAATATGACTGAGGTGAATTAAACCTTTGTTCCATTTCAATTTGATGAAAATTAAAACTTAGGAGTTAAATGGTATTTCGACACTGTCTCTAGATAATATCAAATATTTTTTGTTCGTAATATTATAATACATGAACCACATAAACGTTTCGCTTTTTAATGTTTCTTCGATTCCACCTTGTTCAAATAAGTCAACACATTTTTTTGTCTTAACCTTTAATCACTTTTAAACCAAATTTTCTCTTCCCTTTATTCCTATAGGTGCATCTCTTCTTTGTGGTCATGACTCTCTCCTTTGGTTCCACACAAGAGAAACAACCCATTTCCAATATGCCTTAGTGAAGCTGTTATAGTATATACTGACAAAACTAGACATAATCAATAGAAGGAAAAACTAGTTGGTGGACTCGTATGATTTCGGTAACTAGCCAGGGCATCCAAGATCTCTACATAAGCGATACTGGATATCTACGTGATACATTAGATGCAAAAGAAAACCATAGATAAAACTAGATGTAACACCCCGGTTTTGACCCTGTTGCATTAAATGTACATGATGTATATATTGCAATTAATCATGGTGCGGAGCTAAAGGAAAAAAGGCCCACCATCAATTTGTCTGTGTTATGTTCTGCAATTGAAAACGGTGCTGATGGTATATCGTGATATACGACACATATTAAGTTTTGTCATCATGTAAATATGCATCTTTAATTAAAATGAACCTCGAACAGCAATGTTTGCGGCAACTAAATTGAGAAGGGGCATGATTTTCACAAGGATAAGGGTGAGGGTTGTCAAACCTTGGCCAATGGGGGAAAAAGCCATGTGTCACCTTCCCTTCTCTTACCCAACTACCACCATTGAAAACTTCTGCTATTAGTTGGGGCAGTTATGGCTGGGAGTGGAGTGTGGCATGACTATTAGTCCTTGCCCACACGCACACTCCACCAACGGATTGAACCTCACGATGGGCAGAAGAATGACTATGCCATTCATTCCATCGACTCCACTACACATTCTCTCTGTTGTCTATTCATCTTCACGCAAGAACAGTAGTTTGATTGTTCCCATGCACAGGCTTCTTTCTTGTTTGGTTTCACACAGCTAGGAGAGAGAAGCCGTCTCCACTGTCATTGACATTTTCCACACAGAGGAATCAAGTGTGTTTCAATCCGTATTTGAGATTGGGTGTGAGTCTTCTCTCACGCACTGGGTTTTGCGTTGTTGTTACTCCCATAGCAAGCTGGGAGCCATTTGGTCACTATCACCCACAATTTTTCCTATGGAGAGCCATTTTTTACGCTCAGGGACTGTGTGTAAGTTTTCCCTACCGAATTGTGGCTCGCGCATATGTTTTTCCCCTCTGTATTTTGGGGTTGGTGCAAGTTTCCCTCACACATAGGTTGGGAGACTGTATTTTCTTCCCCAATGTGGTCTCTGTAAGTTTTCCCAGTGACTTCATAGTCCAGGACGGACTGTTGTTTCCCCATGTCGTGAGTTGTGTGTACTGATACATTTTGGGATTATTGTAATTCGCTTGGAAGTCGTTTTGGCCATGATAGGGCCAAGAATGAATCAGGAGTCATTTCCCTGTTTAAACTGTAACTGCTGATTGGTTGCATGTGTGCAATGGTTGGTCTTCGGACTGTGTAGGGAGCAAGGATGGGGGATTGGTTTGCTTGATAAACCTGTTGTGCTTGGAAACCACACAGGCAGAGCTAGAGGGATGGATTTCTTCTCCACAACCCTTGAATAGCACTGGAAGGGAAGTCAGGTCCTGATGGACTATGTAGCAGAGAAAGGACCGATTCCTTATGTTGGGTGTCTATGGGTGTCTTAGAAGTCAGGCTATTTCTAGTGTAGGTGTTCCTGGCTCTGTAATGATCTCACCAGCTTAGCATTTATCCTTTCTCGACTCCTTAATGGCCTAATAAACCCAACTGTGTTGACTTGGCTGTGTTTTGTGTATCGTTGGCTATGTGTAAGCCTGCTTGTTCCTTATTCCTTGGGGAATCATGCCCAGCTTGGGGGTGGCAGCATTGCTGAGAGGTTTAGGAGCATGCTAGCCTATGGTTGGGTGGAACGTTACAGCGACGTAGCTAGTTGTGGAATGAGTTCTTCATAAGATAAGTAATCTTGTCTAATTTACTTCTGCAATCATTTTACTATTAATGAATATGGTGAACATGTTGAATGCTTGTATGAATGTATGTTACTTCCGCTGTGTATGAAAAATAATTGCATCTGTGTATGTTCTATTTCAATGCATTTTGTTTCAGCATTTCAATTTTTTTTATGAATTCACATGTTCATGGGGCTGGTTGCCCAAATGGTTAAGGCCATGGTAGCGTCCTCTTCGTCGGTCGGAGGGAAGGGGACATTATAGCGTGGTATCAGGGCTGATGTTGTAGCATGGGCCTGAATGAGCCATAAAAGATGTAGTGACAAAGGCAGGATTTCTTTCTACCTAGCAGAAATAAGAAGTTTATGACAAAAAAAAAATTCCACAAAATTTGTCTAAGTGTCTGAACTATCGATTCTTTAGAACACTTAGTGGGAAGGACTTCCGATGTAGTGGAGAGCTAGGCAAAAGCACACCCGAGGAAGGATAGTTGGAAGGATGGCTAGACAACTACGCGTCCGATGGGTATGGCCTCCAACCACCGACACAGAAATAAAGAATAATTTTTTTTTCTAAGTAACGAAAACATCAGCCATTGGAAGCAGAAAGGGGTTCATGCACCCACCGTTTCAAAAGGCTAGAGCACTAGCCTTCCGATGAGAAGAGACTACCAATATCGATCAGGTTATGCCTTAGTAGATTGGGCCACCGATTGGGAGAAGATCAAAGATGATGGGTCGTCGTTGCAGCTGCTGATGGAACTATTTCGTTGATAAAAGAAAGAGGATTGAGCCGATCAAGCGGCGGAAAGGAAGACAAAAGGGAAAATTTTTAAAATTTCTCTAAGTCCTGGAATCATCGGCCATCGGCGATGGTTAGTTGAATACAGTGACAACACCTAGTTAATTCAGTTTCCAATGAGCTACATCGGATGAAGTTAGTGGATTTAATGTCCGCTATCGTGGCTGCCTAATGGACTATCATTCTGAAGGTTAGAGGATTCGACCACTGATAGTGGATAAACCTTCTGACAGTCGATGAGTTTATGGTCCGCCAAACCCGCAGTGGGATCACCACCTACCATTGCCGCTGTCTAGTGGACTATCCTCCCGATGAACAGTGCACCTGATTGTTGATTAACAGTGGAAGAAGCTAGTTGTTTTGACCACTGACACATCGGATTGATAGTTGGAATGAGACCCGATTCTACACAAGGAAATTTTGAGTTTTTCAACTGGGATTTCTTAGTAATTTAGGCAATTTTTCAGTGGGATTTTGAGTGGTTTTTCTGTGGATTTTCAGGGCTGAAAAGGAGAAACTTGGTAGCAATATTATGTGATAGATTGCATGAAAATTCAAGATTTACAAAAAAAATAAAAGTAACAAGCCCCCTTGACCCCCATCGTCCCCCTCAGATAAACGTTCTTTCATGAAGAAAATATTGTATTTGGGGAATTGTTATTTTATGATTTTTCTAGGAGAAGGTAGGTAATTCTTATTTATGTCAATGATATGCATCTAACAGTTGTGTTACTAACATGTTTGCAGAATCATAGTCACCTTCAAGAGCAGTATTCCAGGTAGTGCAGTTTGGTAAGTAAGTTGCGGTTCAATTATGAGAACCCATGACGGATATGATGCTCGGGATTCTTAAGAGCTTGCCCAAGATGCAATAGGAGAAAATGTCTATAACGAAAATGATGACATAGAGTCTAATGGAAGGATATTCCAAGAGACACCATCAGATGTTGCAACCACTGAGAGAAGCTTGATCAAATCCCAGGAAGAGCAACAGCAGTTGAATGCTGCGATGTTGCGGAGTTTGACAGACTTGCAAAGAAAGATAGACTCTGGACAAGGTACAATGAGACCAGAAGGAAGTAAGAGCAGTACTAGGAGAAGGAGAAGGAATTCTAGTGGATCATCTGATTTTGAAGAATCCAGTGGGGATTCCAGTTCTTCTTCTCATAAAAGAAAAAGAAAGAGACACCATAGGGATCGCTCTCAGGATGAATTTAAGAAAGCTAAACCTCCTACATTTGATGGTGAGGTAAATACTGGACAAGAGGCTGAAGCTTGGCTTCTTGGAATAAAGAAGTACTTTCAAGTGCATGATTATTTAGGAAACATGAAGGCAAGAGTTGCCATATTCAATCTGAATGAAAGAGCATCCATTTGGTGGGAACACTTCAAGCGAATAAAGAGGATCAATGAAAGGAGACTTAAGTGGAAATAGTTTAAGAAGTATTTCAAGAAGAAATACATCTCTGATAGGTATTATGATGACAAGATTAAGGAGTTCCATGAGCTGAGATTGGGACAGCGGACCATGGAAGAATATGCAAATAAGTTTTTTAAGTTGTTGAGGTATGTCTGGTACATCAAAGATGAAAAATTGAAGGTCTAGCATTTTCTGAGTGGATTACCTCAGTCTTACAAAGATAGAATTGAGTTTTATCAACCTAGAACTCTTGAGGAAGCAATAAGGAAGGCTAAGTATTGCTATGAGCAAAGAAAAGGTAAGATGGATTACCATAAGGCATGGAAGGATAAGAAGAATGAGAATTTTGACCAAAGAAAGAAAGGTTTCAAACCTTCTAACTTCAGGAATCAGCAAAAGTAGCCATCTCAAGCTGCGAGTAAGCCAGTGGAGTGATAGGAGAAAAGCCTAGGATCCACAATAGAATAGAGGGCCACTCCAATGTTGGAAATGTGGAGGACCCCACATGCATAGGAATTGTCCACTCGAGAATGAGAGTGCAAGGCCAGCTTAAAACATTCAAGAAGTAGAAACAGTGGGTCAAGTAGCAAGGGCAGTCCCTAGGATTTATGCAGCACTGGAGGACCATCAAGCAGATCACCAGTCAATTGTGGTTGAAGTAGCAGGTAAGATTGTTGAACAATCTGTTTCTATTTTTATTGACCCCAGTTCTACTCACAGTTACATTACTCCTAGAGTAGTGGAGATTTGTGCTTTTAAGAAGGTAAAGCATAGGAAATCATAGTTAGTTCAGCTAGCCACTGGAACTAAGAGAAAGGTTAGTGAAGTGGTAGAGAAATTTCCATTGGTCATGAATGGATTAGTCACTTGTGTAGATTTGAATGTTTTACCACTTGGTTCCTATGATGTTCTCATTGGAATGGATTGGTTAGAAGCTCACAGGGTAAAGCTTGACTGCTATAATAAGACTTTCGAATGCATGAATGAAGAAGGGAACCTAGTAGTTGTGAAAGGTATTCCAAAGGTGATTTCAGTACAACAAGTTTCAACAATGCAATTAAAGAAGTTCTGTAAGAAGGGTTTCCAGTTGTATGTAGCTCATATTTTGGAAGCACCAGGAGATGAAACTCCTAGGTTGGAGGAATATCAGTTGTTACAGGAATTCAGGGATGTGTTTCCTGATGAGATTCCAGGGATACCTCCAAAGCGGGACATTGATTTCACAATTGAACTTGTTCCAGGAGCAGCACTAGTGTCCAAGGCACCCTACAGGATGAGTACACCAGAGATGCTAGAGTTGAATATGCAACTGCAAGAGTTGTTGGAAAAGAAGTATATACAATCAAGTGTGTCTCCTTGGGGAGAACCAGTTATGTTTGTAAAGAAGAAAGATGGTACACTCAGGTTATGTATTGATTACAGACAGTTGAACAAGGTTACTATGAAGAATATATATCATTTGCCTAGGATTGATGATCTCTTTGATCAAATCAGGGGAGCAAAGGTATTTTCCAAGATTGACTTGAGGTCTGTTTACCATCAGGTGAGAATCAAGGATGAAGACATTCATAAGACAGCCTTTAGAATGAGGTATGGGAATTATCAGTTTGTAGTGGTACCATTTGGTCTCACAAATGCACCAGCTACATTTATGTGCCTTATGAATAGTGTCTTCAGCAGATATCTGGATAAGTTTGTTCTTGTTTTCCTTGATGAAATTCTTTCTTATTCTAAGAATGAGGAAGACAATGAAGAGCATTTGATATTGACATTGAATTTTCTCAGGGGGCATCAGTTATATGCGAAACTGAGCAAGTGTGACTTCTATAGAGATAGAATTCAGTATTTGGGTCACATTATCTCAGAGGAGGGTATATTTGTGGACCCTGAAAAGATGGAAGCCATTATGAATTGGCCTACTCCAAGAAATGTGACAGATGTAAGATCTTTTATGGGACTTGCAGGATACTACCGGAGGTTCATTGAGGGATTCTCCAAAGTTGCACATGCCATCACTTCTTTGCAAAAGAAGGGGATGAAGTTCAAATGGACATCGAGGTGTGAAGAAAGCTTCCAGCGGTTGAAGAATCTTCTCACCAATGCACCCGTATTGAAAGTTGCAGATCCAGAAAAAGATTTCTTGGTGTGTACCAATGCATGCAGACAAGGGCTTGGAGGAGTCCTTATGCAGGACGACCACGTGATATGTTATGAGTCAAGAAAGCTGTAGGAGCATGAGAAGAAATATGCCATTCATGATCTAGAGCTTGCAGCCATAGTACATGCTCTCAATATGTGGAGGCATTGCTTGATGGGTCGAATATTTGAACTCAGAACAGACCATTGTGGTCTGAAGTATTTGTTTGATCATCCTACTCTGAATGCTAGGCAAGCAAGATGGCTGGAGTTTTTATGTGAGTTTGATTTTGAAATAAAGCACATAAAGGGAAAGGAAAATAAGGTAGCTAATGCACTCAGTAGGAAGGTGCAGGAAATGCATGTGGCATCTCTTAGTATTTGCCAATCAGATTTGAGGCAGCAGATTGTTAGTCATGTTGCTAGAGATGAATTATATGAGCAGGTAAAAGAAAAATTGCAGCAGTAAGGTCTTGAGAAGAGGTATGAAGGATATAAATTGGAAGAAGATGGACTTCTCACTTATCAAGGTAGAATTTATATCCCAGATGTAGCATATTTGAGGAGAGTTGTCATGGATGAAATCCATCAAGCTCCGTATTCTGGTCACCCAGGATATCAAAAGACAATTGCTACAGCCAGGAAGCAGTACTTTTGGCTGGGAATGAAAATGGATATGGTTGAGTACATTTCTAGGTGCATGAAATGTCAGCAAGTAAAGGTTGAGCATCAACATCTAGTAGGATTGTTGCAGCCTTTACCAGTTCTGGAATGGAAATGGGAAGTTATTTCCATGGATTTTATTACAGGATTGCCAATGACTTGGAGACAACATGATTCCATCATGGTTGTGGTAGACAAGTTGACAAAGGTAGCGCATTTTATACCAGTTAAGTATACACATAAGACTAATGATATTGCAAAGATCTTCATGAAGGAGATATTCAAATTGCATGGATTTCCGAAGGCAATAGTCTCTGACAGAGATGTCAAGTTCACTTCCAACTTTTGGAAGCAGTTGTTTATAGATCTGGGTATAGAGCTAAACTTCAGCACTGCATACCATCCTCAAACAGAAGGGTAGACAGAGAGAGTTAATCAGGTGCTTCAAGACATGCTTTGCATGTACATGATGGACAAACCAACCAAGTGGGAAGATTACTTACACTTGGTAGAGTTTTCTTACTACAATGGACAGCAGTCATCCTTGGGGATGAGTTCGTATGAAGCTTTGTATGGAAGAAGGTGTAGGACACCCATGACTTGGGATAATCTAGTGAACAGGATTGTTTTTGGACTAGAATTTCTCAGGGAAATGGAGCAAGAGGTTGTAAAGATTAGGCAGAATCTGAAAGCAACATAGGATAGACAGAAAAGCTATGCAGATAAGCATAGGGTGAACAGGGAGTTCAATGTTGGGGATCATGTTTACCTCAGAGTGAGGGCAAGGAAGAGTTCCTTGAAGCTTGGAAGTTGTGCCAAGCTGTCACCAAGATATTGTGGGCCATTTGAAGTGCTTGAAAGAATAGGGCCCATTGCATATGGACTTGCATTGCCTGCTAGTACTAGAGCTCATAATGTTTTTCATGTTTCTTTACTTAAGAGGTATGTACATGATCCTAACCATGTGATAAATTGGGATGTGATTCAAGTGGAATCCGAGGGAGAGTTCCGAATCGAGCCAATACACATCCTCGACAGGAAGGTCACAATGCTCCGAAACCAGGACATAGGGCAGGTAAAGGTGCAATGGGAGCACTACGGACCTGAAGAGGGTATGTGGTAGTAGGAGGATTCCATTCGATTGGCATACCCATTTTTGTTCAATTCTATAGAACACTGAGGCAATACCAATGTAGCATTTTGTTCAATTTTGTAAAGCACTGAGGATAGTGCTATTAAAGGGGGAGGGGAATGTAACACCCTGGTTTTTACCCCGTTGCATTAAATGTACATGATGTATATATTGTAATTAATCATGGTGTGGATCTAAAGCGAAAAAATCCCCACCATTTTCAATTAATCATGGTGTGGATCTAAATGTTTCCGATGGTATATCGTGATATACGGCACATATTAAGTTTTCTCATCATGTAAATATGCATCTTTAATTAAAATGAACCCCGAACAGCTACATTCGTAGCAACTAAATTAAGAAGGGGAATGATTTTCAAAAGGATAAGGGTGGGGGATGTCAAACCTTGGCCAATGGGGGAAAAATCCAAGTGTCACCTTCCCTTGTATTACCCAAATACCACCATTGAAAACTGCTGCTGTTAGTTGGGGCAGTTATGGCTGGGAGTGGAATGTGGTAGGACTGTCAGTCCTTTCCCACACGCACACTCCACCAGCAGATTGAACCTCATGATGGGCAGAAGAATGACTATGCCCCTCATTCCATCGACTCCACTATGCATTCTCTCCGTTATCTATTCATCTTCATGCAGGGACAGTGGTATGATTGTTCCCATGCACATGCTTCTTTCCTGTTTGGTTTCACGCAGCCAGGAGAGAGAAGCCGTCTCCACTGTCATTCACATTTTCCACATAGAGGAATCAAGTGTGTTTCAATCCATATTTGGGATTGGGTGTGACTCTTCTCTCACGCACTAGGTTCTGCATTATTGTTACTCATGCAACAAGTTGGGAGCCGTTTGGTCACTATCACCCATGATTTTTCCTATGGAGAGCCATTTTTTACGCTTAGGGACTATGTGTAAGTTTTCCCTACCAAATTGTGGCTCGCGCAGATGTTTTTCCCCTCTGTATTTTGGGGTTGGTGCAAGTTTCCCTCATGCACAGGTTGGGAGACTGTATTTTCTTCCCCAGTGTGGTCTATGTAAGTTTTCCTGGTGACTTCATGGTTAAGGACAGACTGTTGTTTCCCCATGTCATGAGTTGTGTGTAATGATACATTTTGGGACTGTTGTAATTCGCTTGGGAGTCGTTTTGGCGATGATAGGACCAAGAAAAACTCATGATTCATTTCCCTATTTAAATTGTAATTGTTGATTGGTTGCATGAGTGCAATGGTTGGTCTTTGGACTATGTAGGGAGCAGAGATGGGGGCTTGGTTTGCTTGATAAACCTGGTGTGTTTGGAAACCACACAGGAAAAGCTAGAGGGTTGGCTTTCTTCTCCATAACCCCTGAATAGCACTGGAAGGGAAGTCAGGGCCTGAGGAAATGTGTAGCAGAGAAGGTACTGATTCCTTGTGTTGGGTGTGTGTGGGTGTCTTAGAAGTCAGGCTATTTCTAGTGTAGGTGTTCCTAGCTCTATAATGAGCTCACTATCTTAGCATTTATCCTTTCCTAACTCCTTGATGGCTTGATAAACCCAACTATGTTAGCTTGGCTATGTGTAAGCCTGCTTGTTCCTTATTCCTTGGGGAATCATGCCTAGCTCGAGGGTGGCAGCATTGTTGAGAGGTTTAGGAGCATGCTAGCCTATGGTTGGGTGGAACGTTGCAAGGACATAGTTGGTTGCGGAACAAGTTCTTCATAAGATAAGTAATCTTGTCTAATTTACTTTTGCAATCATTTTACTATTACTGAATATGGTGAACATGTTGAATGCTTGTATGAATGTATGTTGCTTTCGCTATGTATGAAAAATAATTGTATCTGTGTATGTTTTATTTCAATGCATTTTGTTTCAGCATTTCAATTTTTTTTATGAACTCACATGTTCATGGGGCTTGTTGCCCAGATGGTTAAGGCCATGGTAGCGTCCTCTTCGTCGGTCATAGGGTTGGGGACGTTACACTAGAGATAGAGTATCTTTTGAAAAAGAATTTCCATTTTAGAGTTTTAAGAATTATTTTATAATCCCCTTCAATTCAACTTAGGTACTTATGACAATAATATTTCACATTTCAATCATTTGATAAACCCGCGTTAAGGAACATAGGAGTTAAATTTCTATTTTAACTAGTGTATAGTATCAACATCCATAGAATGTGGTCTCTTCCGAATTCACAATCGACACTCTAGGGTGAAAACATGAAGTTGGGAAACACTTTTGCCTTTTTTTGACAAAACAAATTGCAACATTTTATGTTTTTCAACTTCAACCCCTTCAAACCAATATCTCCTTTAGGAATTTCACCTTGAAGTAAACACAAATTTTTTAGAGAATTGAATTATCTAGGTACTCATATATATATTTTTAAATTATTGACATATAGTGGGGCGAATTCGACATCCACCAAGGACGTATACTTTAAAATTTTAAGTATGAATAATGAGTGACGTGTGTGCACTACATTTTTCTTAGTTATTTATTTTAGGGAAATAAAATGTACACTCATAATATACTCTGATCGCACCTATGCATGGACTATATGATGAGGATTTTTAGACTTATACACTATTTTTTATTATTTATCGAAATAACATATGTACAAAAATTGGTGCCTTATTGACACATGTTTTTGTCGTCTCATTTTCTTCCAAATGTGACTCTTATCAAAAAAACTAAAAGAAAGCTTTTGAAGAGGAAACTACAAGGAACATCCTTGTGATTTTTTAAATTTTGTTCGCTTTGTCATTATGATGATATTGAATTTTCACTGTCACTAATTTTTAAGTCAGTAAATTTTTTAATGATAAAGTTTAGAAAAAAATATTCAAAATAGAAATCCTAAATGAAACTAAAAAAAATTATATTATGAGAAAGTAGATTGAATGATGAATTTACTGGTATAAATTCCGAAGGGTAATTCTCAATTTTTGTAGTGTTTTAGCCTTGCTAAAGTGACACATTTATGAAATATGCTGACATGGTGTTGGAAATATTAACTAAAAACTCTCGACTGAGACATTTAAAATATCTCAGGTGAGAGACATTTTCACTTGAAATCTAACCCAAATTTAAGTAAAAATGTCGGCCCAAATTTGTTTTAAACTCTCGGCTAAGGTTTTGTCACATAATGCTCGAAGAATATTTTAGGGGGCGACACATTAAATGCCCATGATTCCGATGAGATTCCACAAAATATGGGCCAAGAAGTGTATATATAGTCTCTCGACTGAGATAGTATTCACCAATTTCCCAATCGAGAATTGCATATCTACATTTCATTCAGGAGTTTGCAAATCACTTGTTCATCCGAGAGTTCGCAAATCACTTGTTTAGTTGAGAGTTCACAAATCCCTTGTTCATCTGAGAGTTCGCATATCTATAATGTAGCCGAGAGTTACTATATCAGCCGAGATTTTGCATTATCCAATTTCTTAACACCACAAAGATATTTTTCTTATGAAGGTATTTTCTTTAACCCGTGTTTTGGCAGGCTGTTATTTTAGTCATCAAACACCTTCTGTGAAAACTAAGACTATGGGGAGATATCCTTCTTCACAATCTAGAGCATGTTAGTTTCATATTATTTTGATCATTCACCCATTAGGTATGGTAGGAATTTTATCAAGGCCACCTGAGCCAGTTTTCCAACACTTAGTCTTTTTCGGGACTTTCTCCAAAGTTATCGTGAAACCCTATTTTGGGAGATCCATAACTTCTTCCTCAAGCACTTTCAAGTCAATGTGAATATGTGGCCAGGTAGACAAAACACCCATCTACACAATGAGCATATGGTGTGGTACTTTTCTTCAACCCAAAAGCTATGGCGATAATTTCCCTTAGGCCACTTGGGAATATTTGCTACTTTGGTGTAAAAGCAACTTGAACCTCTATTTTGGGAGTTTGTTAATTTTGTCATCAAATACCTATTGTGAAAACTAATACTATGGAGATATGTCCTCCTTGAAAAGCTAGATCATGGTAGTTTCAGACTATTTTTATCATTCACCCGTTAGGTACGACAATCATTTTTCCAAGGCCACCTGAGCAAGTTTTCCAACACTTGGTCATTTTCAAGACTTTCTCCAAAATTTATCGTGAAACCCTATTTTGGCACATCCATAATTTTTTATTCATACATTCTCAATGAAAAATCATATCAGTTTTAGGTAGAAAAATCAATAGACTAAAGCTTGACCATATGTTGGGGGAATTTACTTTAACCTATGATTAATAGTGGGCATTTTCGTGAGAATACTTAGGTAATTTTACTTTCTATTGTGCAAAACCTTGTTTTGGCAAACCTATAGTTTTTTCCTCAGAAGTGATTAAGGAAAACTAATACCATGAATAGATATCCACTTCAACAAGCTATATCATGGTATCACGATGGGAGTTTTAGTCAAACCCTGAATTATGGAGGGCATTCTGTTAGAGTAGTTTTGACTCATTTTTCCATACTTAGTCAATTTCCAAAGTTTTGAGAAACTTGCAATTCTTTTCCACACTCATGTCAGGTTTCAACACTAAATTAATGATAGCAACAAGACACAATCGTGTGTCTTTCCAGCCTCATCACACATGGAACATCATCATATTTTCCATGTCATCAAGTTTCCTTTGTCATTCAAATTTTTATTTCACTCAGTTTTCCCTGCCATCATGTCACTAGTACATATGGCTCAATTTTCCCACAAAAGTTTGCCACGAAAAAGTTAAAAAAGTTGTTTTCGTGGAAAAATAGTTTAAATTTTTGCAAAAAAATTGAAAATGGCTCTTACGTGCATCACTATAGCGACGTTCTTTAACTTTTGTCGCAATGCCGACAGCAGTTCGTTGCTAATGCGATGATAGTTCAATAACGTTGCTATAGTGATGAAAGGCCAAGAACGGCGCTATAGCAATGAAGTGCCAATGTTAAGGCTGACATTTGTCTCTATTGTGACGTTCTTGACCTTTCATCACTTTTGCGATGAAAGGCCAAGAACGACGCTATAGCAATGAAATGCCAATGTTAAGGCTGACATTTGTCTCTATTGTGACGTTCTTGACCTTTCATCACTATTGCGATGAAAGACCAAGAACGTCGCTATATCGATAAAGTATCGATGTAAAGGGTTCATCAGTTAGTACATGGAATTATGTTCCATGGATTCTGGTGGCTTAGCTTAATCAAGTGATTCAGGTGCCCAAGGCATGTTAATAACATGGAAGACATAGGTCACAATTTCAACTTTGGTCAAGTCCCTTGGTGTCACCAACTAATAGTATGTTTCAACATCGTTTAACCATTATGTTTAATCTTCTAGAGTTTCATTGTATAGTAGTTTAGGAATGACTGATGCGTTTTGAGTGGACACTCCACCCATCTTGAAGATCCATATGAATATGGGTGGAGTGTCCACTTGAAACACGTTGGTCATTCCTAAACTTATACACAGTGAAACTCCAAAAGATTAAACACAATTGTGGTTAGAGTTTGAGCATCCATGTGTTTGTATATGCAAGGGAAAAGGGTGGATCCCATAGTGTTTTACTTGGAAAAAAATATGAAGTGTACCGTATGGAAATGTGCTTTAGAACTATCTCAACCCTTTGACTTGAAAAAATAATGATGCATATCCAAAGTGTGCCATAGGAAGTTCCACAAATAAACTATTTTTCCTTAGTGAATGTGCATTGTTGCCACTTTCAATAGTCAATGGACAGTACAATCATTTTTTACAAGAAAGTATGCAAGAAATCCCACACTTGAGGTTTAAAAATAATATGAGTAAATAGTGAATTGTAAATTCCTTCCATTAGTGAAATACCATGGGGTAGAAGGCAATACCATGGACCAATACAATCATAGGTCCAAACAATGAACCAACCTGACACACCAAGGAGAATATGTCCAAACACACACACACTCTCTCTCTCTCTCTCTCTCTCTCTCTCTCTCTCTCTCTCTCTCTCACACACACACACACACACACACACACACACACATACACACACAGAGTACATATAACCAAAGGTTGAAAACCACCCTTATCTAAAAAATGCCTTGAAATTTGCATCAACACAATGAGATCTCCACCAAATTTCATGTTTACATCATAATATACTCATATAAGTGTGGATATTATTAACATTGGCTAGGAAATTCAAACAACTCACTATTCAAATAATGATCAAAATGACATGAGTGCTCGACATAGGATCATATCCCATGTCTCAATAAAGTGGCATATGTATGAAATACTTCAATATCTTCAAGGGTGTTCACACTACGATGTCTCTGACCACAAAAACACATTAATAATCATGCTTGAAATATGTAACTAAGGTCACATATATCGAGTGCACCACCTCTAGGTAACCTCAACACACACCATATCTTCATGGGCTAGGGATTTTGTATGCTAATCCTTCAACCAAGCAAAAATGATACTTGTCTATTCACCATAATATCATAACAAATGTACAAGGAGTAATACCATCTAGATATGGTGAGCACTAAATCCAGCACATCATGAAGTTGGCTCATCAACCACAAATATGCAACCATGAACATAAAACCCAACCATGACAACCTATCACCAAGGAGAAATAGATATACTCCAATCCAATTTATGTGCCATCCTCTTGAAGTTACAAACTTTCAAATATTTAAATTGAGTGATAATAATCACACTTTCAATCCAAGGGGTAGCAATTGGGATGTGTGAGAATAAGAGGAAAACACATGTAGTGAAGTTTTCACAAAAAATAAGAAGAGCGCAACTCCATATTAACTTTGGTACAAACTATTAGAAATAACCTAAGAGGACAAATACTTGTGGTTATATTTCAATGAAAGATTGAGTTGGGATACATGCACACATAAAAGAATCCAAAGGGGTTGGAAATCTCTCGTTTGCTCCAAAATAGATCCAAGTCAATATAGATAAGGGATTGGAAGATGCATGTTAATAGAGATAAGGGATTGAAATATTTGGCATTCCCTCTTTCAAACCCTCATTACATTGATGCTTTTATATGGTTGTAAAAATTAGGGCCCAACTATACCCAAAATCAAGTGGAAGCCACTAGAAAGAGTACAAAAACAACTAAAACACACAACTTAACAATGAAAAACAACTTGAGATACTCCTTGTAGAGTTATGATTGTAGTGATAGAGTTTGAGCTCTTAGTAAACTGATTTTATATAGGAAAAATATAATAACCATGAGGAGTGAAAGGTTTTGAGCCAAAATTTCCCAAGGGGGGTTGAGAAGAAAAAAGAATTCATGGGACCTCCAACATAGGGTTTGGATTAAGGATTGGGGCATATTAGAGGACCATTGACCAATAGATAAAAAGAACTTGAAAAACATATATTGGAATGCTACAAGAAGTGGAAATGGAAGAAGAAAGGCCAATATGAAACAACAATATTGAATAGAAAACTTCAATAACTAGAAGAAAAAAATATTCAAGATTATTTGAAACTAAACATATCATGAGATGAAAATCATGCAACAACTCACGTAAGATCTAATGCCCATAGGCTAGAGTATGAAATTGGGATATGAAAGCAACCCAAGGAACCATAGATGAAAATGTTGTATACGATATGTGAGAATGATGAAGTTGAAACAAAACAACACTTTCTTCTTCACTACAGTGTATACTCATGCGTCAAAGAAGGACCCATAAAATAAAATTGGGAGAAGAGAACAACCCAAGGAATCATGGGAAGAAATGTTGTATATGATATGTGCGAACAACGAAGTTGAAATAAAACAACACTTTTTTCTTCATTTTTTTGTGTACTTACACATTAGGAAAGGTCCCAACACTATATTGAGGATTGGGAAGTGAAATTTCACGACCACATATAGACCACTACAAAGCTGGTTGAGATCAATGTGAGTAGAAAAAGGTTCTTAAAATAGAATCCGAGAAAACATTCAATACCCTACCATAACTCTCTATTGCACGAAAAAGAAGAAAGATGCTCTTGGCCAAAAATTGAGGAGATATTATTATTTTTCACATTACAAAATAAAAATAAAAAAGTAAATAAAAACATTACACATCAAACAAATTAAAACCCTCTCTATCTTTAATAGATATAAATTTTCCCTAGTTTTATAAAAAAAAATTGTATTATATTTTTATATTATATCCTGGTATGGGAGCCATCACATTGTCCCTTATAACTCAATATTTTGTTATTTAAAATAATTTTGTATGGTTTCATTCACCACTTTGTTTTTGTTCATTTACAAGTTAACGAGGGTGACAAACGATCGCAATTAATTTCTGTGATGTCGAAATAAGGGTTTTAAAAGGTTTGTTTCCTCTTCTTCAATTCATACAAACAAGAAAGCAATCAGCAAAGGAAAAATGAAGATATAAGAAGTCTACTCCACCTCAAAGAAGTAAAGGATTACGATGCATAGGCACATCAAAGGCCTCGGCCTCAGGGTTTGACACCCGCTGCATTTTTCTAAATTCATTCAAGGGGTTTGAGTTGTTTTTTTACAACAGTTCTATCTTGTTTTTATTATCAGGAAGATGCACGGCTTTTCCTTTGGCAGCAAGTTTTGTTAGGAAGGAGTAAGCACGGGAAGCAACGAGGTTGGTGGTCGATATGATTTGGTAGGTGCACCCGGGACCGACAAAACTGCCCTTGCCCTTGGTATCTCTTACGAGCTCGGAAGTAAGGTAAGTATTTCATTATAAGGAAATATTGCTTTGTACTAAGTCCGACATGTTTGAACATCAAAACCCTAAAACAATTAAACCCCACTCAAAGTTAATCCGTCCAGACGAACTGCGCAGTAGGAAAGAGGAAAAAGGGAAATGGTCATGTTTGAAGTTTACAATGTTCATACATTGCAAATTTTCATTAATTTTTTATTTAAGGGCAATTGTGAAAGTGCATAGAAATATATGCCATGAACTATGGCACGCTAAAAATATGTTCCCTATATGATGCAAAGCAAGCTGAATTCATCCTCAAATCTCTTCCCTAACTCCTGCTCAAATTTGCTCAGGAAATATTCTTTGGCTCCTACAAACATTGGGCAACAGAGTCAGTATAGGAATATCATATTTAAAATTTGAAAGCATAAACAATATTGGCAATTAGAAAATCTAAAATTTAGGTAATAAATATGAAATTATTTGCAAAATAATCGATAAGGCGTTCTGTAGCAACATAACTTATCTTCCTTGAAGGTGTGGTGAGCAATGCTAGCAAAAATCATATTATATTTGAAGCAAACTATACCGGGCTTAGGTGCAGAGCTGTTAGTGAATAAAATATCTAACACAGCATAGTATGTTTCACAAATTTCAGCTTAAGAAATATGAAACAGGCAAGAGCTTAAGATATTATGGTTATTCGGGTTGAAAAGGATCTTCTTTTGTTTTCAATCCAAGGAACATTGACTCTAAATGGAAAGACCCTCAAATTAGAGAGCATGCATCCAAGTGTAAAGTGATGATAATTTATTTGGACCATACCATGGCGATGATTTTAAAATTATACTTGCATTACTTATCGTTGCTCAATAGAGACATAAATTACTGGTTGTGATGCTCATTTGAAAATGAGTTGCAACAAGTTGTGTCTTGAATTGCATTAAACAATATTATTTTTGGATTGGTATGTTTAAATATGTTATCTGAAGTATTTTCTTGGTTTGCAGGTTCCCTTCTGTCCTATGCTGGTGTCAAAGGTGTACTCATCAGAAGTTAAGAAAAGAGAGGTACTCATGAAGAACTTTCGAAGGGCTATTGGTCTTTGTATTAATGAAAATAAGGAGGTTTCTGAAGGAGAGGCAAGCTCCTTAAATTTTTAGAATGGGTTTCTTTTAGCTTTCTTTTATCTTTTAAGGATCTAGTTTGTAAGTCGCTTTTTAGCTATATTTTGCTGACCTTTTCATCTCATCTCAGTCTCTTGTTGTTTTTTGAATTCATACAAGTTGATTTATTTTTATTATATATATTTATATATATATATATATATATATATATATATATATNGGGTTGAAAACAATCAAAGGCACCAAACAACTAAAACTAGATCCAACTATATATGATGCATTGATAAAGGAAAAGGTACATTTGCACCTATAGTATATATTTTGAAAGTAGTTGCATGGGCTCTTCTATCCCCCATCACTTGCACACCCTTTCCTGTTGCATCCACATCCAGATAACTAACTTCTTTACAAAGGAAAATAACTAGACTGTTGTACCTCTAGTTTAGAAAGTTTTCACCCTTGCTACATGTTCGGGTACACAGGGTACTCCCAAAAGACCGAACACCTTCAGCAACCGCTTCACACAAATAGATCATAGATCAACACATCAATATTTGTCACGTGGTTAAAACCCTCGAGAGGGAAACAGTCCATAGCCCCAGCCAGATTGCTACTTGGAGCAATTTATTATGCAAAAGAAAGAAAGTTACATATGAGCTTCTCATAATCGAAAAATAGCCAAGGACCCTCTATGCTCTTTAAATAGAGATAATAGAGCAATCAGGTGTTAAGCCATGGATCAATGGTAGGTATAATCTAAGAGAAGTTTAACCGTCAGATCACTCTATGTCTAGAACATATCGTGACTATCGGATTAGAATATTTACAAATGCATACAAAAAAAACACACTTTTACCTAACGGATATATTACACGAGTTGATCTTAACTAACTCCTAAGTGTCTAAATATCTTAACATCCCCCCTTAAGAACAACTTGGGATATGATTGAAGGATTTATAAAAGTGACACTATTAGGAAAAGGAAGGAGGCATTAGAGCCTATCCCCCCTTAAGGACACATTCCTGAACTCCTAACATAGACCGAAGTTTAGAAAACTTCGCTTCTATAAGAGACTTGGTGAAGATGTCTGCAACTTGATCATCTGTAGGGAAATAGAGCACTTCAATAACATGATCATGAACAAGATTTCTGATGAAGTGCATGTGTAGCTCAATGTGTTTGTTGCGCTGATGTAGAACTGGATCTTTGGCAAGCTTGATGGCACTTTCATTGTCGCAAAAAAGTGGAGTAGGCTGTTGCTGCTTGATTCCAAACTCTAAAAGGATCTGTCGAAGCCATAAAGCTTCCTGACTGGCATTAACTGTGGCTCGATATCCTTCTTCTACTAAAGAAAGAGCAAGAGTTTGTTGTTTCTTACAAGCCCAAGTGATAGGTCTAGATCCCAGACTGAAAACATAACCTGCAGTAGACTTTCGATCATCAAGATTGCGCCCAATATGAATCAGTGAAACCAACCAACAAAGGTTTCCCCCCTATACTGTAATGAATCCAAAACTAAATTGTGCCTTGAATATATTGAAGTATTCTTTTTGTTGCTTTCCAGTGACTTTCACAAGGAGTTTGCATATAACGGGAAACATGACCAATGGAAAAGGAAAGGTCAGGACAAGAATGAGTCAAGTATAAAAGACTAACAACAAGCCGATGATACAAGCTGGCATCTAATTTAGGGGAAGTACAAGTGGCAGAAAGTCTGACTCCAGACTGGAAGGGAGAATGGGTTGGTTTACAATCTTCCATGTGGAAGCAATGAAGAAGGTCACAAGCATACTTATACTGGGAAATAAAGATTCCTTCTTTGGTTTGCAAGACTTGGAGACCAAGAAAATAATGCAAATGTCCTAAGTCTGACATTTCAAAATTTTGCTTAAGACTGGATTTCACATGGGTTATAAGTTTAGGGTCAGTACCAGTAAGGATAAGATCAACAACATAAAGAACAAGTATGATGATATGGTTTTCTACTTTCTTGGTATAGACATTGGGGTCAGAATGGCATCTGGAAAAAATAGTGTCAAGGAGAAAGCTATCCATTTTAGCACACCAAGCTCTAGGAGCTTGCTTAAGTCCATATAAGGATTTCTTAAGGAGACAAACAAGGCTAGAGTTATTCTGAACATATCCAGGAGGTTTTTTCATGTAAATTTCCTCATGTAAATCACCATGTAAGAAGGAAGACATGACATCCTTTTGATGGACTTCCCAGTTATGTGAGGCTGCAAGGGAAAGAAAAAGGCGGATGGAGTTCATTTTTGCTACAGGGGCAAATGTTTCATTGTATTCAATCCATTCAACTTGGGAAAAACCTTTGGCAACTAACCTTGCCTTAAGTCTTTCAACACTTCCATCTGATGCATACTTAGTTCTGTAGACCCATTTACATCTGACAAGTTTTCTTCCTTTTGGAAGAGGAATGAGATCCCAAGTATCGTTCGCCATTAAGGAATGATATTCTTCATCCATAATTGCATCCCAATCTGGATTTCCTGAAACTTCTACAAAAAATTTTGGATCATGATTCTCGGAAACTTGAGCCAAAAGAGAAGAGGCTCGCTGAAACTCAGAACGTGTTTGACGTTGATCTCTAGGATCACCAACAAGATCACCAGCTGCCTCACATGTTGAATAGACCCATCGAGGAAGTATTGGTGCTGGTGTGATTGGAGGAAATTGAGCAGGTGTAGGTGGATTTTCATCCTCACTGTCATCATCAGAAACTGGAGTTGGAAACCTATCAAGGAAGCTGGAAGAAGAAGAAGAAGAAGGCACAATCGTCGAATCGAGCTCGGAGGCCAAAGATGGCACACCTGCCAAGTTAGGCTCGCAGGTCAAGATATTTTCATCAAATTTAACATCTCTTCTAATGATTATATCATGAGAATGTGGCTAAAGAAGTCTATAACCTTTTACATCTTCAGAATATCCAACAAATATGCACTTTTCACTTTTAGGCTACAATGCTTTCCATTTTTCATCCGGAATGTGAGCCCATGCTTTAGAACCAAAAACACGAGAGTGACTTACATCTAGTTTAATATTAATCCATGCTTCTATCGATGTTATACCTTGTAAAAATTTAGTGGGTGTGTGATTAACTATGTAATTTGCACAATTTATGGCCTCACCCCAATATTGAAGACTTAGTCCCTTAGATTGGATCATATAATTAGCCATTTCTGTTAAAGTGCGATTCTTCTGTTCAGCTACACCATTTTGTTGTGGTGCATATGAAACAGTGTGTTTTTGTTGGATTCCTTATTTAGTGCAAAAAGTAGTGAACTTGTTGTTAACATAATCTCCTCCATTGTCAGATATTAACTTAATAATTTGATGACCAAATTGTTTTTCAACAAGGGCCTTGTAGGCCAAGAACATGTTAAATACTTCGCTCTTAAGTTTTAGGAAGTAAACCAAAGTGCGTCTAGAGTAGTCATCAATGAAGGTTAAGACATATTTGAAACCAGAAAAGAAAGCAGATGGAAGAGGGCCACACAAGTCACTATGCACAAGCTCCAACGAAACCGAAGCGTGCCAAGAGGCACGTTTGTCAAAACTGTCCCGATGATGTTTTTCGAGCACACAACTAGAATAAACACCATCCTTGCAAGATACCAGCAGAATACCAATCACCATATTGTCTTTACATAGTTGTTGCAATGAGTGATAATTTAAGTGACCAAATCGCCCATGCCAAAGTTTGCTCAACTTATCACTATGAGCAACAAGAAATGAAGGAAAAGGTGATGACCCAAAGTTGTTAAATTTGTACAACCTGGTAATATCATCAACAGTTCCAGTAGCAAGGACATTTAGAGGATTTTTAATCCTTGATTACAACTTGGTGAGGTGTAAATGTCATAGTTTTACCTTCACCTAAATGAGTAATTTGAAAGACTGATAACAAATTGCAGGAAATTTTTGGAACACATAGTACATCACTAAAATGACCATTTTCTACTGGAACTGTTCCAGATCCTACAACACTTAGAGATCTATCATCACCAACAAATAATTGTTTGGTGTTACATTCATGCATAGTAGAAAAAATGGCTTTATCCTTAGCCATATGATAAGATGCTCCAGAATCAATGAGCCATTCAATTGAAGTAGGAGAAGAAGATGCAGTATAAGAGTAACCAGAAGCACAAAGTGCATGTCCATGAGAGGTAGATTCTGAAGACGAATCTAGGATGATGTGTTGCTTCTTCATTGCTGCTTCCAAGGTTTCCATCTTATTAAAACACTTAGATTCATCATGATTATCTTTCCTAGAAAAATTGCAATGACGCTGAGTCTTCTTTCCTTTTTGCTTGGATCCTTTGTCATTTTTTAAAGAAGGAGCTGACTAAGAGGGTTTGGGACCCTTGTTGTTTGGCTTATTATTGCAAAAATTATGTTTCTTGGGAGGCTTGGACTTTTTTTTCTGTTGGGACAATAAGGCTTTCCCAGATGTATCTGCATTGTTAATTATTCCAAGATGAATGAGCTTATCTTACTCTCTAATTAAGGAATCACAAAAGGATTCAAGGCTAGGATCTTGATAGCTAGCTGCAGTCAAGGATTCTTTCATGGAGTAGAATGTAGATACAAAAATTGAATATGTAGGTCGAATTTTGGAAAGAATATGATAAATACATTGTTTGTCTTCTTTCTTAATCTTGCATTCTGCACATAATAGTCTAAGAGTTTTATACTTAGATAAATAGTCTTGAATGCATGGAAAATCATTTGGATTCAAGGAAATCAACTCATTCTCAAGTTGATGACCTTGAATTTCATTGTGTTTACTAAACACAGATTCCAACTTTTCTTAAGCTTTATTAGGTTCATCAATTTCAGATATGTGGAATCGCAAATCAATAGAGATTGACATCCCAATCAATCCACGATCTTCATAACATCTATTTGCCCAGTTAATTTTCTTATCATCATCAGTGGGTTCTATTTCTTTCCCTAAGGTTATCCTGAAAAAGTCCCCTACTTCGTAGAACATCTTCCATATGATATTTTCATGAGAAATAGTTAGAACTTGTAAGTATAATATCACAAGGGGTGGCCATACTGTAAACTAATGGTTGAAAGAATAGAAACTAACTGTCTTGATGCAAAGAGCTCAAAAAAATGTGGTTTTAAAAAAAATGGCAATTAAAATTGATTCTAGATGATAAAGTTATGCTTGATCAAAGAAAATGTTGAAGATATCCCCAATAGTGACGTGGTAGATATTAACTTGACCAACTAAAAAAAAGAAGCCCCCTCTTCCCAAGATCAACCTTTGACAATCACTTTTACAATAAAGGTGTTTTGAAGTGAATCACTTTTGTAGAATAAGTGATGTTCACTTTTACAATAATGTGACTTTTTAAATATTGTGGCAATAAATTAAAAGACTTAAGTGACTCACTTTTATTTTATTTTATTAATGTGAGATGCACTTTTATAATAAAGTAACTTGAAAATAGAAATTGAATGCACTAAAAAATAGCTTGATAAGACTTGAACTCAAGAGTTATCAAGGTATAAAGCAACTTTGGACCAAGTGAGCTAAGTTTAAAAGGTACGTAAAAGTATGGAAAGAGAAAGGTTTTTTTTTTTTTTACTCTTCTCTCTCATTTGTTGTGCTTGCTTTCTTTTCCTGCAAATCACAAAAAAAAACTGAAAAACAAAAACAAAAAAAAACTTTTTCCACACTATGGGGTTAGATTTTCGTTAGCTTACCCATAAAGTCTACATTTTTATGTTTTCTTGTTGTTTTTTATTTTCCGTGATTGCACAAGGTGCACGACAAAGAGCATACGTAGCCGAGAAGACAAGAAAAAAACTTTCCCTTCCTTTTTTTGATTCGCCGCGATCGCGCAAGGTGTACAGCAAAAAGCATACGCAGTCAAGGAAAACAATAGTTTGAGACTAAAACATAAAATATCTAATAATAAACTGATAAAATATGAGAGATTTGAAAAAAAGACAAATCCGTCAGTGTAACATTATGCCTTCAGATTTATCGAAATGGGTGTTTTTGGAGTAAATGGAAACAATTTTTGGTAAAATGAAAACTATTTTCTAATGTAAACGACGCTCCAAACACAATGGAATAGCTCTTATAGGCCAAAAATGCATAGAAAATCTAGAACCAGAAACCCTTTCAAAGTTTCAGCAACACCGGTTCCAGATCTTGATCAAAACCGAAAGTGGCTCTTCATAAAAGGTCTGCTACCATGTTCGGGTACACAGGGTACTCCCAAAAGATCGAACACCTTCAGCAACCACTTCATACAAATAGATCATAGATCAACACACCAATTTTTGTCACGTGGTTAAAAACCTCGAGAGGGAAACAGTCCACGGCCCCATCCAAATAGCTACTTGGAGCAATTTATTCTGCAAAAGAAAGAAAGTTACATATGAGCTTCTCATAATCAATCAACTAGCCAAGACCCTCTATTCTCTTTAAATAGAGATCATAGACCAATCAGGTGTTAAACCATGGATCAATGGTAGGTATAATCTAGGAGAATTTAAACCGTCAGATCACTCTATGTTTAGAACATATCGTGACCATCGGATTAGAATATTTACAAATGCATACTAATGCATACTAAAGAAACACACTCTTACCTAACGGATATATTACACAATTTGATCTTATCTAACTCTCGAGTGTCTAAATATCCTAACATGACATCTCCAGATTAAAAATATTTTACTTCTGCACCTGTTCCTGCACTTGCACCCAGTTGCACCTGTGCAGACTGGTATTTTTGGTATGAAGGATGCTACTATTGGTAGCATCTGGAGGGTTTGCATATATTTGGCATTGAAATTGGAAAGAGAATTATTTACATATATGCTCTTTCTATGCAATATTCCAAGTAATGTGTGGTCTTGCCACTCTAGGTGAAATGAGGAGACATAATATACATCGAGGAAAACAGTGGTGCATTTAAACGAATAGGGAGAAGTGATGCATTTGCTACAGAATTTGATCTTGAAGCATAAGAATATGTTCCATTACCAAAAGGTAAAGTTCACAAGAAGAAATAAATAGTTCAGTTACATTTTTCATGTGCATGCGTTTTTAAATTAGATATAGGAAAGTGGCTTTATGTTGTTCCTAACTCTATTTATTCCAAAACTTGAATGAATGAATGAAATGTACACAACTGTTGGTTACTACTTGTCAACAAAATTCAGTAGAATTGCACTGAAAATATGAGGTATTTTCTTTGAGTCATCTAGTATCTTATCTGCAAAAATGTCACTGATGCTGACAATCTAGATAAATGGGGAATATAGTAGAGATCCAATTTTAACATATTTGGAGTTGAATTTTGTTACTTTTTGTTACTTTGTTCATTGTTTTGAACATTGCAGAAAGCACTTAAGCCAATTAAAACTAAAGGTGTCATTTTTACCATAAGAACTTGTCCCACTAGAGCAACCATCCCTACCGAGTATAGAAAATTCCACTTAAGATCCATGGGAACTGCCATTATTACTTGGTTTCATGTTGTTTTCACTTCATCTTTGGGGAGGAGTGTGATACAATTTTAGACTCTTTATTTTGAGCTAGTAGGAGTCAAATTATTCAGTAATTATGAAACACTTGTTTTCTTTCTTCAAGGTGCATTGTCAATCTCAAAACTTGACAAGGAAGTTTGTGGGAGTTAGCCATAGGCAAAGCTGAATTCAATTGCATGTGACAGTTGACAGGAATGAACTTTGCTATTGGATGAATCATTGAACCTCAGTTAGAAGAGTCTACTCAACATTTTATTTTATTGGTCAATCTAAGTAAATAACTGAGATTGCAAAAGACAAAAGAGTGCCAGCTTGTCTAGCACATTGGTTGTAACTTATTAGTCTCACTAATTTGTTTTTTTGTGGAATGTGTATATATGAACTTAAGGTTTCATGCATAATGAAAGTATTATGCAATTGAGTAAGCTTAATCAAGTGTCTTTGTGTCATTCTTTTATGTGAAGGATGTCTATCCTACTTAACTGATAAATACTTTACATAGTCCACCTACAATCATTTCTATTGGCATAAAAATAATTAACTTCAGCTCAAATTGGTTGTGATTTGTGCAAAGGAAAGATTATTAATCCATTCAAATATTTTTTTAAAGAGAATTGTTTTTATATAGAATGTTTTTCTAAAATAGATTTTTTTTTTTATTGAATGAGGATTATTCTTTACCTCTTTTACTTAAATTATGTTAATATATTTCATCTCATGAAAATGGTGTCAAGGTGGAAATTGAACTTTAGTCATTTGTTGTTTGAATAAACCATTCTCATATGAATCCATCCATGACTTTTTGAATTCTTTGTTCAATACTAGGATATTTTCTAAAAAATCACTTAGAAATGACATCTCTCAAAAAAGCGATGCACATAATTCTATTTTAACTCAAAAATGGATATAAGAATCACCTAAAAAAATTTGAGTTCTTGTTAATTAACTAAATGTGTGCTTTTGATATTATTTGAAGGACAAATTGAAGCTCTTGTATTGGGTTTGTTTCATTATTAATGGAGTAAGGATGATCTTTTATAACTTGCAGAATGTAAAAGATAGTTTGATTGTGCTTTTGTGTTATGGATATATAGTTATATGGAGTCAATGTTTTGGACATAAAATCGTTACAAGTTTATAAAAGGGAAATAACTCTCCTTCACATTTCGGTGGATATTAAGCTTAATTTCAAATCGAAAAATGTTTTGTGATAGGTTAAAAATTTATAATTCAATAAAGAAGATGGAGAAGTTTATTGCTTTTATAGGAAAATGATTTATAAATTTGAGAAGTTCATTGCTTTCATAAGTCTGTTTGATAGGTGTGCATGTGTATTAATATTAGGAATATTATAATATGAGGAAGCTCCAGTTTCAACATGTAATCGTTGGGAAAATAATAGTAAATGCACAGGTAGTTTCAACATTATCTCCACAAAAAATTGGTGGTTCGATATGTTCTTGAAAATCATATGCCTCGATTTGAAGTTAGCTTATAATCAATATATCATATACTCTGATACAGATCCAAAGCAGAGAATCTATGATAATATACATATTTATATCTTCTTCGAAACAGCTCAAATAATCCACCTCAACATGAGTTCTAAGCTGAAACTTATCCATATTGTATCATAAATTGTTACAATTATCAGCAAAATTAAGGCTTTTCAGGACCTCTATCTTGAAAACTGAATATCTCTGGAGTCTAGACTCCCCAACCATCACCCAAACTAATCTGAATTTCTAATAAATATTCTATTTTTTTCCCTCTTTGCAACATATTTTGAATCACCTAATTTGGATCTACCAATCAAAACCTCTTTGCAGTAGAAGATGACAAGCTGTTTTTACTATTTTCGGGTACTATATATATATATATATACATGCTTGTTTTATGTTAATGGTCTTTTCATTATTGTAATTTGTCTCAAAATCCCATAGTGACACTCTCTAAAGGTCTTATAAGGAATAGTTTAATTCATTATTAGTGATATATGCACATCCATGCATGATTTAAATTTTTCCTTCCATCTCTACCAAATTATTTAAATGCTTCATTATCCAGTAGAACTTTTATTATGAACCCTAAGAATAACGTAGATGGAATTTTTAATTTTCTTTATATACAGGGATGGACCTTTTTACAATCTTGATTCAATTGCCAGCCTTGATAAGGAGGTGTATAACTCTATTCACCAAAAGCTAATTTTAATGTTTTTCAAAAAAATTGAGTTCAATGTTTAATAGATAGAATTGTTTCTAAATGCGACGACTCGCATGCTTATAAATTCATGCTCTCGTTTTGATGTAGAATATTGATTTGCAGTTGACTAAATGAAATGGTAGTATTACATTTGGAGATTATTCCGAACTAATTTTGAACAAATACTATGGCTTGTGGTAGTAGCTATATGAATTAGCAATCTACTTGCTCTATAATTCTTATATTAGGAAAGTTTTCTCCAGCAGATTTCTTGGCTGGTTTAATGTCTCTTTGTTCACACGTTTATTGTGATTTAAAATATTTATAATACGTAGCTATCAAATCTAACTAGTTTAATTTATATATGCAATGGTTCTTATTGGTTGTCCTCATTACTTTATTAAAGTGTTTACGTTATATTACATCATAAAGGTTATACTACCATTGATTTTATTAGGACTCCCTATACAAACTTTTAACATTTTTCTTTTTAAAGGACATTTCCATCGCTATAGCGATGAATGTTGGATCTCTACAGCGATGAAGGTTCATCACAACACTTGACTAATTATTTTTTATATTGCATATTTTTGTCACTATAGTGACAAACCGCCTTGTTTGTTGCTAAATTTTCATCGGAAAAGCGATGGAAATTCATCACAAAATAAATAATTGATTTGTCATAAGAGCGATGGACATTCTTCACAATAGTAGCCAGGTATTCGTTGAAATAACGACATGGGTTGTTTGTCGCAAGAGTGACGAAGTGTAAAAACTGTTGCTATAGCGACACAATTTTATCCATGAAAAGAAGGGGTCATTTTTGTCTCTATAGCAACACACAAGTGTGGCAATTGCAACAATTTTCCATGGGAAAAATGTCCACATGTACTAGTGTGTCTTTTCTTATTCATTTTTCATTACTAAACTCCTTTGACATCAATGACAGTTCCACATTCAACAATTTGGTAAAGTTTTCGTACAAGAGTGCTTAGCATATTACTCTTGTTGGGTCTTGCTGCTATTATTTTTTCAGCATGTATTTAAATGTGGATTCTCATGTCTTTTCATGCATTGGATTTTAGTTTTTTAATTCCTTCAACATGGGAAATCAAAGAAATCGTGAAAGAAAATATGATCCCATCAGAATTGATGGAGAGGAAAAAGAGTAATGGAAACAAATGTGGAGGCACTTGGTGGTGACGAAGAAATGAAAAATGTGAACCTTGCACAAGGTGGTGATGACAGAATGCAGATTGTTGAGGAACATGTTGATGAATGAAATGAAGAACACGGAGGTGACGAGGAAATGACAAATGTGGATCACACTATGGGTAGTGTCGATATTGAGACCATGATTGATGATTAAATAAATTTTGATATGTTTATAATTTACTTTATAATATAAACTTATATATATATATATTCGATTTGAAAGTTCACAATTAGATAAATTTATATTTATTTTTTATGCAGGGTCGACATCCACCATACAACATCCTACCACACTTACCAAATCACAGAGATTAATTAGAAGCTGCAACAATATCGTCATTGGCGATAGGTTTTTGGAGAATATGGATTCAATTAAAATTGAAGAAATAGGACCTATGATGCCTGATCATAGAGCTTGTTATAGAGAAAAAAAATAGTCAAACAATATTTTGAAGGTATTTATGTCATAGAAGAAGCTCAATTGTTAAATAAATTGTTAAAGCATAAATGTCTAAGAAATGCAATGACATTATTGGGCATTCAAAATGCCAAAGAGTCTAAATCAAATGAGATTTTATCACAAAATCTGACATCGGCCCTTGCATCACATGCAAAAAAATTATCTCATAATTAGATGGTTTCTCGTAAATCTATTATAACAAGGCTTGTGGAAAAAAACACTGTAAACAGTCATTACGGTTGTCTACGATTGCAAGAATCTCAAAAACATGAAGAAAATGTTTATGGAAGCATAAAAAATTTAGAGTTCAATTAGATAAGGATGATGAAGTTCCATGTTGGAGCGTTATATGTAGGAAACCTTATTAAGATAGACTTCCAGATAATGTGAGGGATGAGGTGAAAGATTTTTGGCATTTAAACTCTCGTGTCTTACTAAATAAAAAATATGTTTTACGATGTCATATATTGAAAGGAAACTATGAAACTCATGCCAAACACGTAACAAAGATCACTCAGGTGGAAATTTTTAAAACATTTATGGAGAGTAATGTTGATGTAAAGATTACCCTTAGCACATTTGTGAAGCATAAACCATGGTATTTCAGGCCCATCTTTGTTCGCGACACATGTTGTTGTCGATACCATGTAGAATTCGAATTATATTATGAGACATTTCTAGATTTTGGCATGCAGTGTTGGCCAAATAACCCCCCTCCTATGAGTGTTCATGAATTTGTATCTAAAATATTATGTGTGCGATAGAATGATCAAGTATTCTATAAGAAACAATATGTCGGAGGTAAAAAAAATGTGAGGAATGTTCTGATTTGGCCCTTTTTAATGCTAACTACCACATTGATGCAAATGATCCTCAATTATCAAATCACATTGTGAAATGGAAGAGATATGATTATGTTGATTATATGCTTGTTACAGATTCAATGACAACACCAAGAAAGATTAATTTAGTTGAAAGTGATATCTCTTTGAAATATTTTATGAATTTGTTCCGGGATCAAATATATAAATATATCAAGCACTCTCACTCGGCACGATGGCAGGACATACCGTTCAATAAATCACTAGATGTATTTAGAAGATGAGCAATATTATTCATTGTCGATTTTTCTTAAAATTACACTTTCACTCTGGAAAAGGAGATACAGAGTGAGTATTATCATTCAGATCAGGTATCTATACTTGTTCATATTATGTATAGACATGGAGAGCTTGATGTCGGTGGTTTTGATATCAATTAAAAAAGTCATGAAGTGATTAAGGAGTATCATTTATACATCAATGATGATCGTACACATGATACATGTTTTGTCCAACATTGTTTTGGTATTCTTTATAAAGATTTATCAAGACGAAGGGTGACTTTTGAAGAACATTGGGTGTGGTCAGAGGGTTGTCCTAGTCAGTTTAAATCAATGCAGTTATTCTTATGGTTTTCTCGGCTTCATAGAAACATGGATGCTCGCAACATATCAAGCTTTTTTGAAATGGGACATGGAAAAGGAGAACTTGATGGTGCTGGGGCATGGCGCGATCATTACAAAATTTGAGCCATGAAGTCAACGAAAGTATGGGTAATGTGAGAAGTTTTTTCTTGAATATTGCAATGCGAGATGTTGACATATCAATGCCACATAATTTTACTACAATGCAAAAAACAATGGGCTTACACTCCATTAGGAGTACGAAAATGACAAATATACACGCAATCGAGAGACAAAAGTACTCTTGATTTTGTCTTACATGTATTGATGATGTAGAGTCTTCGGATGAGTGTCAAAACCATAATAACAAATTTATGAAACCATGGAGACACCAAGAATTAACACCATTGACCCCATTTGGAATTATCAGTGATGTAGAGTATGACCATGAAGTGCTTGTGGTTGACAAAGATTATGATCGTGTTTTTTATTTGGTCAGATAAGGTGATGTATTTTCTTTCATTGCATTGATAGATAATCCAGAAAAAAATGCAATATTATTTATTGATATGCACTAGGTCAAAAAGAATGTTGATGCAAGAATTTAAAGACTCGTCAAATTATATGTATGATGTGGGTTCAACAGTTTTAATGAGACATTTCTTTGCATAAGTAAGGAAATGTAAAAGACCATATTCTTTTTCAAGACTACGAGTTAGATGTTATATTCTCAATACAGTCATTTGGTCATAGCAGCCTAGTTGTAGTTGAAGGTTGTGAAGAGTAGGAAAAATTCCAAGCATCGATAATGGAAATTGTCGATAGAAGATCATAATGTCATTCTTGATAATATGCCACTAGCACATTTCATATGAATAAAAAACACATAAAGGTTGACGAATTTTTTTTCTTTGATTCTAAGGTGGGTGGGTGGGATGGACCAAATGAGCTTACACCTTCACGTGGTTGGCCTCATCAATAGAGAATATATATATAATTCTTAAAACTAAGAGAAGATCTTTTAACAATAGTAATTTAAATCTATTATGGGTTTTGTTAAAGCTAGATTCATATATGTTCTTGATGTTGCTGATGTTTTAATGGCTTTATATAAGTACTTAGTTTGAACATTACAAAACACCATTTCTATTTCTAGTGTTAGATATATTTATAACATAAGTAGGCACAATCTCATGATTTTGTATTACTAATAAAGATAACTAATGAAGATATATTTCAACCTCAAGTTATCTCAAAGTTGAATTGAAATTCAACTACCACTAAAATTAAATGTGAAATTCTATAGTTCTTTTCAATTGCCAAATTCATTTAGGTATAAAACATTTAAGTCTTTATTAAATTTTTTTTTTAGTTAAAAAATCAGTTATATTATATCCGACATTCTCCTATGTTTTTATTTATATAATTAATTTATTAAAATTTTGGTTGCTACACTTAGTAACATTTTTCTCATTCTTATTGAACATACAGAGAGAAGCACTTAAAGGAAAGGAGTATAATATATCAAAACATTCTTTTCAACTTTATGTGAAGACAACCTTTTGTAATGTAGAAACTGAGGGCATATACATGTAATGGTCTAAGTTGGATTGAGAACAAAATGAAAGAACACAAAATAATATAGAGAGACCAATATATAGTTTAAATGTAAAGAATTTTATTCAAAATCAATCTCTATTAATGAATTAATAGTGAAAACACTTCAATTCATAACATAATCAAAGGATCTAGGGTGATGGTATCTATCGCACTCCCCTAGAACTTATCTGTTTCTAGTTCACTCCTCCCTCTCTCCTTCTCATATGACTCTTTCTCCTTAGATACTATCTAAAATGTATTCTATAATTTTCTCAAATTGTCTATATAGAACTTCTACATTACCTATCATCATGTATTTCTCTTCTCTTATCTCTCCATCCTCTTCTCAGATACTATATAATATGTCTTCTCTCCTTTTCTCAAATTGTGTATATAGAACTTCTAGATTACCTGTCATAATGCATTTCTTTTCTCTTATCTCTCCATCCTGTCTTTGTTCAATTATTCTAGATCCACTTTTTACTCTTTTTTGATAAATTCCCCATCCCTTCTTCTCTTACCCCCTTGGTCACATGGGGATTACACCTCCATTGCATCTGGTTTCATTTCCATTAATCCTTTTTTCTAAAAATATAATTTTTATATACAATGATATCAATTTTAGCAACCTCCCTCTTAGACCTTCCTCAAAATTACTGAAGTTGTATGTGTTGAAAGTGTTGATATATTCAATAGAAAAATCCATTACCATAACCTTATTTTACTCATTAAAACCAATAGTTAGATAGTACTTTTTTCAATAGTTCTTGATTATATATGACTAACTCTTAGTATTGATGGGCCTATTCTTCCGCCATTCTAGATATACATTAAAATTCTACATTTCCTTATTTGAAAATTTTATTTCCCTTTCTTTGTATTTATCATCTCAAGGGTTTCTATGACATAAATTATTATTTCCTTATTGAAAATCATGTTCTATTGTAGGAATGGAACCAATTATTGGCTCTAAAAAAAAACTATAGTTTATCTAGTAAACCAATAGAAACCTACCGACAATGGCATTTTCAATATTTAAACGGGGATAAGGTCACACCCAAGAATGATAAGAATTACAAAGACATGTTTACCTATATAGCATGAAAATACAATATAATCATAAACCATGCACACTGTTTAGATTAAATCACAAATAAGATTCATCCATGTATATCACAAAATTTTTACAGTGGAAACCTTGTCATAGTCATAAGATTGGTTCATGCAATGTCCTTATATTATGTGCAATAAAGAAGAGATTCAAACCCTAATTATACTCTATTTCATCATGCTCATACATGTCAACCATAAAATCTAATTACATTCCTATATATAAGTTTCAAAGAGACATTAAACTTAGTTTTGAATTATTACAATTATTTATAATATGGACACATGACTTAGCATGATACATTTTGATGTATTGATTATCTTTGTATGTTGGTATTTTTGGTGCATTGAAAAAATAACTCATGCACATATTGGTATGTTGGTCTTTTTGGTGCACTGAAAACATTACTCATGCACATACTCAAAAGTTTGAAAATAGGGTGATGAAAACCAACAACATTATATTTCACAAATAGTGATGGTGATAAAATACAACAATTTTAGCTTCACAAATGTGTCAAAGGTGATCTTATCATCAATATTTCTGTCATGGAGAATCTAAGACAATTCCACTAACTTGGCATGAGTTTCATACTCATCTCTTCATATATGAAAGTGCACCATGGCCTTTTCATTTAATGAAACATGAGCATTAAGATAGAAAAACACCTTTCACCTTATCCCTCATAGTATACACTAGTACAAAATGAGGAATTAGTGACTACATGACTAAAAAATCTAGTCACCGTAGTTTTTTCAAGTGATTTACTACTAAATATGAGCAATTTTGATTGACCCAACTATAAAAGACTAAATTTAATGACTAATTTAGTCACGAGCTAACAAATATGACTAGATAATAAGTGACAGTTAAAAATGACAAACGTAAACGACTAATTTAGTCACGGCATAAAAAATGACTATCTAGAAGAATATGAATTAGCCATTTACGTTAGTCATTTTTAATTGCGTCACTTCGATAATGGAAAATTGCAATTGTTTGCAATGAAGTGTTACAATTTACTAAATTTTGTAAATTTTTAATAGTTTCAATCAAATAAAATATATTCATACCATTCTCTTGAGATAATATTCTAACATAACCATAACCTTTCATTGATAGAATCAACCAAGCCTTCCACGAAAATCCAAGGCCTTAAGGCTTCGTCAACACACTTAACTGAGGTGCATTTCTAACTTCATAACTATCATCTATGATCATTGAATTAGCACCAGTCCTAGCTTCACTAGGCTCAAATCCTTTAGTAGCAGTTGATCCAATTGAACTGGTGGAAGAAAAAATCACCTTTTAACCAATCGAAGAATCAATTGACTCGGTTGTTGAGATCCATATGTAGTAAATTAGGTAGAGGCCCCATGTCAAATTAGTTTTAGGTAAATATTTTGATTCCTCCTCTTACAGGCCTGACCTCGTAGAATATGATACGTATAAGGTGATGGGCTCTCCTTATCACTATCAAGGTAAACCTCCTCTCTTATTGTGATAAACCTCTCTGTAGTTGTTTTTCCTTCCATCCCAACCTACCCTTTGTTGGGCATTAGTTACTTTACTTACCACATACTTTCTGATATATTCGAATGCAGGGGATTCAGTTTATAAATTTAATTTTGAATTTGGCAGTTGTTGCATTAACAATTTCAAATGGTGAGCAATTGGATGGATATCCATAATCACATAGTCAAATAAAAATTTTCTAGATTCATTGATATCTCTAATGTTTTGGTAATTAACAATGCTCCTCCAAGTCATTGTGTCTAACCCATTGCGAATTTAACAATCCAATCTTTCCAAACAATCTCCACACTGAATTGATAATTTACCACTAGTTCTTGAGTGTGTATGTATAACTAGGACTATTAAATTGAGAGTGACCACAAAAAATTCGAAACTTCTTTAGCATTTAAACCAAACCTAAATGACAAAACCACTACATGATTCCATGAGTTAGCATTAAATGGATCATGAGTAACATGATTGGTGAAAAGACATGACTACTAAGAAGTACAAAGTGGTCATTATAGATTTTAACCTAAAAGTTGAAACTCCTCCATAGATCACCTCCAATTATTTTTTGTGGGTATTGGGATTAAAAAATATATTATCATGCATATCCTCTCCTTTGATTGGATAACAACTATAACATTAAAACAAAACAAATATTAATCATAAAACAGATATAATATAATCTAATAATAATCATAATATCAAAAAATGAACATAATATGATAATAACCCATATAAAAAAAGATAATACGAAAAGAAATAAAAATAATATAATAAATGATAAAACCAATATCCAAATGGTAATACTGAATTTGTGCAACTATATGATTTAGTTTCATTTCATCCCCAAATCATTGATGGCCTTTGCAATGGTCTCATCCTTGCAGTCTCCCAGTTAATAACCAAAATTTAAATAAACTTTTGCAGTTTCACCATTAACAATTGCACCAAACTTATCACACCACCTCTACCATTGTTGCCTTTGGCTAATGTCAACCCTACCCATCACACCATTTCTACCCAACAATATTAATCACAATTTATTTTCTTCTATTTTGCAGGCTTGTGCCAACATAGAACAACTGCAATAGCTTCATGTCTACATGATCATAATGTGACTTCATCCCAACACCTTTTTTCTCACAAAAATGGTTGTAGTGTACACTCAGCTGGGTGAAATGGATCGTGCACACCTTTTATTTGAGGAATCATGCAGGCATGATATTTCATTGTGGAATGAAATGAAAGTATGGTATGCAAACAGTGATTTCTCAGAACAAACTCTTGAATTGTATAAACAAATGGAATTGGCAAGTGTGAAATGGAACAAGTTTACCTTCGCCTATACATGAATGCATGAGTCTAATGAATTTGCAATTGGGAATTCAAATTCACGGTCATATAGTTGGAACAGGTTTTATATCTAATGTTTTTATGGTGAATTTGCTTATAACCATGTATAACAAATGTGGGTGTCTGGATCTAGGTTATGAGAGAACAGAAGCAGGTTTGAGCTAGCTATTGGGACTAGCTGAGCGTGTATCGAATAGAAAAACCATTTTCATAACAAAATAGAAACCCACCAACCAGCTAGCCATCTTAGCTATATCTAAGTAAATCCCAACCAGTGCTATTTATCCTGCCCACAATCGAGCCATAAATCTGCTATCGAAGTTTTGAGGAAAATTAGCCAGTTTTACTCCAATACCTAAATACTTGTCAGTCACCTCAATTTGATACTATCACAAAATTAGCTAAAGCTAAAAAGGGATATATGCTCCTTTAAGTCCTGGAAAGTCCTTTTTGCATCATTTCAAGTGAAAGCATTTTTTATTGAGCAGTGTTGTGAATAGAGCCGCGTAGCCTTAGTTATCAGGGTTGTTGTGTTTGTTGTGTAATCGTATACTTGCATGTAATCTTGGAGGATCCCTCTATTCTGCTCACTGTGATTAGTTAGTTTACAATGAGTTCCCTTCCCAACCCGGTATGGGCCGTGTAGAGGATGCACAATAAGTGTTTGACAAAATAGTTGAACGCAATTTGGTATCTTGGAATTCTATAATTGCCTGGTATTCTCAAAATGGACATGCAAATGAATATTTGATGATTTTTCAGATTAATGCAGCTCCAAGCAGTACAGAAAGATGCCATTGAAATAGTGGTTTTTCTCCCATCTTATATGCAATTGGAATCCCTGCAGCAGGGTAAGGAGATTCATGCTTTAATCATTAGGAGGCAATTGGAATTAGATGTTTCCGACAATGCCCTCATAGACATGTATGTCTTATGTGTAAGGCTAGAGATTGCACATAACTTGTTTGACAACATGTGTGATGGAGACGTGATTTCATGGAATGTATTGATTACAGGGTATTCCTAGGAGGGGCATGCTGGTGGCTTGAATATTTTTGGTGAAATCCAATGGCAAGGCATGAAACCTAGTGTCATTATTGTAGTAAGTGTTCTCCCTATGTGTGCTTGTTTATTAGCTCTTCAGCAAGGTAAGAAGATCCACATTTATGTAAATAGAAATGGATTAGAGTCCAATGTTTTTGTTGGAAATGCTTTCATTGACATGTATGGAAAATGCAGGACTTTTCATACATGTGAAATTGAAGCTACCAACGACTGTCTACCTACTGGCTACAAGAACTTCGTTGCTTGGAAGTAAGGCTTTTTCTTTATAATCTGGCTTAATTTGTCTCTGCTATGGTGTCACACCTTTCAAAATCTATTTTTTATTAAAAAAATTTAAGAAATGATACTTCAATTGTACTCTCCTTGGTTACATATAGGTGAAGGTGACAGTCATTGTGGTTGGTTGTAAATTAGATCTTCGGGATGATCATAAACTAATTTTGGAGCAAGTAATGACAATGGTCATGCATTAGTTTTGAGAGATTGAGACACGTATAGAGTGTTTAGCACTGAAGCAGATTCAGGTGCAAAATGCAACACACCCACATTTGATGTGAAAAATAGTTTATATGAGTAAATGAATGAACTTTGAAGGTGTTATTTAATGAGAAATGGTTGTCGTAATATTATCTAGGCTTCTTTTTTAACAGTCTAGACATATTCTAGCAATATTATACTACCCTTCTTTTGATTTATTTTTTTAATACCTTAATATCATTTTTACAACTAGTTCTTTGTGTATTTTGAATATTATAACCCACCCAATTTTCCTTGAGATTATGCCTTAAAATTTTGCAACACAAATGACTGGTTGGAAGGAATATCACTTTGGAGTGGGGTTTGAAACTTTGATCTATTACTACCGTGCATTTGCTAGAAGAAAATTAGGACTATTAAATTAAAACACGTAATACATGATGAGAGTGAGGTTATGGTGGAACTGTTAAGAATGAAAGGTATGATAATTGTTTTGGTGGTTGAATACAAGAATTTTTTTGTTGTTAGTATCTACTTGGTTAATGTATCTAGGTCGAATGCAACCATTTTTAAGATCGGGTTTTTGGGGTCTCTAAGTAGTGATAAGAATGTGGTTATGTTGGAAATATTAAGGACAATTACGATAGTTATGGGGGTCAACAACAAGCTTTTTTGTTTGATAAGAATTTGTATTTTATTTTTATTTTAGCCATGAAATACATATTCCTTGGAAACCTACCCACTAGGAACATCCCTTCATTATGAGAATGGTTTCCAGGATAAGTCGGATTTTTCAGGGCTCAAGGCCAAGGCCCAATACATTAGTATACTTATTAAGAGCTCAACATTTCATTTGTGGGAATTGAGCCTGTTTGGGGAGGATAACACTCTTCTCAACTTCCTAGGATAGACCCAATTGAAATCATTTACTTTTTGCTGCTAGTACCTTCTTGGTTAATGTATCTGGGGCTATGAAAATGCAGCTATTTTTAAAATCCAGTTTATGGGATCTTTAAGTATAGAAGAAAATGTAAGTTCTAGTTCAGATCTTTGTAGCATGGGTACAATTTTGTTTAGTATCATAACATGCATGGCATGTATTTTTCTAAATGTTTCCTCAACATTATCTGATAACTTTTAATCTATGGTGGTGTTATTCCTCTCAAAATAATTGGAGATCTCCTTAATTTTTTGTTTTTGGAATTAGAATCTGCCTTGGCTTATTTGTATACCTTATTTTCTAACCAGCGTCCAGAACTTACTCAAAAAATTGATATTTTTCAAGTTGCATAAGTTTTCTACTATGGTGAAAAGGAAGTTCTTCATCAAACACCACCTTTATTTGATCAAGAAACTCAAAAAATAAATATTTTTTCTGTGAGGGCATTGAAGAGAATATTCATTCTATGTGATCATGACAAATATGGAGCTCTTGGTGATGCTGAATTGAATGATTTTCAGGTATGGCTTGGTTTCATGGTGTATAAAAAATGACAAATGCTATTTTGCTAGTTATCCAAGGATGTGTGGCATATAAACAAAAAACATAGAATATAAACAATGACTTTCGATCAACTAAATATTTTCTATAGAAAAACCATTTATGAATTCATTCATAATCATCTAGCCTTCCCAAATATGGAATCCCTCTTTTGATAGTTTGTCATCCACTGTATTGACCCTTGAGTTCCCTGTAAACATGAGTGAAAGAAATGTGATCAAGTCTGGCACTGATATCATCAAGAGTGTCACTCAAAGGCCTAATCATGATGCTTTGGAGATGTGAAGCTGAATTCATTATAACTAAAGAAGATTCATCATAAATATTTATATTTAAAATATGCAATCTCTTTTGTGAAAATTTATGTTGATTATGGAAAATTTTTGGAATGCAAGTAGCATTGAGAATTAATCATATTTAGGATAGTATCTCATGAATTGCATGTCATCTTATGTTTGAGCAGGTTAAATGCTTTAATGCTCCTCTACAACCTTCAGAAAAAATTCCAGAAGGTGTCAATGAACACAGCCTCACATTGCCAAGACTTTTGTTTTTCCATGCACTTTTTATTGAAAAAGGACGACTTTAAACCACATGGACAGCTTTGTGAAAGTTTGGTTATAATGACGAGATTAAGCTTAGAGAGGAGCTCCTTCCAACAACACAGTTCAGACGGGAACCTGACCAGGTATGCTTTGTTAAATTTTAACATGGATTTTAATTTAATAGCAGTAATAATATTCTTTTTTTAACTTCTATCATACTTGTATAATATATCAGCAGTAGTTAGAATTCTGAGTTATGTAGTAGCAGAAAAAAATAAACAATCATCCACAAATTATGCAAAGGAACACAAGAATTTTACGGGGAAACATTTCAAGGAATAAAACCCCAAAACAATTAATAATCCATCCTCTAAATGAGATGATTGAGTTTGTACATGTGCATATAATAAGAAAACTTTACATCGGTTTGAACTTGCCTCTAGGGCACACATGCCAAGAAATATCCTATAGGAGAATGGATGTATAAGACTGCTGCCACTAATCCAAACTGAACCAAATTGATCCAAACTTTTTTTTATCAAGCCTGATTTGCCATATGATTGAGATGATTCCCTCTTCCAAACATAAATTCAACAAACAAGAATGATCTCCTTTTATAGTGTTCACCTGCAACAACTCTCCCATAGAATATTATTTCATTAGAAATCCCTAGAGTCCTCATGAGGAGCAGTACTCCCTTACTATTTTCCTTATGATTGGATAAAATGCCTTGAATAGGTCCACATTGCTAATTCTCATCTTTCTAACTGGTGAGATCATATTAAAGTGCACATTTATTCTTCATTCCATGGTTTGACCATGTCAAAAGTGCCACATGGTGTCTCCTCAAGAAAATATCTTTCCTATTAAAATATAGAAAATTCCTTGAACAAAATGTTTTTACTCCTAAGCCCTCCTCAAAGGTGAAACACAACTTATATTATGTAGAAATGAACCAAGTAATTTTTACTCAACCCCGAGGGATCTAAAAGTTGAAATATGCCTCTAGATATGAGAAACATGCCATGAACAATGCGTCTTTACCCCTATAGTCCTCTTCGAATGTGAAATAGAACTTCAAATATGTAGAAGCTCCTCAATTAGGGAATTTATTTCTCTCTTGGTATGGATTATCCATAACATGAATTAGCAATCAATTTATTTGGACCATTCCCTAGCCACCTCCCTGAAAAGGCTGACCAACATTAAGCGGATATTTTCAAAATCGGTGGGGGGTAGGTTTTCTCAGTGGTTAGTTGTGACAAGACTCGAAGGGTAGGCGACCCCTAGGATAGAAGATCACCCATGTAGGCTCATTGGTCAGTTTTGATAAGACTTGAAGGGTAGGCAACCCCTAGGATAGAAGCTCACCCCTGTAGGCTTCTAGACATCTTGGCCCCCGCTGAGTCTCAAGTTATTGGTATATATGGCTTACGAGATGTTGGATATACCATTGGGAGTTTTCTAAGTTCCCATGGTTAGAAAAACATTAAATGGAACTTTGACCATGATAAGTGCAATTTTAGTGCCACACTGAATCCTTCTAAGTAGAGTGCTTCTCCCCTATGCTCATTAACTCCTTTTCTTTGTCATGTGTCATGCTTTGTACCTCTAAAAAAGGTAGGGTGTCCTTTATAGTTCTATCCCATAGTTAGTGTTGGTTGGATCTTAGCATATATTTGTAATATGCATTTTTTACACAATTGAATAAATAATATTTTAATTCTATAGCTACAAATTCAATAGGTGTTTTTCAGTTCTACTGTGGGTTCCACTTAGATTTTTGCAAGTTGTTTGTTTACCTAGTTTCTCTAAGTTGATCTCCATTCAATTATAACAATTTGAGAAGAAAACCAGTTCACTTGAGATAAGGGGCAATTGTGAAGAGTTTCTTATGAAGGGAGATGCATTTTTGTAGTCAGCTTTAGATTTAGGTATGGCACACTTATATTGGAAGTGACAATCATAGTTGAGGGGCATTCACTTTAAGAGTAACACTTGAGGTGGGGTGCATCATTCTAGGTGAGTTACACTATATCATGAAGGTTTGTTTATTGTTGGGAGTTACACTTGATGTGGGACAAATGTTTTTAGGTGGGTACATTCATTTTTAGGGATTACATGGAAAGTGGAGGGTACTATGACGAATGGAGTTATTCCATTCCATCTATGGCACCTTTCCCTTGGAATTTACTCATACTTAAATGGTTCAGTTAGTTTGATTTACTCACCTCAATAGGGCATATCATTAGTGGCCTTATGAGGATCATTTGTAATTCCTTCCTCTTATTCTATAAAATAGGAGGGCACAACGTTGTAGTTTCCTCTTTGTTCCCAGAAATTCTAGTGTATGGGCAGCCTGTGGGATATAGATACTGATATTGTAATTATTTTTAGATAAGATGATATAATATAGTTGTTTTAATGTTCTATAAATGACCAAGGTCAATGGGACTATAGGATATATCCAATAAGAGTACAATGTGGAAGTATCTGCTGGTACATATTTTAGCATGTTGTTTGCATTTCCAGAATTTCCATTTTCATAGTTCTATCATCTGGTTTATTTATTTTTGGAGATTAGCAGAGACTTGTATCATATGTTGTGTTTATACACTTTAAGAGTTAATATTTTAATATTATAGCTACAAATTAAAAAATTTGATAGGTTTTTTCAGTTATGCTTTAGTATTTTATCCTAATGAGTACATGCCTCTAGATTCAAAGCCTTAAACTAGGTACTTCTTCAAATTTGTGAGTCATAAATATTTTGTCCTCCCTTGAAGTTGAATTTTCAATACCCTAAAATTTGTCCCACCCAAATCCAATACATAATAAGTTACCCTTTTATGCATGATGGGCAGGTAGTCGATGACGTGTATCATTGTTTTAAGGCTCCTGAGAATTATTCCTTTTCATCCTAACCCTCCATAATAATCATAATATTCTTCTTCATCTCTACCCTCCATAAAATGTGTATCAATGTTTGAATACTCTTGCAAATTCTTCATGGGATAGATCTTTTTTCCATTATATATACTAGCATTTACTTGTGCACCATATCTTTCCATCTCAAACTATTCTGAATCATCGAGATTATGACTAGACAACCCTTCATAGTAATGGATTATGGAAACTCTTCGACATTTGTTTTTTCCTATAAATGAACCTCCACGTTTGCATTTCGTTTTTATATCATTTTAGCTAATAAATCCCCCTCTTCAATTCCCTATTGAACAGATTCAAGAGATTGTTGATGAAAGCACAAGCAATGTTGCAAAATTCGTTGGACACAATCAATATCATAGAGGGTTTTGAGGTTATAGGAATATCCTAATTTGCCATGAACTTGGGGATGGGGATGGGGACGGGGACAAGGACGGGGACGCCACTTTTAGAAACAGGGGACTTGGGTATGTTAGTGTGACTATTTGAATTAATAGAATCACAATGCATGACAACTAATTTGTTCATCATACAAGGATAATTTATAATTTAAACAACAAGAGAAATAGGGAGATGAAATATCACACCTAGATTACTTCAAATGGTGTAGTTTCACCTTCAAGTAAATTCCGGTTATCATCTAGAAGCATTAGCATCCATTCCATCAAATTAACATCCACAAATTTGCCTCACATATGAAAAGATAAACTTCATTCATCACCACCCAAATAGCAAAATCACTTGACATATGAAATGGAAACCTTTATTCATCACCATCCAAATAGAGTGGGTTGAGCAAACTAGTCAATGAATTCATTTGTTGAGAATCAAATTTGATACAACATTACGAGGTGGGTTAGTCCTTTATCACATATATGATATATTTCTTATATTTTTCAAAACTCCCTTTCCATGGTAGAATATATTTTTACCGACGCTTCATCATATGTCTCTGTTAATTGTGTACTATTGGATAAAATTACGTCATATAAATCCATCAAAGAAGGATTCACTCTTGTACTACATTTTTATGTGCTACCTGTAGATGCTTTGGGATATCCTTTTAATGCTGCCAAGGCACAATGTTGGATTAGAGGCAGTCTAATTTTAATAAGGGAAAGTTATCAATAGTCATTTGCATATTACTTTTCTTTCCATGGATCCCTCTTAGCATTCAATTTGGGTCATTTTATAACACATGGATGTGTTTTGTATTGTCTCAGGAAATAGTGAGAAACTCCAAGTCCAATTTTTTGTTGGTGTTGAATATAATCCCTCTTGAATGAATAGTTTTTTTGTAACATTTTCAAGATGGGGAGATTTCCTACTATTTGGGATTTTTTCAAAGTGATTGTTTCTCATTTTTCTCATGTGTGTGTGGTCTTTTCCAAAACTTCAGTGCAAAATTTAGATTTGGATGCATAGAGACCTCCCTCTACTTCTCATTTTGGTTGAATGGACAATATTTTAAGAAGTTCCTTCATCAAAATTTGGAGGTGTATCATCACTTCCCTTATTTCCATAGATATGTTTTCATCCTGCAAAAAACATGAAGCTAGTGGATCCTCTAAAGCAAACCATTTTTAATAAAATACATACAAAACATAAACAAACAAATTAAAAAGGAAAAATGCAAGAACCTGAAGGCTAAAACACTAACTCTCTCCTATAAATTTATAAAATGGCCCCTCCCTTACCTTGAAACACACAAATCTATGTTTGTCATAGCATAGTGAATTTGTGAATCTGTAAAAAACAATTTGTAGAAAAATATATTCAAATATCTTAATTTTCGATGTTTCTGGTTCTTGGTTACACACACACACACACACACACCGTTTCTACATATCTAGAACTCAAATTTTCAACAAATCATGTCCACCTCGATGCATAATTGAATCTAGACCCATATTTGTATCATTTTTCATACTAGGTAAAATAGTAGAGGGTTGGTATTGAGAGAAGCAATTTGATTTTGACTAGTTGTATTTTCATCCTATTTTAAGAAACTAAAAACTAAAAGTGGATCCTTTGGCAACAGAGGAAATGAATATAGGGGAAAGGACAATGATTGAATTTCAATAATATTTAATGGGAATATTTTTGAGAAGTAGTATGCTGGAGAGCGATTGGAGGGATTTATTGACATTTTGTTCTCCCAATTTTATAATATGATGGAATTTTGTCCCATCCTTTATTCAAGGATGATTGTAGGAAATAAAAAGATTGACTTTGAATTAATTGAAGTTTTCCTTTTCTTTTACTTTTATTCACTTTTTTGTTTTCACTGAGTTTATATGGGGATGATGACCTTAAGAGTGTGAAAAAGAATTTTGGATATTTACCTGGAATTAGAAAAGTTAAGGGTACGATGTGAGTAGTAGATGAAGGCCTGCGAATAATACTTGGATATAATTGCAGTGAAGCTTAATGAGGAGATGCCATGTAGGGTTGTTATGATTCCCATTGTAGTGATTAGTGAAGTGAAGCAATTCTTGGAACAAAGGAAAATTGATTTAGAGAAAATGGCCAGTTTTCAAATTGATGACCTGGAAATAGTTCATGTCTCTATGATTTTGATGGTCAATATGAATCTTGGATGAGGGGCACCCAGGTTGGGGCAACCTTTTTTACATTTCCACTTCTTGATATCTTATGGGTGACTACTATCCTTTTAGATGGGAAGAAGTCCCTATGAATTATTTTGTGAATTTTATGATTGTAAATTGTTGGTGTATGCTTCTAAAAGCTCCACTATTTTGGAATTAGGTTTTGAAGATGAATTGCTAGGGTTACTATAAAGTGATGTTTTTTTCTGTCTAATTTGTTTAATATAATGATATAGAAGAACTTGGTAAGTCTATTGAAAAAGTACAAACTTATGATAAACCTTATGTATTTCAATCAGTGAATATTAGAATTTTCAATGTGTTATGGTTATGTTTTGACCTCCTTGCACATTGTTCCATGAAAGTTGTAGGAGACTGACATGTTGTTCTTTAATCTTTAATGTATCACTGACAGATTTGATTTGATCCCAATCTCATTCTTTTTTTGTAAGATTTTAATTTATAAACCTTCTGGCATTTATTTTCTCAAATTATTATTTGACATATGAAACAAAAAAAATGATGTCCTTTTTCTTCAATCCAAACATAATAATTAAAGTATATTTATGGTTTACCTTTATTTTTTGTATTTCACTTCAATTTCACTTCTCTTGTTTGTTCTAAAGAACATTTTTATGAAGATTTTTTAAATTTCACCTGATATTTTTTTTAATCTTTTCAAGGCTAAGAGGCATATCTACTAGAGATCATAGTGTTTTGTTTTCCATTTTAGGTACTTGTTCCTTTTATAAATTGCTTAATTTATGCTCTTTTCCAAATAGTTCATTTTGGAAGGTATATTTCATAGTCATACACAATATCCTTAAACGGATAAGGCCTACAAGTTATCTATTTACATGGACATTGAATCTTCTCTTCTTGGTGTATGTTGCTATGTAACTTGTTTTTTTTTCCTGTAAAAGTAGGAGAATGTCTATTTTAATGGCTATTTTGTAGTCTTGTAAAAGTAGGAACTCTATAGTGTATCGAGTGTACTATTTTGATGAAACTCTACAGTATATTGAGAATACTACTTTGATGGAACCCATAGTATCTTGATACTATTGCTATCGATGAAGGCTGTAACTGAGCTTGAGCTCAGGCACGCTAGTGTGCTTATTTTTCTGTCTTTTTCCTATGCCTTTAAGTATTTCTAACAATTTATAGCATATGATGTGCAGGAATATTTTCACTCTATAGAATACATTCGTGGCCTTATGTGCATGGACAAGAAGACAACTAAACCTCAAATGATGGCAATTTACTATTCGAAGTTAACAAAGAGATTCTAGATATCAAAAAGTTATTTGTATCATTCCTATGCATGGTACAAGCTCTATATCCTTCAGAAAAGCTACAATAAAAAATTGGCACAAAAGGATTTGTAGCTGTTGGCATCATCTGTATTGTTGGCTACCATCTCTATTATACCCTATGATTACAAACATGGGGCTCACCATTTTGAACTGGATAATGAGAAGGAAAGGAGTTCTAGTCTTTTGGGAATTAGTTTGGAATCTAAAAAGGACACCAGAGAAGTGGTAGGGTATTTTAATGAAAGGGGTGAATATGTCGCTATGTGAGATGTTTTAATTTGTATAATTTTTTTTGCTTTTATTTCAAGGATAATAGTATTATACTTTATGCTTACTTTGAGTTATTTTCCATTGTGTGTACTGACATTATTTTTTTTGGCAGTTGTCACGCTCGACACTTTTTTTGAATTGGTAAGTAATAGGTAAAAATCTTGTTAAGTATTTATTGTTGAAACTGAAAGGCCATGGCCCTTACTTAAGTTGTTCATAAGTTGGAGTATACATATTCTTCTATGAACCTTATCTCCTTGTACACTTGTGTGCTTTGACGTGCTACATGATTTTGATTATAATTCAATAGAATGTGGTTCAATATCAGGACAATGTGTACTATAGATACTTCTATTAATAGATTATACTAAAGATATAAACCTTTGCACCTCATTTTTTAAATATACAAAAGATCCTTCACCCCAAACTATTTCATTCTATGTACCTCCATTATTGCATATTGATTGTTGCCATTAAATTTCAGTTAGCATTTGATTTTGCGTGAATATAGTTTGATCATATTGACTTTAAAGGGTCTTTGGGTTCAAAAAAAGAAAGTGGCAACATGTACTTATTTGGGTATCCAGTGTCTTTAAATGTGAGGTTTCCAAAGGTGTCATGACATATGTTCCACAAGAAGTGAAAGATTTGTATCATTTGTTGGAAAATGAATTCCACCCTTTGTATCTTGCTAACAAAATTCAACCACTTCTAGAAAATCTCTCTAAGCTTAGTGACAAACTGTCTTCAGCTTCTCCTGTCCCAAAAGTGCAATTGGAGCAATACATTCCTACTTTAGAAAGGATAAGTACTCTGAGAGTGTTACAACAGGTGATGGGATTTAATTACTAGTAATAATAGATACCTATAAAGTTGATATGAACTAGCCTTCAAGTAAAAATATGGGTCATCCAAAAGGGGCATTATGCAGTCATCCAGAATGAGTATTTGAAAGAAACTAAAATTCATCTAAATAGGAAATCCTTTTATCTCACAAAAGGCCATCATGAAATTAATATATACAAAATGTATGATCTGGGAGACTGAGGCCTTCCTTTGAAAGAGTATTGACCTCATAGTTTTTTTTCTAGACATGATGAAAGGTAATATGCTGAAATTGTGAAGCCACGTGTTTTAACTATAGAGATACTAAGGAGATAGATATATTATGGATATGTGAGAGACCGTTCATACAATTGTTCGGTAGCAGTGATTCTCTGAATACCTGGATAGTAAGATACAACTAATGTTCAAATTGAGAGTGTGCTTCAGCGGGTGAAACAGGGCAGCTTAGTTCACCTGTGTTATTTGTGCCCTTGCCAAAATTAGCCTTGAAGTGTATCTGAACCTGTTTAGAAAAATTAAGAACAAACCCCAAGCCAACAATTGATCTTGGTTATTGGAAAGCTTTGTCCAAAGAAGCACACAATATGGAAATGACAATTGGCATCTTCCTCAAGATATTGAGCCCTTTATTAAGAGCAACGTCTGAGAAATATGGGAGCACGAACAAAATTTGAGTTGAATCCTTGTAGGGAGGAGGGAATTTTCCATCAATCCAAAACCCTGAGGGTTAAATAAGGAAGCACCCTATATTTCTTTAAATTCCCGATTTGAAACCAAGAGTAGAGACAATTATCCAAACATATGTCCTTCCAAAGGGATCGAAGACCAGGTTGCCCTCCCAATTATGTCCATATCTGAGAAGTATAAGAATATTTTAGGAAGAGATTTTCAATAGTCTTTGCCTCATCAAAAGCTTTGCATAACATACATATTCCTGGGCCTACTTTACCTCTTTTCGGTAGTTGATCCCATGTCAATACTCTACCATTAAGAGAAAGCTACATCAATATTTTTTCCTTACTAGGAGATTTGACTTTTCAAACTTATTCCACCACCAATTAGGATCTACATCATCTTGTACAACCAGAGAAGTGTAACCAAGTTTTGCTCGATAGGAACTTCCAGCCTCATTATAAACCTAAATAAGTTCATCATTACCTTTATTCAATCAACTTTCAAGTATGATATTTATGTAGTTCAGAAAGAAAGAGATCCCAAGCTGAGTCCAAATGATCCTCCAGAACAAGATTATCAACACTCAACCAATCATGTCACCAAAGTGTAGTTTCCTCAAGGTTTTCCACATGATTGACAGTTACCTTTCCATTAACTTGTAAATCATTGATAATCACCTCAAAGAGATAAATATTCTTGTTACAACATATAATGGCATCAACTCCCACTCTAACATTTGAGCCAATCCCAACCTTCCAGGCTAGAAAAGACCCTAGAATAGGAAAGGCAAGAGTCATTAATCAATGATTTCCACTGATTAGACACATTCTGTATTTTTTTGCGATACAGATCCTCCTTTATGGTAATTGAGACATTTTCTAATCTTACTTATATAACATTCATTTGTGTTTCTAGTTTGTGCTACATTAGAGGAAATTTCAATTGAAAATGGTCCTTCCAAAAATAATGCAAATTCCATGTCATCATGTATTATCCAACAAAATTGTTTAAAATTAAAAAACGGAGCACCTCTTAAACAATTTTTTCATATAAATTTGGGGATAGCTATCATAAAAAAAACTATTTTTTGTTTGTATGTTCGACATATATCTGTGTGTTTTTACTCAAATTTCGATTGGGAGAGCTCATTGGATGCAGAAATAATTCCGCATCGAACGAGTACCCACTCGGCATACTTTTGGCAGGTCCCTCTACCCCAAAAAGAAGGAAAACTTGAAAAAATGTGATGATGATGTCACCATCACATTTTTTCAGGTATTTATTGTTTTTGGGGTAGTGAGGCCTGTCAAAAGTATGCCAAGTGGGTACTCGTTGGATGCAAAATTTAAGTCCGCATCCAGCGAGCTCTCCCGATTGAAATTTGAGTAAAAACACAAGGAGATATGTCGAAAATTTGAAAAAAAATAGTTTTTTCTTTTCTTCCTCCAAAATTAATAAATATTATTTTATTATTTTATTAAATTTTCTTAGGAGCCCATTTTGAGTTGAAATTTGCTCTAATGTATTGTAGCTTTTCCTATGCAAGAAAGAAATAATTTTTTTTCACCATAATAGACTTCAGAGAAAGAGAGGTTAATTGACAATATGGAATTCTTTAAGGGGTGCATAGATTATGTTGATAGCTTGAAATGAGGTTTCTTTGAATATAAAGTTACATAAATTTGATATATAAGCTACTGGATACATCTCGGCAGGGTATTATATTTATCTTCAAATGAGTTTCCTGTGGCTATAAAGTTACACAAAGTTGATATCTAAACTATTGGATACATCTTACCAGGTTCCCAGATATGTCATATCTGCTATTTGGAATGAGTACGGTTAGTTATTTTTTTTATGTGACATTATGTCTCACTTTTATTTTCTATTGTATTATCCTTCCTACCCAAGAAAAGTGGAATTTCTGACCACCATGAGAAGTTTCAGAAACATAGATGTTGATTGCTAGAATGGGTTTCTAAGGGGTGTATTGGCTACATTGATAGCTTCAAATGAGTTTCCTATGGATATAAGTTGCGTAAAGTTGATGGAAAAGTAATTGGATATATCTCTACTTGATCGGTACTATTTCTTTCATGTTCTCAAATATTCTATGGTGCGACAAGTTGTGATTTGTAATTGTGAACTGCTTTTAGAGTTTACAGTTTACATGTGATGGAATTCAGTTATTACTCTTATTTGTCTCTACTATTTTATGGCATATGGTGTGACAATATCGAAATTGATATATTTCTTACTCTTTTGTTGTTAAAGTGTATACAGTTCTCTTATGTCTACTAAGAGCTCAGAACTCAATTTTTTTTAAAGTTAACCCTTACATGTTCTTGGTATGACAAGTGTATCAAACCATGAAAATCATGGCCCTCACAAAGATTATACCAATTTATGGTTTCTGTTTTGCTATTATAGAAAGGATTAGTGTGGATGCTGTGAAGTACAATTTTGTACAGTTGAAGATTGACCATTTAAAAGGCATTGTATAGTTTGGAAGTCACATAAAGTAATTGAATTTTCTGACTCATTATTTTGTATAATAATTATATCCTCTAATAATTTTGAGGATTCTAAGTCTATGCATGGATTATTTTTCGGAGTGAGTATATTATAAGCAACTCAGTGTATTTATTTGTGCATGACCTTGATTTAGATAATATTAGGAATCATTTGACTATTCTTCTGAAATGCTTAAACAAGGCTAGAATTCTTACACAACTTCCTTCTATTGAGAAAGTCTTGAAAACAACTCAACACTTCACACTATTTCTTGAGGTCATACAGAAACATCATAGAAAGATTCTAGCTCGTAGAGTCTTGATTCAGAGGCACAAGGAGGAGCAAGAGCACCAAATGATCAAAATGGTTTGTTTCCATTTTTTGTTTGTTTGGTGTGGAAGCCTTTTATATCATAGTTTATTGGAGATTCTCAATGGTATTGTTTTGTGCTAAATTTGTTTGTTGTCACTGGTCTTCTAAAGGAATGAGAAGAAGAATCCAAGAGGTTGAATCAGCAAAGAATAGCAGAAGAAGAGGAATAGAAAAGACTTGCATCTGATTATATGAAGAGAAAAGAGCAGAGAATTCAGAGGGAGAACAGATCATTTCTCCAATGCAGGATAGATGGGAAGGTTAACCAGATGGGTCTAAAATTTGAACAACTTGCCACCTTGAGACCAGGCTTGTTGAAGTTACCATTGTTGAGCTCTATTTTTCCCTTAGGCTCTAGGAAAGAATGGAATTGATTCAAAATGATGGTGCAATGATAAGCTAGGCATGTGTGGTACCTTACCAGGTCCATCTTGACCTTTAATTTCCCTATGTTTCCAACTTTTTTCACCTTATTTGAGCTGCTATGTGATCAGCAGCATGAGGTGGGGGGTTAAAAACTTAAATGCAATTGATTAATATAGCTCATGAAATTATCCTTGTAGGATTGGGAGATATCCCATCTCACCATTTTTTTACAAATTCCTTCATTTTGTTGGACTGCTATATGGGCTTGAGCATCAATTTATCCATTCAAGCCTTAGATTATGTGGAAGCACTCAATGTATTTGAAACAAGAGACTTTGATTTTTCTCTGAGAGATTATCCAAGCTAGTGAATTAGCTATTGAGATATGATGCGTGTTCATAAGCTTCAAAATTGTTAATGAGTACCCAACAAATAGGATAGATTGTACCCTCTTCAAGTCAATATTCTTCAGTCCTTGTAGAAAACCATAGGTCTCACCTTCATTGTTAGACACAATTCCAAGACCCATGGCATAATTTATTTCCATTATGCCTTCATGATTGATTACTTGTTGTAGCGCCATAAAAAAAGGATGTGCTTCTTTTACTCCTGTTTCCATTGTTGGAATTCTTTCGTACTCAATTTGATATGCCAATATGTATTCTTTATTGGCTGGGGGTGGTAACAATTTTTTGGTATCCCTCCTTTGTCATTCTATCCAGCCATCCAAATATTCTTTTCAACTATGAGTGTGAGGGTCTTGTGATTTTTCATTCCTTAAGCCTGTAATGCTTTGATCAAGAGACTCTTGGCTTTGTAGACATGATATTTGGACTGGTTTTCATGTCTTGATATATCAATTTGTTTTTTTCTAGCCAAATTTTCAAACATAAATATTTTGGAAGTTGCATCCAAACCCCCTAAAAGGTGGGTTTGTTGCGAAATGAGCCTCTATAGTGCTTACAATGACAAGAAAACATATATTTCCATTGGTTTGGAGCGGTTTCTCTTTGACCAAGTTCTTGGATGGCCATTCTCCAGACTTGTTTGGTGTAGGAGCAATTAAATATTAGATGGTCATTCTCCATACTTGTTCTCTGGACATATGTTGTTTTTTGTAACTTTTGTCCCCTCTATACTGTATAGAAGACCAACAATTTTCTTTTACATATAGGATGCTACCATGTAAATATTGAGAATATGATAAATGTTACCTAATTGGATATGGGTCAACAATCTTGAGAGACTCCATTGTTGTGTTCGATGTAGTTCATCTTGGAACAAGGTGTTGTCCAATAGTGTACAAATGCTACTAGATGCCCCTCTTGAGCTGATTGTATTGCCTTGAAAACATGGCCAATGACTTTTGGAAATTTTTATCATGTATGTTTTATCAAGGTTGGTCTCCTAAATATGGAGGATAGTTGGTTTTTCCTAGAGATCGAAGATAAAATCTGATTGCCATGTAAACAATAAATTCTATGTTTTATCTTTTCCTGCTAACATAGTCAAAGGGCATAAATTTGGTTCTAAAATGTAGTAAGTTTTCTGATAAAGTTGATTTCTGATGTTCCTAGTCCTTAGTAGGACTCCCTTTATCAGCATAGTAGAGGATGCCCACTACACTCTTCTAACTAAAACACACCCCTTTGAATTCTATAACTACATCTAATTCAAGAATCCTACTTAAAGTAAGAGATGTTTTACCTTTGATATGGTAAATCGAAATCGTGATGGTCAGTAAGAAAGAGCCATAATTCTTTCATATGATTTAAATCTACAGAATTGAAGTCAAAAGAATTGTGCTTGACAGCATACAAAGCCATTAATTTCATTGTAATTAAGATGCCAGTGTAAAGTTTTTCCCTCGTTCCTTCAAGTTCAGTGTATATATTTGATGGGTTGGATTTTAAGTATTTTCTGAAAAGAAGATTCAATAGGTGGATCATTTGGCTAGCATGAGATTTGCAGAATTTTTGTCCCCAATTTTAGAGGGTTCCCATTATCAATGGCTTGCATGCAACCAAAACTTCATATAATTTACCAGGCAGAGCTGAATCTGTGATTGATATCAATTCTTGTCAGTCTGGAAATATCTATTTTAACTTGAAGAATCGTATCTTTAGTTTCTAGAGCAGCCATTAATTTTTTCCTAGTATAAAAAAAAAATGGATAGGCCTTGAGGAAGTGAAACACTTCAAATCTTTAAGAGTATTATGTAGAACTAATAAAAATGCTTAGAGCCAGAGGAATAAAGTGCATGCCGTTGTTGAAGAGGTGTGTCCTTTAACTGGGAAAAATAACTTGAGAGCACTAGTAACCTTGCATGAACTGAGAATGCACTTTTAGATTACCTTGGCTTGGAAAAGGGGATGCCAAAGGATGAAATCCTATTTGCTAGGAGAATAAACCCTTGGTGATGATTCCCATCCTCTCCATCTTCCACCAGCACCATGACTTCTTCAACAACTTCAATTTTTTCTTTGAAATCATGTCTTCCTGCATGCAATGTTCCCTATAAACATGGATGAAAGGTCAAATATAGAATCTACCCATCAGGAGATTGATCTGATCAAGAACTGGTTGTAGGAGATTGATTTGATGTTTGATGTAGTGGTGTTGTATGCTTGTGCCTTGTTACCTTTTTCTGCTAGAAGTAGTGGATATAAAATTGTAATCAGATGGGGTCTTGTTTGGTGTGTAGCGGGTAGAGTGTGAAATATCTAATAGTGCCAAGAATATCTGTTTAAAGAAGCAAAAGAAAGTGGATAAATATATTTGAGACTTCCTGAAGAGACAAAAAACATCCTTTGATATTGTAGGAGATGGTGTATTTGGAGATGAGTACCCCTCTAGCTTGGTTTTGTAGAGATGGCAAAGTTGGAAAATTCTTTGTTTCGTAGAGAAAGCATCCAGTCCTGAAGTGTGTAGGGTTTTGAACAATAAGGTTGTCTCTATCTTCTCCACATCAATCATCCAAGTAGTATTAGGGTTTCCAATGCCACAAAACCCTAGTCTTCTTATCTCACGGGAACAACAAGTACATGTGCTCCCTTTGTTCCTCTATGGTTTCTCTAAAATCCTAAATTCCATTTTCTTCTTAGGGAAAACCCCAACCCTAATGCCTTGCTTGAATCAACACAAGATCCCTAGTGCTCTACACAAGAGAGAAATGTACAATGATGAAGTACAATTGAAAGAGACAAGATCTCTGAATTTCTCACATCTCTAACATGATTATGAGATGAATGAATGAAAATACACTCCTCCCAAAGCTCATAATAACAAAGTGGACCTTGTCCAAAACATGAAACCTAACTTGATGATAGATAGGCCCACATGTGAAGCACTCCAACTATAAGTGACACATTTCAAGCACCAAGGAATGCATGCCAATAATCAAGGGTCCCAAAGTGAACACTCCACTAGATTCTTCCAACACTCATCCTCCAAAGTTCTTGAATGCCATCTCCTAATCCATGTGTACCTCTTGGTCCATTTCATGTACATGAGCATTCAATACAAGCATCCTCAAGTCTAGTACAAGCCTCCATGGAAGTAATCAAGAGTCCCCATGCTATGTAGGGCTTATCACCCTCCTCCTATATGCTCAATGCTCCTCTTGCAAATAGATATTTCTCCCAAGCAAGGAACCAACCAACCCCCATTTGTGAACCCCAAAGGTCTCCACATAGCTATTTGGAGCAAGAGTGAACTGGGAGTGAAAAGCATCAAGTTCCAAAATATTTTTAGAGTGAAACATTTTTTATATAATATATATTTTTGTACATGTTTTTATATATATTAAAAAAAAAACATGCAAAAATGGAATTAGCTGCAAAAAATATTAAACCATAGAATTTTTGTATTATACTAATGATAATCATTAAAGGATCAACCATTTTGTACACAAATAACCTCAAAGGTATAGAATCTAGGGGTATCCAACCTCCTAAGGAAGTGGGTCTCATAAGCATCAAGTCAAGGCACAAAAATATATGGATAAGCTACTTCCAATATGTATTCGCATCATGGTACAACCAAGGATAGGAAACACACCATGTACCCTACATCTCATGAAACACTCTCAAGCATGGTCTAAACATACTCAATGTATCCCCAATATTTAACAATTATTAGAGAAATCATTGGACCAATCTTGCAGAGTAAAAGTACAAATGTTTTTTTTTATATAGTAGATGATACCCTAAATTTTTGTTATGTAAAGCGGAGCATTCAACATGGTGATTAATGTCCTAGAGCAAAATGAGGTTCTTTTGGAAAAAAAAAATGATAGACATTCAACTTGACACATGACTCATATAAACTATATGTCAATAGTTCCAAGGAAGACATACAAACATCATTTGAAGAAGAAAACATCCATTATGGACTAGAACTAGAAGGCATCTTTGTAAACCTATATTTTAGAGGGTATTAAATTGAATTTTTTTGGGGGATCTTGCAAAAATAAGTTTCTAAAAGGTTCTTTAAGTTTTGAGTGTTTATAGTAGGAATCTCAAGTGTCTTTATTTTGAAATAGCAGTTCGTTTGAAAACTTAATGGTTATAACTACCATGTATGTAAGGTTAAATATGAGTTGCATTTAATTCATATAAGAATGTTTGGGGAATAACTAGTGCAGTTGAGTTAAAACCTAAAAAGCAAGACACTATTGAATGGAAGAATAGAGATTATCATTATGTCCATGTGTCAGTGTGACTGAGCCTTGGAATTTGTAGCATGTTCCATGTCAATTAGCTGATGCATTGGAAATACTCGACTACAAGAAATTCTCTCTTGAAATTTGCATAAACCAATACCTCAAATTCTGCCAATCAGAGTTTTGGCTACTCATGCTCAAAAATCATGGCCTTGTTCACCTAAAAAATCATACATGTATTTTCGTGTGCTTGATTTTTCCTTGAAAATTGTTCCTGTAAGTATGCAAGCTTCTTGTAATCCGTGTGCTATTTCAAACTCTAGTCTCCTCAACTTCTTGAAATTTTTTCTTATCTCACCTCAAATTATGGTCCTCATTCCACCTTGAATTTTGTTCCAACATTGTGAAACTATCTCTACATAATAAATTTTGATCCAACATGTGCCATTCTTCCTGTACTTGTGTGTTTTGCACCTATGTTACTGGATTTTCCTTCTCGGTGTGTTGGATGCTCAGATCCATGGATTCAATATGTATCCGGATTGGGATCCGTCATCAAAATAGATCCCATGCATAAGGAAGCATATCATAGTCCCATGAAATAGATCTTATGAAAAATCGAACAATTCCTGAAATTTTCAAATAAATCATGAAACTTCTAGTGCTTCTATGACCCATTGATCCTATAGAAGGGATTTCTCCCTTACTACAGGGTAGGAATGGCTACCTTCCATCTATAGGATGGAAGCGTAGGGTTCCTGGTGGTTGTGAAAGAAAAACAAAATAGAAAGGAAATAGAACAGAAATGAAGAAACCCCTCTGCACATAAGGTTATGGGTTAAGCTCCAAGACCCTACATACAACAATGGAGACCTGCAAGAACATGTTAGGCCATAAACCTGCAAGCAAAGATATGTTAGAAAAACTGAAATAAACAAAATGAAACTGAAATTATACCTTCTTTTGGTGGAAATGGGCCACCATGCCCTAGATTGGAGAAGTACATGTGTTGAGAATGGGGGGAGCTATGGCTCAAATGGAAGGATGGATGAGAGGGAGGGTGAATGGCTTGAGAGGCAAATGGTCTCAAGGTACTCACATGGGAAGGATAATAGTATGCAAGGAAGGAATGTTTTGAGAGTGATCCCCACCCCTCTATTTATATCTTTTGCAGGGTTCTAAGCTCCTGGTCAGGGCTTTAGCCCCTTTTTTGGGCTTTTATCCCCTTTAGCTCAAACTTTATCTCCTTTGGGTGTTTTAGGCTCCTTTGAGGGGTTTTAGTCCCTTTTTGGGGGCTTTAGCCCTATGAGAGCTTTGTTGTCTCTTTTTAGGGGATTTTAAGCCCTTTTGCATATTTTTGAGTTTTTTTGAGGGTGTGGGGGTCAAATGGGGTCACATGAGGGTCATGCATGGGTGTCCTTGGGTCGTGTAGGACATGTAGAGCTGAGTGAGGGATTTTTTGGGTTAACATATTTCCCCCTGATGTGTAAGGGTAGGAGCTCATCGTATGGCCGACAGACATGATAGGATTTTCTGCAGAGAGGTGGTGCTTCCTGGGCTCGGGCATGGTCGCTTTTTGTTTTTGTATTAATATGGTTCCCATCAATGTGTGAGATACAAATAATGTGTGACATGTATGTGGACGAGGTAGGAATCCCCATGCTCGTAACAATGTCAAAAGAATAATGTGATCTATGCTCTATAATATAAGAGCCGATCATATACAACTGATGATAAATAGTGGTTTCCTCAATGAGAGGCTGAATACAATACTGATATGAAGAACTACTACATTGGACCCATGGAATTCTCATGGAATGCTATATATTCATGACTAATGGCCTGCTAGATCTAGAATGGTACATAGCGGTATGGACTCACTGATGGAGAGTTAGAGTCTATGTGGTACAAATATGCTACATCAATCATAAATCTATATAGAGGCACTACTCGGGCTTCTAAACACTGTCTCCAACACAACTCGAAAATCATAAGGGACATAGACGTGTTTAGGGTCCTTCAAATAGACTCATCAATGTGCTAGAGTCAGGTGACAATTAGGTTCTTTGACCAAATACTGCATGGACCAATACCTTGTATGAATCTCAACGGTGCAATGATGTAGTTGGAGTTGAGCACGTGAGAAAAAACCATCCCAAGAGGCACTAAGGACTCCTCTCAAGTGGTCTGAGCAACTCATCAATGAGGTTAATGAAACTAAGATACACAGACCTCTGGGTCTATCCTTTGGAATATGTGTGTTTCCATCAACATAAGGAGACCTACCCCTAGTCAAGGAAATGGTGTTTCCCTGACCAAAAGCGCGAGGGAGATAACTAAAAGATGTGAGACGATCTAAGGACCGACCCACTGAATTTGGGGGGGGAGGGAAAGAGTTAAATAGGGTCAAAGGGAGTGTAGTAGACTCAAACTTCCTTTGTTTAGAGTATGACGGCAAAGCGTACTAGGAAGCAAATGAAACTGACTCATGGTAATGGGATCATAGCTGTAATACCGGGAATGTCACTACAGATGGGAAATACTTGGGGGATGTATATACTTTTGGTATTGATGGAACCAAGGAAGACACATTGTAGGGTACTTTGAACAAAGATGACCTAAAGTGGGAATGCTACCAAACTGTTATTTGTGGGGTGGTGTCTAGAGACACCGTTGTGGTACAATCTCATGGATTTTTAGCGAGCCCAAGAAAGTAGCTCGATGGTGCTTTCAATTTTAGAGAGTCTGAAAGCATGGAGAAGAATCTAGTGGGGGGCTCTTTTTCATTGGTATTCTCCTATTCCCGAAAAAGGATAAAAGTATACATAGGAGATATTTCCCATCCTTTAGGGGATGAGAGACTTCTTTACCGTTGGTATTCCAGTCAGGACGAAAAAAGGTTAAACCTATACTGACTCGATGGTCATTCAGATACTTTTATGAGCATGAATGAGACCAAGTTTGCTCGACAATATTTTATTGATGAGAAGGCTCGAAAAGAGCTTAATGACAACCCGTGGTGAGCGTTTTTGTAAAGTTTGGCCCCTCTACCCGAGAAAGCATAAAAGCATGCAAAGGGGAACAGTCTTGGCTTGAATGTGCCAAGGTAGTCCTTTTAATTTGATGGTCTACATAGTCCGCAAAAGGAGATAAATGAGATGATGTAGACGACCTTTTCTATATTTTAACGAGTGAGAAATGAAGCAGCTACGCTGGACCATCTTCTCATTCTTTTAGGTGTCAAAAAAGAGCTTAAAAGAAACTCTAGTATGGTCAACTGATTGCGGTTACATAGGTGGTGCCCCATGTCAGGACAATGGACAGTGGTCCAAAGGTCATCCGTGCAGTATGGATGGAGCAGGTCTCTCTTAGACATACCAATACATGTATCAGATAGATCACGATAGAGGCATGCGATTTCGTGCGGTAGAGGCACACAAACCAAGGTGGCTCTCGGACAGAGGTCAAGAGAGCTATGTGTGAGTTGTAATGGATAGAATTGACTACATGTGATGTGAGTACAAGTTCAGAGGCAGTTATATGCCAAATGCATGCAAAGGAAATGATTTGTCCTCCGGACGATAGTTTGGAGATCCGCATGAGGTGCGGTGGACGGATTAGACAACTATGTGTTAAAAACCAAAACGATGTGCCTTACGTGAGGTGGCCTGAGAACCCACATGAGTGGCGAAAGGAAAGTGTGATTGCAAGTACAGGTCTAAAGACACTTTCATCATCATTATGTGGATCGTAAATCGAGGTAACTTCCAGGAAGCGGTCCCTAAAATTACTTGTTAAACATGAAACGATGGTATCATAAGGATATGGAAATTTGGGTCTGGAGGTGTGAGAGGTGCCTCGAACAAGTTTCATGTGACTTTGGATTAGTAGTTAATGGTGCTTCTATGACTTGTGGAAAAAACATTGAAAAAAAAAAAGGGAGAAAAGTACGCTATAAGGGACTCATAGTGGTGGTATCAGGCATAGACTCTCCTGAGGCAGAGCCTATTATGTGGCTTCTTCAATATTCAATCATCTGACTCAGCAAAGAGGTATGCCCCCTTGCTGAGATGAAGGTCATTAGAAAGGTGGAGTGATGAAATTTCATATTTTATGGGAAGAATCAATTCCACACTATGGCTTAAAGGGAATGGGGTAAAACTAAAGGCAGTCTTACAGATTTCTCCATCATCACTTAATTGGTGTTGAGATAGATTAGGTGGATCTTCCACGGTCGACGAGATGGAAGGGAAACCAGTGCTAGAGATCATGTAAATGGTAATTGTTGTGGTTTTGGTGGCCTTGCACCCAGTCTCTATTGGAGGAAGAGGGGAAGGACTTGAGGCAGGAGGAGTATTTGATGGACCCAGAGGTAGGCACAACATCATCTCAACTGGCTGGATAGGAGTCAACACATCCTGGGGCCTCAGAGGTAGCATAGGTGGTTCAGGGTACCACACAGGAACTCCCAGTGTGAAATTCTGTAAATTGCGAGTTTCCAAGACAAGCTTACTCATGATCCCAAATGGTAGGAAAAGGAAAAGGAAAAGTATCGTGTTGAGTGGGAATGAATGCCACTGTTTCCCTAGTAACTAAGGTTGAGGTTGTGGATGGGGTTGTGGCTGCAGATGGAGTTGCAGCTCAGGATGGAGTTGTGACTGTAGTTGGTACATGTTGTCCCAATGGTACTATGGAGCGATTAATCCTTCAATTATATCCTCATCGTTGTGGAAGCAATGAAGGGATAGGTCTGATGGAGTGTCGGTACTAATGGAGACAAGAGGATCTGTAGAACTGGACATCATGTCAATGAACATGGTGTCTAAAGAAGGAGGTGGGGGATGGAATCCTGCGATCAGAGTAATCTCAGGTTCAAGGGAATGTGGTCAAAGGTTGGCTAGAGCCATTCAGAACTCAGACAAGTCTTGGCAATGGTGAGAATAGTGTCCATACAAACCGCAGAGGGTGCAACCATGGTTTGTTCTCAATGACTTGTTTCTCACTATTGGCCCACTTGGGAGTTCAACCACGGGGAAGTTTTCCATTGTATCCATGGCACCCAAATGCGAATGGATTATGGGAATCTCAGGACAATTTTGAGTTGGATGGCCTAGTTCTTCATAGATAGTGCAAGGTGGGATCTGTCAAGCTTCGACAGTAGCTTTCGCTTTTTTTCCCCTGTCCCTTTTTGGGTGGGGTGGTGTGGGTGTGGGTGTGGGTGTGGTGGTTGGTTTTGCAGGCCGGGAGGAGGATAAGAATCCATCACAATGGGTTGCACGGGGGTTAAGAATACCTGGGGCATTGGTGGTTAGGCCAGTGGATCAAGGTACCACACAGGAATTCCCAATGTAAAATTGGGTAAGTTTAGGGTAGCCATTACTAGCTTACTCATGACACCAGGAGGGGGAAAGAGGAAGGGAATTGTGTGTACTGGGGAGGAGCCCAGATAACTCCCTGATGGTTGCATGTGGGGGTGAGGTTGTTGTGGTGGCTGCACATAATGCTGCGGTTGTGGATGATGCTGTGGCTGTTGATGGTGTTGCGACTGCAGATGGTGTTGTGGTAGTGGTTGGGGTTGCAACTATGGTTGATGTTTGGGTGCACTAGTTCTAGATGAGAGCATGCACAAATCCGCAATCTCATTTGGTGTCGGCGGTGGTGATGCTAAGGGAAAAGAAGTCGTCATGGTGGTATCAACAAACAACCCAAGGCCCACATTCAACAATGGGGAGGCTGGTATGTTGTCAACCATGATGTTGACCACAGGGATAACATTGGCAGTTGCAGTTAGCCCTTGCGGATCAATGGTGTTGTTCATAGGGATAACATTGGCAGGTAGCATTAGCCCTTATGGATCATGATAAGTTAGCTGGTCAACTATCATGATTTTCCCTTCATGGGGGAACATCATGAGATGGAAAATAGTTGATGCGATGGCTCTCACGGTGTACATATAACTTATTTTGAGGTAAAGGTTATAGTCCAACTAAGCATTGACAACCTCTACGTCAATCAGTACTATTTTCCTAGCTAATGTGATGGGGACATGAGGGAAGATTCCTTGGGATTTAGTGAGATGGCCATCATAAGCCCACATAGTAGTAGATGATGGTTGCATAATTGGGGATCCAAGATTCTTCTAGACTAGGGTAGACATAATGCACATGGATTCCCCCTCATCCACTATGCACTGGTGCACGACCAAATTCTGGATAGACATTCAGAGTTCGAAGGAAATGGTTGATGGCATCCATAGTTCTCCACTCTCCATGTCGAATGTGATCAACTTGGAGTCAGAGGGGTCCATGACACCAAGGGCAGCTAGTAAGGCTTTCTGCTACATTGGGCATGTTTTGAGTACCTCAAGAGCGGGCATGCTGGTAGGTGTTTGGTCCAAATCATCCACGATGTTGTAGTTCATAATAGATCTAGCCATGCAATTATTGGAAACCCGTTATATGGGGGGGCATGGGAAAGGGGGTAACTGAAGAGGTGCATTGGTTGTTTTAGACATAGATGCTACTGATGTGTTATCAGGTTTGGTGTTGGTTCTGTACTGATTTCGTCTGGTTTGTAAATTGACCTCTTCAGTTGTCATAGCTAGCAGGTGGTGGGCACCTGTTTCTACCATCGGAGGTGCCCCTGGGTCATTGGGATTGGGTTGGGGAGGAGGTGCATTTTCCACCAGTCCTTGGACTAGTAATGGGTTTTGGAGCACCATAGGAGGAGGTCCTAGTGGTGTTGGGCTAGGTTGGGCTTGGTCTGTTATATTCATGGCATGTTGAATCTCGTTCATAATGGCCTACTTGGTGTGACCCATGAAGGGAAACTCATATGTGTAGTGACCGTAGACCTCGTATAATGTGCATGATTGGTTTTTATGCAATGGAGAATTACGTCTTGGTGCATTTGGTCGTTGAGGATTTTGGGCTGGCTGGTTCACCACAGCATTATTGGGAGGATTTGGTTGTTGAATGCCTCCCTGCGGTTGATTTCTACCTTGGTTTTTGGGTTGATTATTCCTAGCTTGCCCTTGTTGGTTATTGGGGGCTGGCTGGTTGGGATGGTTTTGCTATGCAAACACCTATCCCAATGGAGCAGGTGGAGCAGGGGTGGGGGTTTGAACAGTTTTTATTAGTGGTGCATAGTAGACTTGGGTGGGTGCTGGGGCCTCAAATGTGGGAATTTTTCCCACATATTGTTGTGTCGGCCAAGCTAATTGTTATAGTTGATTTTACCACACATGGTGGATCACACTTTTATGGCCTTCCCTATCCCTCTACAGACTCTTTAGACCCCATGGACCATTTTTGTACCTTTGTTGTTTCCACGATGATCCCTAAAAACATGCAATAATTGCCATACGTGACTTTTAATCCCTTTCTCATGTATATACATGGATTTGACCCTTAAACCCGCATACATCGGGATGTGTGCAAAAGGCCAAATGATTTTGGAGTTTTCCTTGATGTGGATCTGAATCACTTGTCTCTTGGCCTTCCATATTCCTTGAGATCGCTCGGATTTGACCTTCCATTACCCCATTGAAGAGCTATATAAGGAACCCTTTAGATATAATCAAAGGAGAGGAATTGAAGAGAAAGAAAACTATAGTCCATTGTTGCTAGAGGTTATACTTGAGTCTGCATCCCTTTGTCCCTTAGAGGACTTTTTGTTATTCCCAAGCTTTCCTTTTGCTTGTGAGCTTACTATTGAGAGATGGAGGATTAAAGTGGTGGAGGCCCAAGTGGGGGACTCAGTTTCTCTAATTCCCAGACGTGTCGATAGAGGTTGTCACTATTGTAATCTCTAGTTTATATCAATAGAAATATCTTTTCCTATCCAATAATGTATATTTGAATGAGTATTTGATCCTTTGATTCTTTGAAATGCCTATATGTTATTGATTATATATGCTAGAGTAGGCCTAACACAATTATCTATAGCATGCTTGTCTTGTTTGCTGAATGTTGAGGAAGAAAATTGCCAATACAAGGGGGAATGGAAAAGATCAACGGGGATCTACATCAACCGTCTAGAATAAGGTATGAATCGAGATCCTTTAGTGTTAGATGTTTCGTTTCTCTTACATATAGGAAAGGAGTGATTTATAGAGTTAATCTATCTATTGTAGTACCCCAAGCCATAGGAATTTCTCTACGTAACACTAAGACTATTCGACAATGCTGGCGTGCAGTGAATCCTGGGAAAGCACCCGCGATTAAGGATGAGATAGAAAAGTTTTTAAATGCCAGTTTTATCTATCCTGTTCCCTTGATAGAGTGGGTTTCAAATCTCATTCCAGTTGATAAGAAGCAGTGAACAATCTGTATATGCAATGATTTCCGTGACTTGAATCGTGCATGTCCTAAGGATAATTTTCCCACACCATTTATTGATCAAATTTTGGATGAGTGTGTGGGAAGTGAGGTATTTTCCTTTATGGATGGATTTTCCAGATACAATCAGATATAGATCAAACCCGAGGACCAACATAAAACTACCTTTATTTGTCCCTGGGGTACCTTTGCATATCGGAAAATGCCTTTCAGTCTTAAAAACGTTGGAGCCACATTTCAGTGAGCTATGAACTTGATCTTCCATGATCTCAAATTGATTATTGAAGTATTTTTGGATGACCTTGCTGCTCATTCTCATATGAGAGTGCGTCATTCCTACCATTTGAGATTAGTGTCCGAAAGATGCCGCCACTACGAGGTTAGGTTAAATCCTCAGAAGTGAATATTTTGCGTGAAGTTTGGTCGCTTGTTAGGATTCATTATCCCCAGGGAGGGTCTAAGAGTTGATCCCTTAAAGGTTGAGGCAATACTTCAATTGTCTCCCTAGAGAAACATTAGACATCTTCAATGTTTACAAGGCATGGCAAATTTCTTGTGGAGATTCATGGTTAACTTTGCCAATTTGACTAGAGGCTTTATGCATCTTTTGAAGAAGGACACTACCTTTTGCTAGGATGATCGAGCCCAGGATTCCTTTGATGCACTTAGAAGAGCCTTAGCATCGACCCCCATGATTAGTCCACTTGACTATAGCTGCTACTTTTTGCTTTATTTGGCCGCGTCCATGGAGACAATTGGTATGGTTTTGGTTCAGGAGGATAAGGAGCTCCATGAGCATGTCATATATTATTTGAGCTGAAACCTTATAGATGCAGAGATTCATTATTCCCATGCAGGGAAACTTGCCTTAGTTACCGTTCATGCATTTCAAATATTACGACACTATATTCTCCTTTTCCAAACCTTGGTGGAAGCCCATGTCAATCCATTTGAGTTTGTCCTCAACAGAAGGATGATCGGGGGAAAGTTATAATAAGTGGATTGTCATCTTGTAAGAATTCGATCTCGAGTTTGTTTCAGCAAAATTGAAAAAATCATTGATTTTTGTGGAGCTTATATCTGATTTCCCAAGCAAGGAGGAGGAAGAAGTTTGTGAAGATACGTTTTTCGATGAGCACATTTTCCTAATATCAACTTTGGATCCATGGTATGGGGATATCATCATATATTTGCAAACATTCGAGGTCCCTACTCACCTCTCATGGGATGGACGATGACAGTTACGTCACGTATCCAAGAACTACCTTATAGTGGATAACACATTGTACTGCCATGGGGTAGATTCCATTTTACGCCATTGTTTAACTCATGAGGAGGCTGAGCTTGTGCTAAATTTCCATGGAGGGGCATGTGGTGGTAATTTATCTAGGCTTTCTACAGCCCAAAAATTATTGAGAGCAGGTTATTTTTGGCCGTCGATCTTTCAAGATTGTGTAAATGTGGTCAAGAAGTGCCACCCTTTCCAGGTGTTCACACGTAATATGCACTCGCATCCTGCCCCATTACATCCGATCATCACCGCCAATCCCTTCACTAAGTGGGGGCTTGACTTCATGGATTGCACCCCAGCTTGAGCTGGGGGGCATCATCATATTATAGTGGTTGTTGAATATTTCATGAAATAGGCTGGGGCTATGCCGACGGTTAAATCCAATAGTGAGACAGCTGTGCATTTTGTATTCAACCAGATCATTACTCGATTTAGGATTCTGAAGGAGCTTGTCACTGACCATGGTAGGCACTTTGAGAATCTAATGATGGAAGAGTTGGCCTCGAAGTTAGGGTATAAGTAGGAGCATTCCTCTTTTTATTACCCTCAAGCGAATGGACAGGTTGAAGTAGTGAACAAATCACTTAAGTCCATTCTCCAATTAACCATCACACAAAGCAATACCAATTGCTATATCATGTTATATCCTACTTTGTGGGATTATAGAACCGTGGTTAATACTGCCACCAGTTTTTCTCCATATCAACTTGTACATGGAGTGGAGTCTGTCTTGCCAGTTGAATGCGATATTCCTTCATTGAAGCTAGCCATAGAACTCTTAATAGATACTTCCCCATTGGAGGAACATTTGGTCCACATAGAGTAGCTTGATGAGCAGTGCCGAGATGCTTTAGTGGCTCTAGAAGTAAATAAGCATCACGTTAAGGTCCAGTATGATAAATCTATCTGTTTGAGGAAGTTTAGTGAAGGAGATTTGGTAATTTTATCGGATTAGGCTAAAGAACCCTTGGGGGTAGGGAAGTTTAATCCCATGTGGCATGGTCCTTATGTGGTCAAACGTGTGTTAGAGAAGGGCGCATATGAGCTGGTAGATTATGAAGGGACAACCTTGGCAGAGCCTAGAAATGGGCTCTATCTTAAAAAATACTATGCATGATCTTCAACCAGGGCTGATTATTTGTATATTATTGTATAGTATTTTTCATAGTTAGGTTTTTTTTATGGTGCTCAGGTTTGTTGATTAGTTTTCATTTCTTATGGAAAATGTCGATGGAGTCTTTCGTTTGCATAGGATTCGCTGATGGTGCCAGCCTCCACACTCAACACTCAGCCTCTGTTGCTTGGGTGATTTATATTCCTACAGGTCAGGTATTGTCTTTAGGAGGCGTATGTTTATGGCCCTCTTCAAACAATGTTGCTGAATATAGCGTCGTTATCGAGCTTCTACAAGATGCCATTTCACATGGTGTTCTCTCTCTTGAGGTATGTATTGATTCGCAGTTAGTAGTGTCATAGCTTAATGGCTTGTATCATGTTAGGGATCCAACATTATTACGAAGATTCTTATGTGTGAGACTGTTAGAACGAAAATTTAACAACATAACATATATACATGTTCCAAGAATTTATAATCAAGTTGCGGAATCATATGCTAACTATGTGTTAGATTGGCATTTTTTTCACAGACCATAAGGTCATCACAAACAAACATTTTTACACATGTAAATAAATAAAATCGACCATCATAAAAGTTTTTCATTAATGATCCAAAATGTTACAATACATAAGTGTCATAATACAAAAATGGGGCTTCTGAGCCACCAAAATATAGTACGTGGTAGTACAAAAATATGTCACTCCCAGGTATATAAGATTGGGGAGGAGGAGGGGGGTTCTGATCATGGAAAGTCACCACAGCTGTAGCTAGCCTTTGAAAAAACTGCACCCATGCTCATGGTACACCCACCACCTGGTGTTGCGTGGCCTCAAGAAAGTCCTTGACTTGCGTCATGGGTACCCTATGTGTGAGCCACTCAAAGTTTGTGTGGATTCTTTGGAGCATATGCTCCACATCCACACCCATAATTTCATCTCCTCTTCCCCTCCATATATGACGATGGAAATCGTCAAGCCACCGTGGTCCTACATCTGCATACATATGATAGATTGTCACTATGTGTCATCACACAAAAAAATGTCTTTTGGTTCCACATATAAAAAAACACAAAAAAAATTAAATAATTCAAAAAAAAATAAAAAGGGGGTCGGGATTCATTACCAATGTCACCGTATGTTGATCTTGGTGCTAGGGGCATGTTGGGAGCTCCCCAAAAATCTATCCCCGCATAGGGGTAATCATCGATGGTAGCTATCTACTGCTGCCACCATGGAAGTAAATCAGCTGGGTAGGGGTTAGGCACCCTACCTCCACCTAGTATTTGCATTGCATCTACCCAATGTCATTGGGCCAGATATTGAACCCCATGAGGAGGAACATCAACTGTAGGGATAAGCCCCGGAACATGCTCGAATAAGAACGTGCTCGGTATACTGCTGAAATCGAAGTTTCGTACCCTTCTTATCTTGCAGTCATTGATTTGTTGCTTCATGTTACTCAATAGCGTAGTACTCCAGTCATAAACTATGGGTATCATGCACTCCACTGCATAGGACATCAAGGGCCGTGAGGCCTAGTGGAGTGAGGCTAGCCCTACTATCCTGCCAAGTGTCAGTAGTATGGACTTCAGGCCTAGTACCTATATGGAGTTTGTTGGGATCTAACTCCCAACATTCTCTGTGTTTGAATAACAATAAACAACAATATACTCATCAATGGTGAGGCCACTTACGGGCTCGCAAGAACGTAGGTTCACCACTTCCCCCCATCGGGACAGTCCTGTACTGAAGTATATGTCCTCCACCTCTATAGTGATGGACACCCCGTCGACATGGAATGACTCTAAGTCAGGATCCTAGTAGTCTACTATCATTTGCAGCAGTCTTGGTTTGGCCCTTAATCCCCCAAGACACCAAAACTTGTATAGCCCACATGCACGAAGGGCTTGTTGAGCCATTAGATCACCTCATAAATCCTATTCTACATCCCCATGTTCTCTCTCCCTCCTTTCTAGAAGCATCCTACACATTTACATTTAGTTTTGGTCATTACTTGTCTTAAAAGACATTAAACATGGCTACATATGTGACTGTTTGCAAAACAGCCACGTATGTACGCGACTTTGGGCCATTTTTCCACGTATAGCCAACCCTATACACAGAAAAATCCTCGACTTCCATGTGGGTCAAAGCGCATATTTTAGAATGGCCTAGAAATTTATTTTGACCATGATAAATTTAAAAAAATTACATGCAAATGGAAGAGTAGGGCATGGGAAGTTACCTGGAAAAAATGGTGTTGGATTCCGCCAAACGAACTTGCCGGAATTCGCGTTTGAAGTTATGATCTCAATTGGGTAAAAATTTCAAATGTTATATAATGTTTGGAATTTTTTTACTATTTATAGACAAATTTCAAAATTTTGAAAATTTTTACCCTCTTTCTATATTTTTTGAACCGTTTCTGACCCTTTTGGACCTTTTTGACTAATATGATTATGTACGAGATCGTTTTGAGCATCAATTCAACCATTGTTTTGTCCCATTCGTGTCAATTTCAGGTATGATGTTTAAACTAGCATATAGGTTAGATGTCACCTCCATTTGATTTTTTCATGACCTTATGACCATTTCATTATAACCTTAGGTGCAAACCCATTCTATCTTGTCACAGAACCTTCCTGCTGTTTTAGAAGTGACATGATGTGAATGGTAGAGTTTGATCTTACATGGGTGCCCTAGTTAGCTCCTTGTTTGCATTTGGCACCCACGCCGACACTTTGTCCTTTAGGGTGTGGGAGTCTGTTCTATAGTATTTCCATGTCATTTTGCAAGAGCCTCATACTCCTCTTGATCTTTTTGCTGGCCTATTTCCCCAGGAATTGCTTATGTCAAGTTGTAATTGCATTATCATGAGCTTTGCCTGCCTCATTGAGCCTTATGTCGGCTTCCCTAAATTTGAGTATCAACCATATAGCCCGAGCCTGTCTCATGTCTAGCCACATAGAGCCATTTTGTATATCCTTTGTAGCTTGATTCCCTATTTTTACCAGGAGGGGATTTTCCCCTGAGTGTCGCTATCCTACATGTGTCCTTGCATTGAGCATAGGTATGCTCTGCTACTTGGAACTAGTTTGCTTTCCCATTGACACTCGTATCCTCCTAGTCTATAAAGCACTTTTATTATTTTTCAAGCTTTTCAAAATATTCGAAAAAGTCCAAAAAAAAATCCAAAAATAAAAAAGTCGAACAAGAAAAGATGTTATCTTTGGAAGCGGTCAAGTCATGTCGCCTTCAAATAGAGCACTATATATCATATCCATTGGTTGGGTTAGTAGTTTGACTTTAGGAGCTGTACTCGTTTCTCTAAGTTTATTTCCACTGATTGGTTAGGCTTCCAGTCCCTATGGAGCCTCTGTCGATGCCTCCTATGTTGCAGATATGTCCCAGTTTTGTATATCGAGTCTATGCTTCCTACATTCAGTGACCATTCACCTTTATTCTCTTGTTTGAAGGAAGTTGAAAACTAAGTCGGCCATTCCTCAGTTATCTTGACTTTGCATGTCGGCCATTCCTGGTATAGTTACTGGTTCGTGCAGATTATGATCGAGTCCTTCCACATTATACAGCTTTGCTGAGTACCTCGTGTTGGATGATGGGGGATGCTTTAATGACCTCCTTCTAGTGGATTTCATCTTGTCGACTTCAGATAATTTATTCTAGGATTGGAATCTAGAGTCAAGTTTGAGTGCCTTGAGACTTGCAGTCATCAATGGAAGTTTCTCTCACCATCAACAGTTTTTTGGGAATACATCAATGTCCCCTGATCGATGGATCCTCTCAAGTGTTTGATCTCAACACATTTATTCACACTTGTTAGTTTGCACTCTAGTACCTTGATTCCCATTTTCATTATTGGTGGGTGATCTCGCATCTGTTAACGGTATACCTCAATGACCGATAATCAGATGATGGACTACTATGTTCAACTTTGAGATCTCTATTCACATAGTAGGATATGTACCCGTAGCGGTTTGTGTAGAAGACCTTCCAGATTGGTGGCATATCTTATATGTTACCTCCTTTATTGTGCCAGTGTTCATGAGATGTAAGATCTCGTGACTTGATTATAGTATATGTCAGATATTTCCAACCATTTTGGAGATCTTGATCCATTATATATCTTCATCCTACATGGAGATCATGATCATGTGTATATCTTCATCGTGGAGATTCTGATCTATCTATATTGTACGTGGCGATGACCACACATGTCAAATTTTGTATCATGCCTATTCATGGCCATTGTACTCTTATGTATCCCGGACTGCTATATTTACTTACAGTTATGTGCAAAGTTTGATCATTGTATTGTATTCATTGGATGGCTGGTTCTTCCATTGGGTTCTTCATCACTCCACTTCTAGGATGGACTTATAATGTATTTCAGCCATCTTATGACCCCTCTGACCTCACACATTAGGGGGCATCTGTTATATCTGATTTTACCATACATGGTGGATCACACTTTTATGGCCTTCCTTGTCCCTCTGCAGACTCTTTAGACCCCATGGACCATTTTTGTACCTTTTATGTTTCCAAGATCATCCCTAATAATATGCAATAATTGCCATATGGGAATTTTAATCCATTTCTCGTGTATATATGTGGATTTGACCCTTAAACCCGCGTACATCGAGATGTGTGCAAAAGGACAAATGATTTTGGAGTTTTCCTTGATGTGGATCTGAATCACTTGTCTCTTGGCCTTCCATATGCCTTGAGATCGCTCAGATTCGACCTTCCATTACCCAATTGAAGAGCTATATAAGGAACCCTTTGGATACATTGAAAGGAGAGGAATTGAAGAGCAAGAAAACTATAGTCCATTGTTGCTGGAGCTTATACTTGAGTCTGTGTCCCTTTGTCCCTCGGAGCACTTTGTGTTCTTCCCAAGCTTGCCTTTTGCTTATGAGCTTGCTATCGAGAGATGGAGGATTGAAGTGGTGGAGACCCAAGTGGGGGACTCTGTTTCTTCGATTCAAGGACGTGCCGATAGAGGTTGTCACTATTGTAATCTCTATTTTATATCAATAGAAATATATTTTCCTGTCCAATAATGTGTATTTGAATGAGTATTTGATCCATGGATGCTTTTAAATGCCTATATGTTATTGATTATATATGCTAGAGTAGGTATAACACAATTATATATAGCACAATTATCTTGTTTTCTGAATGTTGAGGAAGCAAATTGCCAACACAAGCAGGAGTGGAAAAGCTCAATGGGGATCTACATCAACTATCCGGAATAAGGTACGAATCAAGATCCTTTAGTGTTGGATGTTTGGTTTCTCTTACATATAGGAAAGGATCGATTTCTGGAGTTAATCTGTCTATTGTGGTACCCCAAGCCATAGGAATTTCTCTCCGTAACACTAATTCCTAGGCCTACTGTGGTGGCACAGGTTGTGGATAAGAAGTTGTGGCTCCAGACTGGGACATCATTCTTGCATAGTCTGGATTTTTGTTTTGGTAGGAAACATTAGGGGTGTTGCTTGGTTGTGGTGGTATTGCAGTTGGTGTTAGAGGGTGTTGTGGTTGGTGGGAGACAGAACCTATGATTCCATCTAGGGCATGGGATGCCCACGGTGCATCCTGGTAGGAGGTGCCTGCATGGGGAGCATCTAGAATGACTGTGTAAAGGTTTTAAGACTATGCATAGATCATATCAAACTACTAGGCTTTTAGGATGGCCTCCTCTTCGGATTGGGGACGTTCGGATGTGACATCCTTTGCTATATGTTGTAGAAAAGTTTTTAGGAGCCAATCTAGGAAGATCCTGTCATCAAGTTGAATCTTGCACAAGCTATGGCATCACCACCACTCATGGATGTGGTTGGTTATGTGGGTTGCAGTATAATGGAAGCAAGATAACAAGATCAAAACCCCTTCATCGTATCTAAGGGGTAGTTGGAAATATTGCAGGAACATGAAAGCCAAGGAGTTCAAATATGGGTACTTGGCTTGTGGTAGCTCGATCTACCACTTGGATGCAACACCTATGAGGGTGTGTTGGAATAGTCTTAGCCTGATCAATTCATCTTTAATGCTATTTTATGAACACCATATGTGAAACATCATGATGTGGTTTTTGGGGCACTCCCCTGCCTTCCCTTCAAACTTGGGAATGTCTGAGGGAAGTTTGGTTGGCATGGGAGGCCAAATTTTTTGATGGAAGATAGGGTCATTTCTTAACTGAGACAAGTCAGGAAAGTTGAGATGTGCCATGAAAGGAAGGTTTGACCCAAGGTTGTTGTGAGATGGGGTAGCTATGGTGGTGGCATATATAGGGACATGATGCACCTACATAACTAGGGGTACTTGTCGCACCATTGTGGATGGGCCAGTGCCCCCAAGTGTGGTAAGAGGGGTGGTGTAGGTGGAAGGGCCACTACCCCCATGCATGAAATTAGGGGTAGTGTAGGTGGAATGGCCACTGCCCTCATGTATCCTAAGTGGGACACTGTGGGTGGAAGGCATACTGCCCCCATGTGTTACAAGTGGGACCACTTGACTGGTTAATCTGGGTGGTGGTAGCTGGCTTATGATGATTTGCATTACCATGCTAGGGCCACCAACAGAGGTGTCGGTGGTGGTGTGGGTGTGGACATGGGTCCACTACCAATCACTAAGGCAGAAAATGGTTCCAGGTTCACACTAGCCATGGGGTTTGATGGTGCAGTATGCAATTCTGGCTCAGAATTGTATGATTCTGAGTCTGAATTAGAGGCTATGTGGCCTTCTGATGGTGTAGAGGTTCATCAAGAATGGTCTTGATGGTTTTGGTTCAAGGACCCGAACTGTGCTAGGTCTCCTCTCAGGCACGAGGAAGAACATGGGGGATCAATCGTGTCTGATTTGTATGTCAAAATGGTGAAATATGGTGATGATTTTTGGACCTCAGTTTTAGTGGATTCCTATTGGCTTCATGTGGTCACTTGGACACCAAAAATACTAGAAGAAAGTGCTTAGATTTTTCCTCATGGGAGTGCTATTCAATTGGTGGGGGTCGTTGCCCATTTCGCTTGGTAATTCCTCTCAGCAACCAGCTTCTTTGGGGTTTCCGAGGTACTCCTCACAATGAGTTTCTGGGCTGAGCCTGAGTACTTTGCACAGTCAAGGCAGTCAGGGACTTATGTCCTCAAAGACTATAGATGTTTGACTTAATGTAAATTGTAAATTTTAATGGCTCACTCAGCGTCATGAATTGAGTTGGGTTGGTTTATATGCTATCATTTGTGTGTATGCATTTTGTCTTTCTGTTATACTTAGTGGTTGCTTAAATGGTTTATGAATATTTTGCAGAGTTCATAACCTTGTCAATGAAAGTAGTAAATGATAATCAGAAATTTACACATGTACCATTTGTGAATCTGAACTATGATAGCATGACTAGGTGACTACCTTGCACCTATATTTCTCTTCAACCAAGAAAGGGTGTTGGTATCTCAACACAGTGGCACTAAGCCCATCTATAGATACATACGTCATCCTCCAGATGCAAGTTCAGTCAACAAGGAGGACACTGAGTGCCGTGAGAAGCCCTCCTTCTCTACCCCATCTACCTTCCAAGTCACCCGTTTTTAGTGGCTTTGAAAAATGATAGGTGAAGTTCCTATTACTATATGAGCTTCACCCTTCATCTTATCCCAGAATACCCCAAAGGGTGATGATTAGGTAGAGGAGGAAGGGCTATTCAAGATGTTCATTTTTAATTACAGTAATTTTTAATCAAGCTTTGATCATGTCCATTAATCCATTAATCGTTGATTTACACATTGATTTACACATGCTGCACATAAAATGAACAAATTCTGAATAGAAATAGAAAGAGATTTGATGGATAGAGGCATCTAAGCCACACTAAAAGTCCTTAAATTTTTTAAAAATTGGAATCTAAGAGACAGATCGCACTTTTCAGGTCAAATGTGACGAGGGGGTTGCGGAATTTTTCCAAAAATAGGCGAGGGGGTTGCTCAGAATCTGCAGACAAAAGCGAGTTGGCTTCTGGCAGGGGGGCACACTTTTTGGGTCAAAATGGGTGAACTGGTCGCACCCGTCAGGCCTGAATGAGCGACTTGGTCCCCTCTTCAGCCCGATAAGAGTGACCTACTACGGAAAGTGAAATTGTTTTGATCCTAAACCAGATCCGATCAACAATAACTTGTATTGTGGCCAAATGGGCTCATATTGGCCTTAAGAAGGCTCGACAGTAACTAAAAATGAAGAAAAATAGAGATCTAAGCTAGATTTGACAAAAAATTAAACTAGGGAAAATAAAAATAAACTACAAAAATAAAACCCAAGGATTCTATGGGATCGACCTGGTATGGTCACCAATTCTATAGAAGGGATTTATCCCTTACAATAGGGCGAGAATGGCTACCTTCTATCTATAGGACGGAAGGGTAGGGTTCCTAGTGGTTGTGCAAGAAAAAGGAAATAGAAATGAAGAAACCCCTCTGCAGACAAGGTTATGGGTAAAGCTCCAAGACCCTGCATACAACAATGGGGAGCTGCAAGAACATGTTAGGCCATAAACCTGGAAGAAAATATATGTTATAAAAACTCAATTAAACAAAACAAAACAAAAATTATACCTTATTTTGGTGGAAATGGGCCACCATGCCCTAGCTTGGAGAAGCACCTCTCTTGAGAATGGGGGCATCTATGGCTCAAATGGAAGGATGGATGAGAGGGAGGGTGAATGTTTTGAGAGGAAAATGGTCTCAAGGCACTCACTCGAGTAGCATAATAGTATGCAAGGAAGGATTTTTTTGAGAATGACCCCCACCCCTCTATTTATAGCTTTTTTAGGGTTCTAAGCTCCTAGTGAGGGCTTTAGCCCCTTTTTTGGGATTTTAGCCCCTTTCGTTCAACCTTTAGCTCTTTTGGGGGTTTTAGGCTCCTTTGAGGGGTTTTAGCCCCTTTTTGGAGGCTTTAGCCCCTATGAGAGCTTTTTTTGCTCTTTTTAGGGGATTTTAAGCCTTTTTGCATATTTCTGAATTTTTTTGAGGGTGTTGGGGTCAAATGTGGTCACATGAGGGTCATGCATGGGTGTCCATGGGTGGTGTAGGCCATGTAGAGCTAAGTGAGGGTTTTTTTGCATTAATATATCCCCCCAAAAAATTTGTTTTTAATGAAAAACATAAAAAACCCTAAATACTTAATGGCTAAAAGCATAAACCCCATTCTTTCTCAAGGTCTGATCTATCCTTTTGTCAAGATCTGATTTTGAACTGTAATATATCAATATCAGGTCTGATCTCAACATTTTTATTTGATTTAGATTTATGGTTAAGGTCTACTATCAAGGGCTGATCTATATTTATGTTCTATGTTGTTGCTCCCTTCACCTACACTGTTATGTAGTATTTCCATGGCCTTCAAGAAAACCACTTTATTCTTTGCTGATAGGAACATGTGATTGTGGCTCACAAAAACATTGTTATGCCCTACTTCAATTTCATGCTGCAATGGTTTTTAAAATTATCAATATCAATCATGGTTACAACTCATCAAATGATCTGTTATGGTACATGAACTCTCTTTTTTTACAATAATTTATAGTTTTATAGTTCTACTCTTGTGTTTGCTAAATAGTTTTGTTTCTTCACTCTATTTTTTAATTTATTATAAAAATATTTTTATTTTTTTTGTACTTGTCGTTTCCTCATCATATCTGGATCTTGGGGTTTAAAAAAATGGTGAATCTGTATTTGGATCCGAATTCGTATCCTGATCCTGGTAACTTAATTTTGCACTCTCATGAGTCATGACCCTTTGGATTATATGAGTGTTTCACTCTATGCTCTCTAGAACCTGGATAGTCTTCTGGTCTACCTCGATGTAGCTCTGTTAGAATATTATAATTTTCCTACACAATAGGAAAAATGAAAAATCACATAACAACAAATAAAGAGAAAACTGGTCGATTCATTTTCCCAATAGTCTTTATATGGTTACAAGGGGGGAATTACTAGGTTAAAACACCAATCAGCCACATTGGGACAACAAAATGCAATTATGATGGATGTACCTTTGTGAATTTGCGTATTTGCTCGATTTGCAATTAACAAGTACTAGATTTGTAGGTTTAAGGGTCACTGTTCTCTTTTCCAGAGCTGTAAGAAGTCCATTGTTTTAATGACTGTTGTCTCAAGTTTGTTTAATACCTCTGTCATTCATCTTTTCATTTTGACTCATTGTCAATGGCCCAATGTTGGTTTATGTTTTCAAGGAATCTAGGGTGGTTTCAAAATTTGTCTAAATACTTGATTAATTAGTTCTTAAATCCTTTTATAAAAAAATATATAGACATCTATTATAAGTAACGAAAAAAAAATCAGAATAGGCCCCTTATATATGCACTTTCATGTTTCTTCCCTTTGTAAATATTATTGGTTTAGTGCAATAAGTATTAAAAAACGGTAAAGGAAAAAAAGAAGCAGTTGTACTATTTGATCTAATTCTTTGTTATAATATTAATATTATGCATACAATTTTTATTAATAATAGTTTTATGCATATTAATATCATGGTTTGATTATCATCAATAGTTACTAATGGTGAAACATTTTTTAAGAGTGTGAGAGCTTTCAAATGTGTCTGGCTCCCATTTTTCCTTTTTTAAATATATATTATTGCTGCTCCCAACTTGCTTTCTTTTGCAAATATGGAACTATGGGTGAAACTTCTAGTTGTTATGGAGACTGATGCTTGAGTTTTATACTTTATCACCTTTTGGAAACACAAATAATTGTCTCGTTCTCATTCCTACAGCCAGTTGTTGATCAGATCAATCTCTTGATGGGTAGATTATGTATTTTACCTTTCATCCATGTTTATAGGGAACATAGCATGCAGACAGGCTTTCAAAGCAAAAATTGAATTTTCTGAAGAAGTCTTCATGCTGGTGGAAGATGGAGAGGATAGGAATCATCATAAAGGGTTTATTCTCCTAGAAGACAGGTTTTGATACTTTGACATCCCCTTTTGTAAGACAAGGTAATCCAAAAAGGCCATATCTTGCAAATTTTTCAGTTTCTTCCTAGCCTACTAAAATGATAGTGCTATCTCCTAACTTTTTTTTTCATTTTCAGGTATTCCGGTTTTGTCGTTCCAGCTGTCATAATAATTTCAAAATGAAATATAACCCTCAAAAGGTGAAGTGGACTAAAGCATACACAAAGCTACATGGAAAATAAATTACTAAGGTATCTTTTGTGTGCTCATGAGACATGTTGACATGTTTTCCCATGTTTTCCCATGTTGTGCCACAATTTTCATCCAAAATTGCAATACATATGATTACTTATTTGGGTCTATCTCTTTGCATTTAGATAGTTTCCAGAACAAACTTCGAGATTAGTCAATTTTTGCAACAATAGTAGTTTTTTTAACAATTTCGAAGAATGCAAGGAAAACCATTTCATTTTTTGTGCCATACCAAATGGTTAAGGCCATGTTTGGATGTGGATGGAGTTAATTTGATGAAATTATTAGACATGAAAATTTTTCAATTAATACCGTTGCTTTGAAACAAACAGTACACAATGCTCGAGTTTGAGAGAAGAAGAAATAGGCCTCAGAGATATGAGAGAAATATTCAAAATAATTTGAAGGCCATCAAGAATATTGAGGAAGTTTGTGTTAGCATGGAGAATAAATTATGGGAGAATAGGTTTGTGTCATTCTCTTCAAATTTCCTTGTAAAAGAGTCTAGGCATAATAAATAAAAATTAGCTAATTGGTTATCTTCTAGATAACGATATTTTATGTTAAATTATATTCTCCCATTAAATGAAGGACTCATTATCATGAAGAAATTACAAGGATAGTGTATGTATTATCATCAATGAAGTTGAATCTAAAGAGAATTGGGGCCAAATTCCTAGAACAAGCCAAAGGATTATGGAAGAACATATTTTTAAGTCCTCAGTTTCACTCTAAATCATGGCCATCGATTTTTTTTTTCAATTTTTCCCATATGTGATTGCGAATTCGCAACTTTGAAGCAAAGATGGTGGAGGACAATGCAAGGATTGTCCTATTTAAGTTCATGTAAAGGCATGCCAAATATATTTTAGTAGTGGACAACAATGCTTACAAGGAAATCAAGTGATATCGCGTTCTTAATTGTATTCATTAAAGACCAAATATGTGTATATACTACACAATGATCATTATAATATTATTTTTCTATTGTTGTTACAATACATAAAAGTTCTTTTCTATCAACAACGATTCTCTCTAATCCCAAGCTTCACAACCCAAAATTGAAATCATCACAACCCAAAATTGAAATCATTTGGTGAATCAATTGACAATCGATTTTTGCATGAAGAGTTTGTGTTGCCATAAGGATTTATTATGTAACATCTGTAATAGTGCATTGTTTTAGAGTTTTCTATCTGCCATGCTTATTTCTTTTAAAATTGAGTTTGGTGAAACTCTCACATAATTTCCAATAGTTTTAAGTATATTGGGTGGTTGTAAAATGTGTCCCAAAATTGTAATCAAAAGGAATTTGGTGAATATAGGAATTGCATTGCCCCTTCAAGAGGGGATGTTTGTTTGGTGCATTACTTGAGTGCTAAATGGTTATCATTGAAAATATTTTTTTGTATAGAATGTGATGAATTAACAGACAAAAATAATTATTATCAAGTTACCATAGATACATAATGGCTTACCTTGTAATAGCGCTTCAAGTATTTCAAATGCATTTCTTTAGTGCAAAAATGACTTAAAGGACTAGTACAGGGTAAGCCATTATGGATCTATAGTAACTTGATAATCATTACTTTGTATGCTTGAATAATGCAAAATTTGTTTGAATATCATCATTATCAAGCAATAACAAATTCTTAAAGGGTGCTAGCTCAATGGTAGAGCACCTACCTAATTATAGGCAAGAGGTTGGTGGTTCGATTCCTCCATACCCTATCATAAATTTGTGATGACAAAAATGACCGAATTCACATATATATGACTATTAGTAGCTAATTTCCCATATCTAGTGTTATTTAGCTTAGTCATTAATATGTTATCATCTAGTATTTTATTTAGTCATATATTTGGTCATTAATTGCTACAATTAGTGACTAAATCAATGACTAAATCTGTGACTAAATCATTGAGTAAATCATTGACTATCAATGACAAAATCAATGACTAATAAGTCAAGCTATTTATGACTAAGTGAAATATGACTAGCTATAAGATAGTGGAAATTAGCTACTATTAGTCGCTAACTCAAAAATAGTCATTTATAACCTGATTTTAGTCATTAATTTCTCATTTTGTACTAGTCATATAGAGGTCTATGTTCATAAGGTTTCTTAAAAAATTAACCCAACAACAAATTTCGTCATCTTCATCTAATTGAACCATAAATATTTTATGAATACACAACATGTTCACCAAGAACACACTCATTGACATTAAATGCTTGTAACATTTACCTTGTTTTATTATTTGGATACCTTGAAAATGAGTTTTGGTCATAGCATTTACATTTCTGTATTGTCTTAAACTTAATTTTTAACCATGTTCTCAAATAAAATTGTGATCAAAATGTATATTGCTGCAACTACTAATAAAGTTATATAAATGGTTTAGAATTGAATTAGTGACTTATGTTTTTAACTTGTACGTTAATAGAGTGTAAAAATCCTCTTATTATACATAAAATAAATACATTAGTTTATTAATTTTCTACAACAATTAGAAATATTTTTTTAAGAAATATTTAGAATTTTAAGGAGTGGTTCAAAATTCTTCATGAATTGTGTCAAAACCATACAAAAAAAATACATCTAAATTCATCATGATACAAATAAAAACATTTTAATTACGATCATTTATCATTTTTCTATTAAAAAAGGGTCAAATTAACAAATACATACTACCATGAATCTAACTGAAAATTCAACAAATGAATAATTACATATATGATCTAGTGCAACCGTCATTCTAGATACTACAATGCAGTCATCATTCTGGATAATACCCACAATGCAGTTGACATTCTGGATAATAACCATTGAACTCAGGGATTTCCAAAATCACAAGCCTTTAAATTATAAGGAATGAGCATATAGAGGCCTCTAGAAAGCTACATAAACATGATCATTACTGAGTTGTACATGGTGCCAAAAAAGTTTAAAAACAGATTACATGTAGATAAACATAAATAATAGCTCACATTTCATCAACATTTGAATGGAAAATTTTGTTCACAAATCCAATAGATGGAGATTTGTCAGGGTAACCATCTGGTAACCGAACCGGGATATTACAAACACCACATTCATAAATTCCTAAAATGTTACACACAGTAGACATGTTATGTCATATCATAACTTGAAATAGACTTTCAAAAGCAAATAAGAATCTAACAATAATTTGGTTGTTAAAAAGACTGTATTTTGTGAAAAAATAAAGCAACAAATTTGAGTGAGACTATGATGAACATGGTTCAAGTATTTGATCCAATCTACAAGCTAAGTCTAATCAGAGCATCCTTACCTCTTCAACTTCATTTTATTATTGTATAGAAAGATAGAATTAAATAAATTATGTTAATGTCCATGAATGACCAAAGTAGTGGAATAGAAAATAACTAGTATATAAAGAACATGGCACTGAAAAGTTGCTAAACACTAAGACGATAAAACAATGTGAAATAATTAAACACTACATACATAACAAGAGGACCCTAAACCCAAAAATCAGAAAACTTAATCTATTGCAATGATTGAAAGGAATAAAAAGATCTTTAAAAAGTGAAAACAAATAGAAAGAAAACACAAAAAGTTCAATTTGATCATGTCTCAATCACTCGTTTTAGCTGAATTAATCAACAATCAACAATAAGTCAGAAATACAGAAAGCACATAGGAAGAATGTCAAAGAGAAAAGGACCCGACAAGAAGAAAGACAAGGAACATGAGCTGAGCATAGAAAATGAAGGTGTAAATGATGAGAGTTCAAGATGGCATGTTTTCTAGAAGTTTTTATTGAGGGATGATGAGTCATCTGAAAATAAATCCATGATTACCAACAATGGTTCCATGCATGCAGTAGCAAATGATGATAGTCAAAACTATGCAACCAATAGTAAGGACAGTAATTTTGTTGGAGGCAATCTAGGCCCTCTAGACATGTCAAAAAACAACCATCTTTTACTTGAGCTAGAAATGGGCACTAAATATAAAATGGCCAAAGAAGATACTGGTTTGAAAACAATATTTGAATTAGAATCGCTTAGTGGCAAGCCTATCCTATAAATTAACGAGGCTATATAAGATGGAAAGTTGTTGCTCGTTGAGAGGGACAGTTCTACCATGGTTGAAAAAGATGTTTCTCTCACTTATTCGAGAGAGAAATTATCTATTCACAAGAGGACAACAACATATGACTCATTTATTATTTCTAAATAGCATACTGATATGGAATTAGCTTATACATATTCAAAAAGGGGTGCAAGGGTTGATGACAATTACAAGACTACTAAGAATAGTGATTGACTATGCAGCCAACAATGTTATGGGAAATTCCTAGTGGATGATTTGTTCATGGTCCCAACCAAATCTATAGTGCATGATCTTGTCAATAGAGAATGTATGACCAACATAAATGTGGACTCCGAGGTTACACCAATTGACAAGGCTCAACAACCTTCCTATAATGTCCCAAAAAACAAATATGAAAAGTCTATTATCTTAGATCCTGTTGAATTGTATACGATGACAGAGAGAAATTATGAAAGAGACTCCCTAATGCTAGAATGGAATCCTATGATAGATAACATCCCCAAGTTTTAGTTAACAATTCTTATAAAATGTATATTGATGAAGACTCCAATGGTTAGGTAAATGAACAAGGTTCTTTTCCAAGGAAAAAAATGATACAATTATCGAGGAACTATTAGGAATGAAAATAGGATGTAAGGATCAACAATTGAAAGAAAAGAAAGTCCCATCAACGAAAAAAACTGAAATAGTTGCAAGGAGCGGAAAATCAACAAAGTTGACTTCATTGGTCGAAGCATAGTTACGTTCCCAACAGTTATGCTCCTTTAGAGAGGGTTTACACAATGCCAAAAATAAGAAGGAAGCGGAGGATAGGAAATAGAGTCAAGATTTGAAGCCACAGAGACAACAAAGAATTGCAGGAAGGATAGTTTCAAGTGTAAATAAATTGACAACTAACTCCCATATTTCAAGGAAGCAACAACTGAAGGCTATATACTAACAAATAAATTATCTAATGTTATGAAGAACAAAAAACAAATCTAGTTTTGCAGATGGGGAAGCAATGTGATGGATTAAAATCCAATGGGATGGTTTCAATGTCAACTGCAAATTACGTGGATAATTTTAATTCGAAAAAAAAAAAAAGAATTCACTTGTTTCAAAGAAGATTGCTTTGTATTACAACTGATTTTACCACGCATGGTGGATCACACCTTTATGACCTTCCCTGTCCCTCTACAGAATCTTTAGACCCTATGGACCATTTTTGTACCATTGATGTTTCCATGATCATCCCTAAAAACATGCAATAATTGCCATACGTGACTTTTAATCCCTTTCTCGCGTATATACATGGATTTGACCCTTAAACCCATGTACATCGGGATGTGTGCAAAAGGTGAAATGATTTTGGAATTTTTCTTGATGTGGATGTGAGTCACTTATCTCTTGGCCTTCCATATGCCTTGAAGTCGCTCAGATTCGACCTTCCATTACCTCATTGAAGAGCTATATAAGGACCCTTTGGATACATTGAAAGGCGGAGGAATTGGAGAGCAGTAAAACTATAGTCCATTGTTGCTGGAGCTTATACTTGAGTCGGCATCCCTTTGTCCCTTGGAGCACTTTGTGTTCTTCCCAAGATTTCCTCTTTCTTGTGAGCTTGCTATCGAGAGATGGAGGATTGAAGTGGTGGAGGCCCAAGTGGGGGACTCAGTCTCTCCAATTTGAGGATGTGCCAATAGAGGTTGTCACTATTGTAATCTATGTTTTATATCAATTGAAATATCTTTTCCTGTCCAATAATGTGTATTTAAATGAGTATTTGATCCATGGATGCTTTTGAATTCTTATATGTTATTGATTATATATTCTAGAGTAGGTCAAACACAATCATATATAGCATGCTTGTCTTGTTTGGTAAATGTTGAGGAAGCAAATTGCTAATACAAGCGAGAGTAGAAAAGCTCAACAGGGATCTACATCAACTGTCCAGAATAAGGTACGAATAGAGATCCTTTAGTGTTAGATGTTTGGTTTCTCTTGCATATAGGGAAGGATTGATTTCTGGAGTTAATCTGTCTATTGTGGTACCCCAAGCCATAGGAATTTCTCTTCATAAAAAAATTGGTGACTCCACTGAGGAGTTCGTAGTCATTTTTCTTTTAGGGGTTTTTATCGGCATTCAATGTTCTTGAATTGCTCTGATTTCTCTATTTCTGAGTTGGGTATGGGGGCATGTTTTCCTGGTAGTGTCTGATAGGAGTGAATTTTGTCTCAGCTTATCTATTTTCCTTCATTTTTATCTCTTTTCCTTCCTTTATGTGAGTTTTTTCCTCATAGTCGTGTGTACACGTGGTTTTGACTGAGATATCTGCATATATACATGGGTTTTCTGCACACAATCGTGTATGACCCAAGTTTTTCCTTTTAGAGGAACATTGAGTCTTGTTGGGTGAGTTTTGATGATTGTTGAGTCTCCTTAGATGCTTCTAGAGTCTATATACACATCTGTTTCTGACCAGAGACACTTTTTAGGGTAATTTTTTTTTAAGAATGTTCTTGTCATTGCATTTTCGATTTTTTTTTTTGGGATTAGTGCAGTAGGTCTCCTTTACCTTAGTGCTTTGCGTGGGTGTTGTTTGATAGTGCTTGCAGAGTCTGGGGCTATTAGAGTAATTCTTTTTCTTTATTATCTAATTTTTATTCAAAAAATCCAAAAATATTTGCTTCTTTGCATCATTATGCATCATTGCACTTTGCATTTTGCATGGTACTTGCACTAGGGTTGCTTAGAGAAGTACTAGTGAGGATTTCATATAGGAATGATTGCATCTGTCATTTGAAGAAAATTTTGCATTTCACGTAGTAGTGTGCCCTATTTTTCATTCGACACAATGCATTTGCATTGATTGTTAGGTGTGCATTTTACTTCATTTTGTGTCATAACACCATTGGTTGCATGATCATCTACCTTTTTGAGTAATAAGCCAAATAAAACCAATGCTTAATTAAAATGGATTACAATATTTTCTTTTATAGGGTACACCAATAAGATTAGGTTTTAGGGTTTTGGAATAGTTCATTGTGAGTAAATTCTCTAAGAGCACTAAACAACAACATGTATGTGTCTATCCAGGTGAGAGTGTGAAATTCCTTTGTATAATTAGTGTTTCTCAAGATCCTCCTCTTAAAATGGAGTTAAACATGAGGCAGTGTGAGCGGTTATTGATTGGGATGACCTCTAGTCATAACTAAGTAGCACCGGAGATATTTCTAGGATTGGATTTGTATCTGGGGGCTCTTCCAAGAGTTTCGGGCTTTGCTACCCTACCCATACAGTCAATCCTGCCTGCAACTGTCTACCTAAGCATTGATTATATTGAGGTGACCTTAGTTTCCTTACCTAGGTTATCGAGCAGGTACTTCGCATGGGTTTTTTTGCAGGTGTCCTGGACAGGTTGGGGTCGGACAACATAGTCCCTATATGTGTTGAAGCTAAGGGCCACAATAATTGGTTATGAACCTCCACTTGTTGTGTATGGGAGTCTCAAGCCTCTCCTAGGAGAGACATACCTACTTCATTCGAGAGCTCACATATCCTACCCTTGTTTGATTGTGATTGGCTTTAGATTATATATGTGTATGCTCTCTGCATGCTAGCTTGCTTAGGGTTTGCGTAATTAGAAGATTCTTTTCCATTTTTTGAGTCATTATGGATTCGCATGCGGCACTTCGTCGTTCTCATTGTTTAGTAGGACTTTCACCTTCTACATCTCCTCCTCCTTTGGGAGAGAGAAACAGACCGTCCAAGAAGACTACTTCTCACATTGATTCACACATGATGGGAGATCATGAAAATGAAATTTCTGAGTTGTCTTCTCCACCTCATGAGGTTGGGGAAGAAGATCCTACTCCTGTATATGATCCTTCACCTGATATTCCTACACACTCTGGGTATGATCCCTCATTCACAGGTCACTGGTATTGGTTTTCGGGCAACGAGACTCATCATGAACCTACGAGCACTAGTTATGGCATGTCTGGTATCCCTACATGGTCCGGTATAGCATACCGAGTCAGAATTTGAACCTAACACTATGTCTGGGGGCACTCCTATTCCTTTCCATGTGGAGAGATTTGGGAACACGAGTCACATTGCACCCTCTATCCCGGCGGTGGAGGCCACATCACATGTTCATCCTAAACCTGGTGTTAGTAGTTCTATTCAAATACTAGAACCAAGACAAGTGACTATAGGGAATACCACTTATATCACTTCACATGTCCCTTCGTCCTCGATTCCTAGTTCTTCGAATGCTATTCCTCCCTCCTCATTCATGTGGTCCTTCGAGCCGGAATGTTGCTACTAGTCACATTCATACTGCTACTACTCGCGTAGTCGTTTCTCAGAGTCAAGTACCTCCTGTTGTCTCGGGAGGTCATATTCCTACTTCTGGAACGTCCTATGGTCTATAGCAGGTAATTCCCCATATTCCTACTTATGGAGTTTCTCATGGGACATCCCATGGGACATCTCATTAGAGGATATTTGAGGTCTAAAATGGGCCTTCTAAGGAAAACAATAAAATAATAGTTAAAATAATAAAATAAGAGTTAAAATAATAAAATAATAGCTATTAATTTTGGAGGAAGAATGAAAGAAACTACTTTTTTGTTCGTATTTTCGACATATCTCCCTGTGTTTTTACTCAAATTTTGAGCGGGAGAGCTCATTTGATGTGGAATTTAATTTTGCATCCAACGATTACCCACACTGCATACTCTTGAAATACCTCACTACCCCAAATACAATTAATACCTAAAAAAAACATGATGATGATGTCATCATCATGTCTTTTCAAGTATTTATTTTGTTAAATTCTCATATGCTTAGCTAAGACATCAGTATTTCATTTCATTTTCATGACAAAAGCATATAAATAGGATCACCAAAAGATAGACAAGCACAAGCATAAAAAAGGAAGACAAAGATTTATCCTAGGAAAACCCTAAAGGGAAAAACCCTGCAAAAGCTTCCTCAATATAGATGCCCCAAAAAGATAAAAGATAAAACTAGCAAGGAGATCAAAGCCTGATCCTCCTCCTTCTCCAGCTACTTCTCTTCTCCACTAATGCGCTACACAAGTGAGAGTGTGTGTGTCTCAAATGAGGAGCACTACACCTCTATTTATATTCATCTGTTCACTTAAGTTAACTCATTTGACATGTAGGCTCGAGTTACACATGTAGGCTCAAGTAACCACACTGGGGTGCTGATGACCCACCTTTACAATTAGAGGGGACTACCTCATGACTCTTATTAGTTCTTCCGATTAGGAGCATCGGGGTACAATGTAATACAAGTGGTTCTCCCGGTAGGACCATCGGGGACCAAAAAAAGATACATATAGAATATTCTTCAAAGTTACAATATTTCAACACTCCCCCTTAACGAGAAGGGTATTCTACAGCAACATCAACAACAACAAGAGTAGAGATAGGGGACATCATCAACATCAGCAGGGTAACAAATCTATAAATCATTGGAAGCTTTTCAACATCATGTAGTCTTCATCTTCAATCCTAATTCTTCATCATCAGCAACATCTTCAGTCTTTGATCAGCAACATCTTCAGCATTTTGATCTTTCAATTAGCAACGACATCTTCAGCACTTGGACCTTTCGATCAGCAACATCTTCAGCACTTTGATTGTTCGATCAACAACAACATCTTCACCATTTTTACCTTTCGATCAGCAACATTTTCAGCACTTTGACTTTTCGATCAGCAACAGCATCTTCAGCATTTTGACCTTTCGATTAGAAACATCTTTAGTACTTCAAATTTTTGATCAGCAACAACATCTTCAACACCTTGAAATTTTTATCAATAGCAACATCTTCAGTATTTTGACCTCTCGATCAGCAACATCATCATCAACACTTGTCCCTTTCGATCAACAGCAACATCATCATCATCATATTTTGATCTGTCGATCATAATCATCATCACATTCTGATCTTTCAATTAGAAACATCATCATCATACTCTGATCTTTCGATCAGAAACATCATCATCATACTCTGATATTTAGATCAGTACGTCATCATCACCATAATCTGATCTTTCGATTAGTATGTCATCATCATCATACTCTGATCTTTCGATCAGTACGTCATCATCATCATTAGCAACAACCTGCAATCCATGACTCAAAGAAAAAAAGTCTTTGGATCATTTTTGGACTTAAATTCCAGGGATGATACAATCCCACCACATTCTCGACAACTGAAGTTACCGGATTAATTATGGGAGAATCAGTCCCTATCACTTTATGACTATGTCCAAGGATGATGCAATCTTACCACATTCTCAATGACCAAATCCGCCGGACTGATTATGGGAGAATCAGTCCCTATCACTTTAGGACTATGTCCAAGGATGATGCAATCCTACCACATTCTCGAGGATTGAAGCCACCATATTGATTATGGGAGAATCAGTCCCTATCACTTTAGGACTATGTCCAAGGATGATGCAATCCTACCACATTCTCGAGGACCGAAGACATCGGATCTATTATGGACATATGTCCTGTGATGATACAATCCCTCTTCATTCTCGAAGACCAAGGTCTTCAGATCACTTTAGGGAAAGTGCCCAGGGATAATACAATCCCACCATGTTCTTGAGGACCGAGGTCACTGGATCTATTATGGACAGATGTCCCAGGATGATACAATCTGTCTTCATTCTCAAAGACCGAGGTCTTTAGATCAATTTAGGGCAAGTGCCCAGGGATGATAAAATCCCACCACATTCTCGAGGACTGAGGTCACCAGATCTATTGTGGACAGATGTCCCGGGATGATACAATCCCTCTTCATTCTCAAGGACCGAGGTCTCTGGATCACTTTAGGGAAAATTCCCAGGGATGATACAATCCCACTGCAACATCACTACTCCCCCTTTCGAGGAAGGTCTTTCCGAAAACACCAAGCTTGTCTCGAAAGTGTTCAAACCCTACTCGAGGCAAAGGCTTCTTTAGTACATCATCATCCAAACCATCATCATCTACATCTTCAGTATTTGAATACTCATCTATCACCATCTGTATCTCCAGTATGTGAATACTAAAAGCATCATCATCTATATCTTCAGTATAGAAATACTGAAAGCATCATCATCTCTATATTTAGTATAGAAATACGGAATCACCATCATCTATATCTACAGTATGTAAATACTGAAATATCATCTATATCTTCAGTATGGGAATACTGAAATCATCATCATCTATATCTTCAGTATGGGAATACTAAAACATCATTATCTCTATATTCAGTATAGAAATATTGAATCACCATCATCTGCATCTACAGTATCATCATCTGCATCTTATCTTGTATGTATAAATACCAGATTTCTATGTGTTACATCGAAACATAGGGTTCTATATCAACACAATTATGGTTATCACATAGAATCATTGTAGTATCCATCTTCAGGTCAAAGAGACATGATATCAGCTTCGGAAGCCATATGGCTTCACAACTTAGTAGAGTAATCTGCTTTGTATTCTGCTTCAACCGTGCTAAGAGAAACAGTACTGGATTGTTTCCTACTAAACCATGAACTCATAGCAGACCTCAAAGAAAAGCATCTACCTGATGTGCTTTTCCTGTCTGAGATACTTCCAGCTCAAGCTGCATCTATGTAGCCATACAATCTATACTCATGGCTACCATCATATTATAGACCAAAGTCTATAGTCCCTTTCAGATATCTCATCACATGTTTTGCAGCTACTAGGTGAACCCGTCTTGGTTGAAAAAGATATTGAATTAAGGTGTTCACAGCAAAACAAATGTCTAGTCTGGTATTTGTTAAGTACATCAATGACCCAATGATCTGTCTGTAGTGAGTCACATACACTAACTCTAATGAGTCATCAGCTAACAGCTTCAGGATGGAGTCCATGGGTGTGGCCATGACTTTGCATTCCAACATATTGAATCTCTTCAATATCTCTATACTTTCCCTATTTGAGAAATATTCCTTCTGAACTTTTCCATACTCCCATACCTAGGAGATAATGCATTAACCCAAGGTCGTTCATCTCAAATTCTTCTACTAGTTTCTTCTTGCTTTCCATGGTCTGTTTCTCATTCCCTGTCAAGAATAAGTCATCCACATATAGTAATAGAATGACAGGTTCATCTTCTACAACCTTATAGGAAAGGTTAGGATCGATTTTACTCTTGGCAAAGCCCATGCTCATCAGGAAACTATCTATTCTTCCATACCAAGCTCTGGGAGCTTGCTTTAGGCCGTAGAGGGCCTTCTTCAATGTGCATACTTGATTCCATCTGTCTTCAACTTCAAATCCTCATGACTATTCAATGTAAAACTCTTCCTCAATCATACCATTAAGGAATACTTGTCTTTACTTCATCATGGAAGAAACTACCATGATAGTTTTGAAGGAAGTGTACCTTGATTCCTACAGTAAGTGTCTATTCAGAATTAATTCCTTCTTTCTCATAGAAACCTCTAGCCACAAGTCTTACCTTACTTCTTTCAGCAACATATCTTATCTTGCAAATCCATTTGGAAGATACCACATTCTTACTTTCTAGTTTGAGTACTATATCCCAAACATCATTCTAGTATCATAACATATTCTATGAGTTTATCTTCTCAGGTCATCAACATATCCTAGTATTCTGCATTCAACCTTGAAGGTTGGAACCCACTTTATTCTTGGTAAAGTCTCGATCCATCACAAAGCTATCCATCATGTCATACCATGTAGAACTCAGATATAATTTTCTGTAGTCACTCCCCCTGAGGTGGAGTATCATCTTCCCCCTTCATTCTGTATAGGTGGTTCTATGCTTGATATATACTGGTCAATAGAGTATGTCATGTCAAAGTATATTCTTTCTGAGGAAAATCATGAACCTTGCTTTGTACACTTGTTCTTGTAGATCCATATGGAAGATACTACGTACTTCCCTTTATGTCTCCAAATCATATTGTATACATCATTCCCCATGATCAACTGTTATTATATTTTTTTTTTCATAGCTTCTTTCATAGCATTCTTTTCTTCATCTTGAGTTATCTCTTGTACCCATGGTGGTCTTCATCCTTCAAGGTGGATCTACCGCTTTCTGAAGCTCTTTCTTCCATCATGGTGTCTCTAACCCTGGGAGCTTCAGATTCATGTTTATTGGAGTGAATATTGAATTGTCATCACTTGTTCTTTGGAACAAGTCTCATCCTTATTTTCTTGTAGGAGGTTGTACAGGAACTTTCCTACAATTCAAATGCACCAGTTGCATGGTTAGAACTATTTCATAAAACATATGCATAATGAAAAATTCTTATGCATCATGCAACTGTTTAGTCAATACAACATTCATCCATATCTCACATAAACTTTATAGATGCCTTCCATCTCTATCATGACATTATTGAGATTGTACACTAATCCAATATGTCAGCAAATAGGTTTGATAAGTAGCAATGGAGAGTTGTATAGCACCATGAGCTACTTACCCATCACATGCATATTAGTAGTATACAGTCATTAATGCAAACAATCTATCATGCATAACACATCAACTGAATATAATCAAATGTATAACAAAACAATATCATGAAATGACAATTGAATACTTATCTTTTTTTTTGGGGGGGGGGAAGACTCCATCTTGATCATTCTGCTTTATCATCTTCTTCATTCATGAAATCATCATTTCTTATCCAAATGACAAGAATTGAGTTCTTCATATTCCTCATCGCTTGAGGGATCTTCTTTGAATGGTGAGAGCTTGATCTTCAATTGCTCCCATATTCTTCTTCTCTTGTTATGAGTTGAGCTGAAAGTAATTACTTCCTTATGGCATACATTCTTTGCATGAATCCCATGATCCTGGGAGGCCATTCAAGGTGGCTATCACCACTTCTACATTCTCCACTTCTTCTTCTACTGCTTCAAGTTGTTCTACATTCTGGATCTTCACATTCTTCAACTGTTTTCTCAAAGCCATCTTCTGATTTAAGTTCGTATCTTCAAATATCTTGATCAAGGAATCAAACATCTTTGGTGTCTTTAGGGAAGACACTTGTGGTACAAGTTGATCCGTGATTGAATCAACAATGATCTTCTTGGCCTTGAAAAAGTTCTTCTTGTGTAAGGCTTTGAGCCTCATCTCTGTATGGAACTGGAACCTCTCTACTTATGTAGGTGTCCAATTCATTTTCTTTAGAGAGATCAAATACTTACATGCTTGGAAGTTGTCAACTTTACCAATCTTATCATCAAGCTGATGTGATAGATCACTTTGAAATGAGAACCTCAAATGCAAATAGCAAAAGATTAGATCTTACCGATTTGAGGTGTCCGTCCTGCTTCCAGAGCTAGCTGATTTAGGGTTTGTCAAAGAAAACCTAATTTTAAAAACTTGGAATCTTTAAGATATGATTGGATATAAATATAGATCTCCTCAAATGGAGCTGTCTAATGTACTCTGTTTCTGAAAACAGTGGATGGAAGCTCCCGGAACAGGGAGCCCTAGTTTTCCAATTTCTTCTACAGAAATGCCTGTCACTGTTTCTGTGATATCTCCGAAATTGCTGATCCTATGTGTCTAAAATTTTGCACTAAGGTAACCATGCATGTTCTGGATCCAAAACCATAGTTTTCATCAGCATTGGTTTCACCAACTTGGATTTATAATTCTTTTCCCACGGCGACCTGTTACAGGACTGTTCAGAACATCGAAGTTGTACGGACTGCCACGTGTCACTGTTTCATCTTCTGGTTCTGAAATTCAGACCACAGAAATTAAGATCTGTGATATTTCTGGAACATCTTTAGGAATTCAATTTGGACCTCTGTAGCCCAATATATATCAATGTTCCCCAGGCTTCCTGTTTAGGGATGAATTTTGGAAGAGGCTAGAACCCTAATTTGGAGGGATCATATCTCCCAAAATATAGTGCATCTGAGGTTGAATTGTGCAAACAGTGTACATTAGGATTTTTTCTTCGGTCTACGCAATTTTTGGCTCCTGAACCTTTTCCAATATCAAGATATAGTGAATGTACCAAAAGGTAGCAATTTTAGTATTTAGGGTTTTTCTAGCTTGGGGTCAAACTAGGGTTTGACTTTCCTGAAGTTTCACCAAACCAAAAAACTTGATCCAGGTCTCTAAAATTTGATTTTGATGAGGAGAGAAATCCTATGCTGGGATCACTCAAAAAATTGTTCTTCTGCAAGAATCCCTAATTTCCCACACCGAAAACTGAAAATGATTAGAATCGAATTTTGCTTCGACAGAAAGATGCGCCCTTAAATGGAGATTCAGCCTAGCCTTATTTTGCTGATAAATTATGGAGAGAGAACCAAAAAGTAAGAAGCCCTAGATTCTATAGCTGCACAATGTCTTGTTTTCAGGGTGGCTCTGATACTGTGTTAAATTTTCATATGCTTAGCTAAGACATCAGTATTTCATTTCATTTTCATGACAAAAGCATATAAACAGGATCACTAAAAGATACACAAGCACAACCATAAAAAATGAACACAAAGATTTATCCTGGGAAAACCCTAAAGGGAAAAACCTAGCAAAAGCTTCCTCAATATAGATGCCCCAAAAAGATAAAAGATAAAACCAACAAGGAGATCAAAGCCTGATCCTCCTCCTTCTCTAGCTACTTCTCTTCTCCACTAATGCGCTACACAAGTGAGAGTGTGTGTGTCTCAAATGAGGAGCACTTCACTTAAGTTAACTCATTTGACATGTAGGCTCAAGTTAAATCATGTAGGCTCGAGTTACACATGTAGGCTCAAGTAACCACACTGGGGTGCTGATGACCCACCCTTACAATTAGAGGGGACTACCTCATGAATCTTATTAGTTCTTCCAATTAGAAGCATTGGGGTACAATGTAATACAAGTGGTTCTCCCGGTAGGACCATCAGGGACCACAAAAAGATACATATAGAATATTCTTCGAAGTTACAATATTTCAACAATATTTATTTTGTTTGCGGTAGCAAGGTCTATCAAAAGTATGCAGTGTGGGTACTCATTGGATGTGGAATTAAATACCACATCCAACGAACTCTCCCACTTAGAATTTGAGTAAAAACACAAGGAGATATGTCGAAAATACAAACAAAAAAGGTAGTTTTCTTTTATGACAAATATTTCAATTCAACCATTATGGTTGACTCATTTTATTAGAATTCTATTGGTTCTTGAATTCCAACTCACAAAATTTATTGTTGGTGTGTTTTCTTATAAGGCCCATTTTAGACCCCTAATTTCCTCTAATGTATGGAGCTTCTCGTGGACAATATTATAGATTGCAGTATGGACAGAGTTATTCACCTTATGGGTACAGGTATAATGATCCCCCTTACTCCCTGAATTATGGTTTTGTAGCTCCAAATAGTCAATGTACACCACATTACGGTGCCTTCATGCCACCCTACATGGGTCATATGGGAGGAGGATACTATGGCCATGGACATGGTGGTTACAGTAGTTAGTATTATGTGAACCAAAACTATCAATGAGCGTGGCATCGACCTGCTCAACCTAGGATCCCTTTCCTCACAACGTTAAATTTACCTGACTTGTCGAGACTAATGAATGATCTGGTATCTCATGACCTAGCTTGGCCGGCTGTTCCTACCAAGATTCCCTTGGACATTCCCAAATTTGAGGGAAAACCAAGAGAATATCCTAGTGAACATGTTACTAAATTTCACTTTTTGTGCTCTTCTAATTCCTTACACGATGATTCGATCCATTTAAGGCTATTTCAATGCACCCTCACCGGGCCTGCAGTGAAATGGTACATAGAGTTACCTAAGGGGGAATTTGTTTTGTTTGATGACCTAGCTATGAATTTTATTAATCACTTCCAACTACCAGTACATTACAATGTTGTTACATAAATCTTGTCGACATTTTGGCCAGATGTAAGAGATTGATTAAAGCTTTCATACCGCTGGAGTTTCTCCTTGAGTGGTTCCTTAAATCGTTACTGCCTTATATAGCGAAGGATGTTTCTATGTTTGGAGTTCAGAACGAGGAACAAGCCATTTTTAGGGTGGAAGAATTGGATTCGATTTATGTTCAATTTGAATTGTTATATGAGATCATTCCTAATGCTCCGTGTTCTAGTTTCGATCCTAAGGTCAAACCTGGACCACATGATAATGGCATTGTTGGTTGTACGAGTACCAAACCTATGGATTCAGTTGTGCAACAGGGTATTCAATTATCTATCAACTAATCTACCTCGGGACAAGCCACAGCTTCATCTCAATCCACCTAAACGATGAATGCGCTTTTGGTGCAATCGTCGGCCTAGAAGGGTAACCAACAACCTAGAAGGAATGAGAAAAATGATAAGAACAATTGTAAGGGTGGGAATAGGAATGAAAATTCCAATTTTAATGACAAGAACTCCTGCAATGCTAGGGGGCACAAGTAGCTGAAACATAAGGTTAAGTTTCCTTGCAAGTTGTGTAAGGATGACCACCTCACTCACTTGTTCCCTTGTATGGAAGACACCTTGAGGTTCATATCACAAGGCCCAACTGTGCTGACCAACCCTTTACCACATAATCAAAACATGAACTCAAGGACCCATGATCAATCTAGAGGAGATCAAGATCCACCAGAAGCCAATAGTGGTCATGGTTGCATCAATATGGTGTGTGCTACTGAGGTTGTGACTCGCGCGAAGGACTATGGTTCATCACAACCAGACCTTGGAAAGGAACTTGCCCCACCTGGGAGTCCTTTGTGTATTGAAAACCCTATGGATAAACCTGAAGTCACACCTTGCATTCCTAAGAGAGTCCTAAAGCATTTGAGACACAATCCTAATGCCTAAGCCGCCCAAAACTGTTTAGTTGTCGAGGATTTGGGCCACACTACTTGTGCGATCTGTGCACTTGAAGTACTTCAGAGTTGTCCTTCACAAAGGAAGGATTTTCTTTCTGCCCTTGGTGTTAATGATGATAACTCTTCCTCCTTCATCAAATTTGAAACCATGGGACTACAGCTTCGCTTGCATTACTATGTGTCTCTCTTGATTCATGTAGAATGTCTTCACAGGACTGTCAAATGCACTATGATTGACGAAGGCGTTGCTGCTTTTTGTGATGTATTTGTCATGTTGGAAGGGTTTAGGTTCCCACGAGTTGTCAAAATTCACTACCATGTTGACTAATTTTGATGGTAGATCGTTTCGGTCGCACGAAATTATTCCTTCTCTTAAGGTCCGTTTGGGAGGGAAGACTGTCACAATCGAGGTCGAGGTGGTTGATGTGCCTCTTGATTACAATCTGTTACTAGGTAGGAATTGGATGTATAGTATGCAAGCCATAGCTTCTTCTCTATTTTAAGTTGTATGCTTTCCATTTATTGGGAAGATTGTTATGATTGATCAGACATCATTCAAAAATTCGAGTGTTACTGCATTATCGGGAGCTTCTATCCCGATTATTGATCATTCTCAGCCGGCAACTGGGAGTGTGGGTATTAGCATGTATCCATCCCTTGTGAAAACATTTGGTTGTTCTGCACCGGTTCTTATGATTGGGTCTAGTTCTGGTGTGGCTTCATCTTCATTGAGTTCGGTGTCTTTTCGCACTACCCATATGGAAGATCCTTGGATCCTTCGTACACCAATTCCTCTGAGTAAGCCTATCGAAACAGACGTGCCTTTGCCTATAGAAATGATAGCATATCAAGCGAATCTTGAATGTGTTGCAGATCCTAGTCCTTCCTCTTTGTGAATGGAGGAGGAGGACCCATATGTGCTGCCTGCATGGGCATTTGAGTCTTCTCATGCACATGATTTCCTTGATAGTGTTTTTCCATTAGATGAATCTATTATTGAGGCCATGTCTAGGGTTGAGCCACCTTGGGAAGAGTTACATCATAGATCTTTATTTATTCCTAAGCTTGATCATTTGGAGTGTGAAGACTTTAGGGAGATTATTAGTGAGAGAATTGGTAGTCCCATGGTTCCATTTCTCTCTCATGGTATGATGGATGATGGAAACATGGAAAATATATCTGATACCATCCCTATCAATATCTCTCATGATCCTGGAAAGATTGAGAATGTCTATATTGGGCCAGAATGTTCCCATGCTGAGATTCAGGAGTCTACCAAGTTGTTCAAAGAGTTTTGTGATATAGTTTCTTGGTCATATGAGGAAATGCCAGGCATCGACCCTCGCATTGTTGAACATGAAATTAAAACTTATCCTAATGCTAAGCCTATTCGACAATGCTTGCGTGGGGTGAATCCTAGAAAAGCACCCATGATTAAGGATAAGATAGAAAACATATTAAATGTTGGTTTTATCTATCCCGTTCCCTTAACAGAGTGGGTCTCAAACCCTGTTCGGGTTGACAAGAAGCAGGGTGAGATCCGTATATGCACTGATTTCCATGACTTGAATCATGCCTATCCTAAGGATAAATTTTCCACACCATTTATTGATCAAATATTGGATGTGTGTTCGAGAAGCAAGGTATTTTCCTTTATGGATGGATTTTTTGGATACAATCAGATCTACATCAAACCCGAGCACCAACATAAAACTGCCTTTATTTGTCCTTGGGGTACCTTTCCATATCAGAAGATGCCTTTCGGCCTTAAAAATTCTGGAGCCACATTTTAGCGGGCTATGACCTTGATTTTCCATGATCTCAAATTGATTATTGAAGTCTTTTTGGATGACCTGGATGCTCATTCTTGTAAGAGGATGTGTCATTCCTACCATTTGAGATTAGTGTTTGAAAGATGCCTTCATTATTTGGTTAGGTTAAATCCTCATAAATGCATCTTCTGTATAAAGTCTGGTCACTTTTTAGGGTTCATTGTCTCCAAGGAGAGTATAAGAGTTGAGCCCTTAAAGGTTGAGGCAATACTTCAATTGTCTCCCCCGAGAAACATTAGACATCTTCAATGTTTGCAAGGCATGGCAAATTTCTTGCAGATATTCATGGTTAATTTTGCCAATTTTACTAAAGGATTTATGCATCTTTTGAAGAAGGACACTACCTTTTGCTGGGATGAGCAAGCCAAGGAGTCCTTTGATGCACTTAAACGAGCCTTAGCATCGGCCCCTGTGATTAGTCCACCCAAATATAGCCGTGAATTTTTGCTTTATGTGGCCACGTCCACCGAGAAGATTGGTATGGTTTTGGTTCAAGAGGATGAGGAGATCCATGAGCATGTCATATATTATTTGATCCAAAACCTTGTAGATGTAGAGATCCATTATTCCCATGTAGAGAAATTTGCCTTAGCTACCGTTCATGCGGTTCAAAGATTGAGACGCTACATTCTCCTTCGCCAAAACTTGGTGGTATCCCATGTCAATCCATTTCAGTTCATCCTCACTAGAAGGATGATCGGGGCAAAGTATAATAAGTGGATTGTTATCTTGCAAGAATTTGATCTCAAGTTTATTTCAGCAAAATCGAAAAAATCGTTGATTTTTGCAGAGCTTATATCTGATTTCCCAAGCAAGGAGGATGAGGAAGTTTGTGAAGATATGTTTGTTAATGAGCACATTTTCCTAATCTCAACTTTGGATCCATGGTATGGGGATATCATCATATATTTATAAACATTGAAGGTCCCTACTCACCTTTCACAGGATGAATGACGATGGTTACGTCACGTATCCAAGAATTACCTTATAGTGGATAACACATTGTATTGCCCTGGCATAGATTCCATTTTACGTCGTTGTTTAACTCATGAGGAGGTTGAGCTTGTGCTAAATGATTGCCATGAAGGGGTGTGTGGTGATCATTTATATGGGCTTTTTACAACCCAAAAAATATTGAGATTATTTTATTTCTGGCCATCGATCTTTAAATATTGTGTCAATGCAGCCAAGAAGTGCCACCCTTGCCAGGTGTTTGCACGCAATATGCACTCACATCCTTCCCCGTTACATCTGATTATCACTGTCGGTCCCTTCACTAAGTGGGGGCTTGATTTCATGGATTGCAACCCAGCTTCAGCTGGGGGGCATCATCATATTATAGTGGCTGATGACTATTTCAGGAAATGGGCTGAGGCTATGCCCATGGTTAAATCCAATGGTGAGACAACTGTGCATTTCGTAGTCAACCAGATCATTACTAGGTTTGGTATTCCGAAGGAGCTTATCATTGACCATGGTAGACACTTTTAGAATCAAATGATAGAAGAGTTGGCCTCGAAATTAGGGTATAAGCAGGAGCATTCCTCTTCTTATTACCCTTAATTCAATGGATAGGTTAAAGCATTGAAAAAACCACTTAAGTCCATTCTCCAATGAACCATCGCATAAAGCAAGACCAACTAGCATATCATGTTATATCCTGCTTTGTGGGCTTATAGAACCACACTTAAGACTACCCCCATTTTTTCTCCATATCAGCTTGTACATGGAGTGGAGTTTGTCTTGCTGATTGAATGAGAAATCCCTTCATTGAAGCTAGCCATAGACCTTTTACCAGAAACTTCCCCATTCAAGGAATGTTTGGTCCACTCAGAGCATCTTGACGAGCAGCACCAAGATGCCTTAGTGGCTCTAGAAGTAAATAAGCATCATGTTAAGGTCCAGTATGATAAATCTGTTTGTCTGAGGAAGTTTAGGGAAGGATATTTGGTCCTTTTGTGGGATCAAGCTAAATAACCCTTGGGGGCAGGAAAGTTTAACCCCATGTGGCATGGTCCTTACATTGTCAAATGTGTGTTAGAGAAGGGTGCCTTTGAGCTAGTAGATTATGAGGGGACAACCTTGGTGGAGCCTAGAAATGGGCTCTATCTTAAAAAGTACTATGCATGATCCTCATCCAGGGCTGATTATTGTTTTTATTGTACAGTATTTTGCATAGTTAGGTTTTTCTTATGGTGATCGGGTTTGTTGATTAGCTTTCGTTTCTTATGGAAAATGTCAATGGAGTCTTCCATCTATATAGGATTCACTAATGGTTCTAGTCATCAGACTCAACACTTAGCCTCTACTGCTTAGGTGATTTATACTCCTATGGGTCAGGTATTGTCTTTAGGAGGCGTATGTTTACAACCCTCTTCAAACAATGTTGTTGAGTATAGTGCCATTATCGAGCTTCTATGGGATGCCATTTCACATGGTGTTCTCTCTCTTGAGGTACGTCTTGATTCGAAGTTAATAGTGTCATAGCTGAATGGCTTATATCATGTTAGGGATCCAACATTATTATGAATATTCTTATGTGTGAGATTGTTAGAATGGCAATTTGAAAACATAACATACATAGATGTTCTAAGAATTTATAATCAAGTTGCTGACTCATATGCTAACTATGTGTTAGATTGGCATTGGTTTCACAGACCATAAGCTCATCACAAACATACATTTTTACACATGTAAATAAATAAAATCGATCATCATAAAAGTTTTTCATTAAATATCCAAAATGTGACGTCATAATACATAAGTGTCATAATACAAAAATGGGGCTTCTGAGCCACCAAAATATAATACATGGTAGTACAAAAATGTGTCACTCCCAAGTATCTAATCATAGGGAGGAGGAGGGGGGTTTTGATCATGGAAAGTCACCACGACTCTAGCTAGTCGTCGAAACAACCGCATCCATGCTCATGGTACAACCACCACCTAACGTTGCATGGCCTCAGGGAAGTCCTCGACTTGCACCATCTGTACCCTATGTGTCAGCCACACAAAGTTTATGTGGATGCTTTGAAGGGTTCGCTTCGCATCCACACCCATAATGTCATCTCCTTGTCCCATTCATCTATGACAAGGGAAACCATTAGGCCGCCGTGGTCCTACATCTGCATACATATGAAAGATTGTCACTATGTGTTGTCACGCAAAAACATGTCTTTTGGTTCCATATATCAAAAAACACAAAATAACTAAATAATTAAAAAAACTTAAAGAGAGGGTTGGGATTCGTTACCAATGTCACCGTATGCTAATCCTGGTGGTAGGGGCATGTCGGTATCTCACCGAAAATCTATCCCCGCATAGGGGTAATCATCGATGGAAACTATTTGCCGCTGCCACCATGGAAAGAAATCTGCTAGGTAGGGGTTAGACACCCCACGTCCACCTAGTCTGTGCATCGCATCTTCCCAACGTCGTTGGGCCGGATCTTGAACCCCGTGAGGAGGAACGTCAACTCTATGGCTGAGTCCTGAAACATGTTACTCCACAGCACAGTACTCCAATCGTAAACTGTGGATATCATGCACTCCACTGCATAAAACATCAAGGGCCACGGGGCCTGGTGGAGTGAGGCTAGCCTTGCTATCCTTCTAAGTGGCAGTAGTATGGCCTTCAATCCTAGTACCTGTATGGATTTTATTGGGATATGTATCCCTACCTTCTCCATGTCTGGATAATAGTATATAAAAATATACTCATCAATGGTGAGGCCACCTGCGGCCCCACGAGAACGTAGGTTCTCCACTTCACCCCATCGGGACAATCCTGTAATGAAGTATATGTCATCCACCTCTATAGTGAGGGACATCCCATCAATATGGAAAGACTCTGAGTCAGGATCCCATTAGTCTACTAGCATCTGTAGCAGTCTTGGTTTGGCCCTTAAGCCCCCAAGACACCAAAACTTGTATAGCCCACATGAACAAAGAGCTTATTGAGCCATTAGATCGCCCCATACAGTTTCTTCTACATCCTTGTGTTCTCTCTCCCTCTGTTCTAGAACCATCCTATACATTTACATTAATTTTTGGTCATTATTTGTCTTACAAAACCTTAAACACGGCTACATACGCGACTATTTGCAAAACAACCATGTATGTACGTGACGTTGGGCCATTTTTCCGTGTATAACCAGCCCTATACACGGAAAAATCCCCGATTTCCACATGGGCCGAAGCGACTATCTTAGAATGGCCTAGAAATTTATTTTGACCATGGAAATTAAAAAAAAATTACATGCAAATGGAAGAGCAAGGCATGGGAAGTTACCTGGAAAAAATGTTGTTTCTGATTTCGCTGGGCGAAACTCCCAGAATTCGCGTTTGAAGTTCTGAGCTCAATTGGGTAAAAATTTCAAATGTTATATAATGTTTTGAATTTTTTACTATTTATAGAAAAAATTTCAATTTTTTGAAAATTTTTACCCCCTTTCTATAGTTTTGAACCATTTTTTACCCTTTTGGACCATTTTTAACTAATATAATGATGTAGGAGACCGTTTTGAGCATCGTTTTCACCTTTGTTTTGACCTGTTCATTCTGATTTTAGGTATGATGTTTAAACTACCATATATGTTAGATTTCACCTCCATTTGATTTTGCATGACCTTATGACCATTTCATTATAACCTTAGGTATGAACCCATTCTATCCTGTCACTGAACCTTCTTATTGTTTTAGAGGTGGCATGATGTGAAAGGTAGAGTTTGACCTTACATGGGTGCCCTAGTTAGCTCCTTGTTTGCATTTGGTGCCCATGCCGATAGTTTTCCCTTTAGGGTGTGGGAGTCCATTGTATAGTATCGCCATGCCATTTTGCAAGAGCCTCATACTCCTCTTGATCTTTTTGCTGGACTGTTTGCTCGGGACTCCCTTATGTCAAGTTCTAATTGCATTATCATGAGCTTTGCTTGACTAATTGAGCCTTATGCCGGCTTCCCTAACTTTGAGTATTAACCATATAGCCTGAACTTGTCTCATGTCTAGCCACGTAGAGCTATTTTGTATATCCTTTGCATCTTGATTCCCTATTTTTACTGGGAAGGGACCTTCCCCCGAGTGTCTCTATCATACATGTGTGTCCTTACATTGGGCATAGGTATGTTCCATTGCTTGGAACTAGATTATTTGCCCCTTGACACTCGTCTCCTCCTAGTATGTAACTATAAAGCACTTTTATTCTTTTTCAAGATTTTCAAAATATTTGAAAAAGTCCAAAAAAATCAAAAAAACCAAAAAGATGAACAAGAAAAGATGTTATCTTTGGCAGCAGTCGAGTCATGTCGCGTTCGAACAACCCACTGTATATCACATCCATTGGTTGGGTTAATAGTTTGACTTTAGGAGCTGTACTCATTTGTTTGAGTTTATCTCCACTGATTGGTTAAGCCTCCAGTCCCTATGGAGCCACTGTCGATGACTCTTGTGTCACAGAGATTTCCTAGTTTTGTATATCGAGTTTATGCTGCATACATTATGTCACCATTCACCTTTATGCTCTTGTTCAAAGGAATTTGAAACCTGAGTCGGCCATTCCTTAGTTACCTTGACTTTGCATGTCAGCAATTCCTGGTACAGTTACTGGTTTGTGCACATTATAATCGATTCCTTCCACATTATACAGCTTTGCTGAGTACCTCATCTCGGATGATGGGGGATTTCTTAATGCCTTCCTTCCATCGAATTGAGATCATTTATTCTAGGATAGGAATCTAGAGTCATTTTTGAGTGCCTTGAGACTTGCAGTCAACAATGGCAGGTTCTCTTGCCATCGACAGTATTTTGGGAATACATCAACGTCCCTTGATCTATGGATTCTCTCAAGTGTTTGACCTCAACACATTTATTCACACTTGTTAGTTTGTACTCTAGTACCTTGATTCCCATTTTCATTATTGGTGGGTGATCTCACGTCTGTTAACGGTATACATCAATGACCGGTAATCAGATGATGGAATACTATGTTTGACCTTGACACCTCTATTCACATAGTAGGACATGTACTCGTAGTGGTTTGTGTAGAATACTATTAACGGCATACATCAATACTGTTAATACTGTTAACAGTATACATCAATGACCGGTAATCAGATGATGGAATACTATGTTCAACCTTGACACCTCTATTCACATAGTAGGACATGTACTCGTAGTGGTTTGTGTAGAAGACCTTCCAGACTGGTGGAATATCATATATGCTACCTCCTTGATCGTGCCAGTGTTCATGAGATTGTAGCTCTCGTGACTTGATTGCAGTATATGTCAGATATTTCCAGCCATTATGGAGATCTTCATCCATTATATATCTTCAGCCTACATGGAGATATTGATCCATTATATATCTTCAGCCTACATGGAGATCATGATCTTGTGTATATATTCATCATGGAGATTCTGATCTATCTATATTGTACATTTCGATGACCACACATGTCATATTTTGTATCATGCCTATTCATGACCATTGTACTCTTATGTATTCGAGACTGTTACATCTACTTCCAGTTATGTGCAGAGTTTTGATCATGGTATTGTGTTGATTGAATGGTAGGTTCTTCAATTGGGTTCTTCATCACTCCACTTCTGGGATGGACTTATAATGTATTTCGACCATCATATGACCCTTCTGACCTCACGCATTAGGGGGCATCTAATACAGTTGATTTTACCACACATGGTGGATCACACCTTTATGGCCTTCCTTATCCCTCTGCAGACTCTTTAGACCCCATGGACCATTTTTATACCTTTTATTTTTCCAAGATCATCCCTGAAAACATGCAATAATTTCCATACTTGACTTTTAATCCCTTTCTCGCGTATATATGTGGATTTGACCCTTAAACCCACGTACATCGGGATCTGTGCAAAAGGTGAAATGATTTTGGAGTTTGCCTTCCATATGCCTTGAGATTGCTTGGATTCTACTTCCATTACCCCATTGAAGATCTATATAAGGAACCCTTTGGATACATTGAAAGGAGGAGGAATTGAAGAGTAAGAAAGCTATAGTCCATTGTTTCCAGAGATTATACTTGAGTCTAAATCCCTTTGTCTCTTGGATCACTTTGTGTTCTTCCCAAGATTTCCTTTTTCTTGTGAGATTGCTATCGAGAGATGGAGGATTGAAGTGGTGGAGGCCCAAGTGGGGGACTCAGTTTCTCCGATTCGCAGACATGCCAACAGAGGTTGTCACTATTGTAATCTTTGTTTTATATCAATATAAATATATTTTCCTGTCCAATAATGTGTATTTAAATGAGTATTCAATCCAGGGATTCTTTTGAATGCTTATATGTTATTGATTATATATGCTAGAGTAGGTCTAACAAAATTATATATAGCATGCTTGTCTTGTTTGCTAAATGTTGAGGAAGCAAATTGCTAATACAAGCAAGAGTAGAAAAGCTCAACGGGGATCTACATCAACCATTCGGAATAAGGTACGAATTGAGATCCTTTAGTGTTAGATGTTTGGTTTCTCTTGCATATGGGGAAGGATTGATTTCTAGAGTTAATCTTTTTGTTGTGGTACCCCAAGCCATAGGAATTTTTCTCTGTGACAATTTTCCTGTCACTGAAAAATCTGCATGTATGTTTTTTTATTTTTCTACTGTGGTAGAGATCATTCAAATCACCATTACTTGCAAAGGTCTAAGAGAATTTTCAATACAGTTCCATGACCAAAACAACAAGAAAATGAACACAATAAAAATTAGTGTTATCCAGAATTTCAAGAAAACCACCAAGAATGCACCAGATAAAACTTGAATCCATGCCCTTTTAGGTTTTAGGGATTGGCCAAAATAGACAAGAAAGAAATGAGGATTGAAGTCTCAACCTTGTAAAATGTTGTAACATGCCATGTCCCTCCCTTGAAGGGACCTTGAAAGTGTTGACCTTGTCAAGTGTCTAGGGGTTAAATATTGCATTAATTAACGATGCCTAGGAATTTTAATTATTTAAAACTATGGAGGAATGTAATTTCTAAATTCATGTTATTTGTAACTAGTTAATTATTATGAAAAATAATTCATGGTGGAAATGAGTTGTCAAGGAAGGAGGGTGCATTAGGAAACTTTCCAAGGATGGGAAAATTGAAACAATGCAAGAGAAGGAAAAAGAAACATGTCATAGAAAATATAGAAACTATCCAAATTAGTTTCCAATTTGGTGCAAAGATAAAAAGCAAGGAAATATTACCTTATGCACAAACTTGCTAATTACTCAAGAAGGGTATAGTTTCTATTTTGGACTGAAGGATACAAACATGGAAAGATTTACTAAGATTATTAATTTCTATTTTTCTCAAGGAGGTTGAATTTCCACTTTGGGTTAAGTTATATAAGAAAGGAAACATCATTTTCAATCCAAAATTGCTAATTCCATCAAGGAGGGCCACTCATGGTTTTGTAACAAGATTGGAAACTAGGTTAGTTGTGAAATGGGTGAATAACTTGCTCAACAAGTCACCCAAGTTATAATTAAGTGAATTTCCAAATCCATTATTCAGTTTGGTTGATGATTTTATTGCTTAATTCTTATGTGAGCATTACATCTAAGTGTTGTGCCTCACACTATTGGGAGATGAGCCCCAACCTTTCATTCCCCTCTCCTTCCATCCCCTTCTCTTCCATTGCAGTTTTGTAGTGCTATCTTGTAGACATTGAAGGATTATCAGAGTTATTTTCATCCTTCATCAAGTTTAGGTCAAGTTCCAGTGAATCCCATTCTTCACCTATGCTCACAACCCCTTGTTGGTCATGATCCAGACTTCTTGCCCCTTATTTTTGGAGAATCCTTGTAATGGTCAGTACATTATGTAATTCCTATTCTATAGTGTCATAATATTCTGAAAATTACATTTATTAGGTTGAAATATATCTTCCCACAAACAATCTTGTCTCATTTTTTCCAATAAGGCCTATTTTATCAATGTATGGGGGAAAATTTATAAATATGAGTGCTATAATAAATATTCCATGCCGAGGAAGTGATGGAAGAGAGTTTTCATGTTCATAAATATTATATTTACCTCTGTTACATTTCTTATGTTTTACAGAAATGAATTTGAGATGATTTAACTGCTCCTTTTAGACCCTAGCTAGATTACTAGCTTTTAATAACTAGTTTTACTAAAATTGATGTAAAAGAAGTTATGTTAACTCAAACTGAGCCCTATAAGTTCCCTTGAGTCACTAAGAGGACCACCTTCCCATAACCATCTCCATAAATATTTTTTTTGGGTCGTACCACCTTTTTGATCCTCCTCTACGCAGGGATTCCCTTGGCCAAAACTACCAAAAAAAACCCAAATCCATCGAAATATTCTCATAACCTTCCATAACTCCGGAAAAATGTACCAAAAATTTAATTATGTTATATTAATTCTGGAAAAACCCTCTGCAAGTTTCCAGAATCCCCTAGTCTAAATAGACCAAACTACCCTTTTTAGTTTCACGGTTTGGCTGCCCAGAAGCGTGGTAGTAGGTTCCCACGGAGTGGATTATGAACCCTAAATGGCACCAGATATAAATGTTATAGCAGAGATGGAATTACACTTCTAAATTTATTTGTTTTATTTCCACTATTCACTCATTTTTCTAGCAAAATTTCCTAGAAGAATTCCCCAATTTCCCCAGTCCAAGAAGGTTTTATGTGAATTAATTCAATTTCAGAATTTTTAATATAAATTTGCAGCAAGTTAATATTCTGATATATACATTAGATCAGGGATATTATAGTGGTATCATGTCTCTTTCCTTGGATCATCCTGTGGAAATAAATCTCCCAGTGAAGAAATTTGTAGCCATGTCATACTATGAGAATGACTATGATTGGCAGTATGAAGAGAAATGTAGAGAGTATGAAGAAGAAGAAATTATCTATGTTGATGGAGGCCTACCAAAACATGACTATGATGAATACTATTGTCCTGGAGAAGAGATGAGATATGATTCTCTAATGATTAAGAAATACTTGACAAAGATGATTGAAGCATGTTAGAACATGCCTCATTGCTACGAGGACTATCTAGCTTTGGGTAGTAATATTTGTGCAAACCATTCTTTTGGAGATTATATTTATTTCAAGTATGGATTTTGGCCCAAGCATGATTATACGAATTCTTTCAATAGAATAAATCCATCCAGAGAGGAACCAAGTTGTTCCACCTCTCTGAGAAAAGAAGAAGAAGGAACCAAAGGTGAAGATTCCTCAAATCCATCGACATGTTCAAGATTTAATAATTTGTTTGGTTTTTATTCAAATAGAGCTTCTAAATATTGTGAAATGAGTACCAGTAAATATGAAAAAGTCTCAATATTCTTAAAGGAGAATGGAAATTCGGTAGAGGCATATATCCATGAAGTGGAGTGCAAGTCACTGCAAAGTGACTGCATGGAAGAAGAAAAGGAAGGTGAATGCACTTCCAAAATATTTGGGGGTGATCTGCATATTGCTAATAAGGATGTTGGCTCATGTATGGGTTAAGATACATATTTTGTATTAAATACAAAAGAATATTACAAATTATATTTACAGTCACCTCTGGAGCCACATAAGGAAGAAGAAAGCAAGGCCACACCGCTTGGGTGTGAACTAGAAAATTTGGTGGAGGCATAGGACATCAAAGTATTTGTACAGGAAGATGGTAAGATGAAGAACATGGATGATAAAAGTTATGAATTTTTTAGCATCCATGTTCACCTGCAACCATCTTATCCATGGGAGGATGAAAATACTTGATGTGCATTTGAGGACTACAAAATGAAGGCCCATTGTGAAGGAGAGGAATTCACTCCTAGTTTCTCCGTTGATGATCTCAAAATTAGTTCAAAAAAGGCTGATGTTGTCAATGGTGATAAGGGAACTTTTGGATCAGATCCAAAATAAGAAAATACGTCAGATCTTAAATCATCAATTGATCGTCCTAATGAAGTGGGAGATAAGCCCCAACCAACTGGGTGTAAACTAGAACATTTGAAGGAGAGAAATATGATGCAAAGGGAGGAACACGATTCAAAATTTTGGACTTTATTGAAGCATGATGAAGCTTTAATGACAAGGAATGAAATTATTTCTGATCACATGGCATTCCAACCTTCAGATATACCCTCCACTTCACATCGTGGAAGTGAGTCTATAGAAAATTCAAAGCCTGACCTGTATGTTGAGGATGAGTTTTGTGTGGTGGATCCATGCCACAAGAAAAATGGTAATATATGTCAGATATGAGAAGATGAAACCTTTCTGGAGGATATTATTGGTGAGCCACATCATTTGAGTGATCACTAAAGGAGGACAGAAAGAAGCTTAGGGCAGCCATGAAAAACTATGTTGATGTCAATGCCTTGGTGGAAACATGTTGTTGGAAAGCTTTTAGTGGAGATATGGAAGGAGAAGCCTTTTTGGAGGAGTGCATAGCATTGAAAGAAGGAATGGACAAGATGAAGGAGAGCTATATGAACTTAATATCTGATAGATAATATCTCCTCATGGTGGCTGGAATGTACCATAGTGCACTAAAGAAGGAAGAAGAAAAATCAGATAATTTGACTAATAAACTGGAGATCACAAGTAACTTATTGAAGAGAACACAAAGATCCCTTCAAGAGTAAAATTTGCATATCATTCAACTTCAGAAGGAGTTGAAGGTGTGTCTCCTTTCATACTATATCAAAGGAAATGTTTTGGGTATACTGGAGGAACATCATGTGGACGACATCCATGAGGGAGGAGCATATTTGTAGGTGCTTGTGAAAATCTATGAGGAATAAAATCCGGGCCAAGCACTCATTAATATTGAGCGAAAGGATGAAGTGTTCTTCTCCTTCAGAAAGATGGCTGGTTAGATTCAATATGAATCGTCAAATAAAATTCGTTGTTCATCCATTTATTGGGTCGATAGAGGAACCTTGGGAATGAATACATTGGGAGGTAAATAATTTTATTTCCGCAATAATTTTTTTGTTGTGACTGGCATTTTCTTGACATGTGACAGAAACAAAGACTTATTTTGTAGCTATTAGAGATATCCCATACACATGCACATGAGGTGCATTCTGATTTTCATGTGATTGAGGAGTTTGATGTCAATCAATATGAATACCAAGCACTTGTATGGTTCCTAAGAGATTATGAGTTGCCTCTAGGAAAATATTGTAAAATTTTGGAGGAGGCACATGATCACACTGTAATTGAGAAAGATAATGGAGGAATTTGTGGATCCATTATCTTGATGGATGAGCATTGTAGGGATTTGTCTCACAATTCTTCAACCCACACTTCTATTTCAGCAACATCATGTGGGGATTAAAATTGGGTGAATGCATCTTTTCTGTTGATGCCATAAGAGAAGCATGATACTTCCACTCTTACATTTGAGGGATTAATGGTCAATCCATTTGATTTGATAATTACATTAGTAGTAGATGAATTATTCCCATATGAATCATTCAGCATGAAAGTTTGTATGTCCATTGATTGGGTGGCTAGACACATGATTGAGATGTGTGCACTGGAGAGTGAACATCTTTCTTGCATCAATGGAGAGACATTGGACACATTATAGAAATTGTATGAGTAGTGGCATGAGCATCTATGGCTGCTATATGATGCATTCAATATACATGGAGGAGCATGGGATAAGCACCTATGAATTCATAACAACAGTGACGTGAGTTCCAGTCCTTCCTTGCACATGGATTTTAATACTTTAGAGATTCTTAAGATGATTTGGTCCCACATTAAGAAGTTTCATGCTTGGTGGGAGAGCCTCGAAGATATATAGTTTGGCATGGGAAGTGATAAATTGTCACTGTCGTGGTATGATTTTCACATCCTCATTTTTTATATTCTACAATGATAGAATTTTGTTTTTGTTACTGATGTTTGGAAGGGGACAAATAATACCATGGGACCCTGCCATTCTTTGGAATGAAATATTTCCAAAAGTTGCAGAAAATTTTGGATCCTTGTAGAGGAGGAAGTCAGATCCAGGAATTATACTCAGTTACCTTAACCTGTTTCACAATTTTGTTGAAAGAAGTGTTCATTGCAGAAATGACTATAATCAGTGCGGTGCAACAGAATCATGGAGGACAAATTTTTTAGCACTCTAGAGTGCTTCTGCTTGAGGACAAGTAGACTTCGGAGGGGAGGATTGTCATGTCCCTCCCTTGAAGGGACCTTGAAAGTGTTGACCTTTTCAAGTGTCCAGGGATTAAAAAATGCATTAATTAACAATGCCTAGGAATTTTTATTATTTAAAACTATGGAGGCATGTAATTTCTAAATTCATGTTATTTCTAATTAGTTAATTATCATGAAAAATAATTAATGGTGGAAAGGAGTTGTCAAATAAGGAGGGTGCATTAGGAAACTTTCCAAGGATGAGAAAATGGAAACAATGCAAAAGAAGGAAAAATAAACATGTCATAGAAAATATAGAAACTATCAAAATTAATTTCCAATTTGGTGCAAAGATGAAAATCAAGGAAAGATTACCTTAAGCACAAACTTGCTAATTACTCAAGGAGGGTATAGTTTCTATTTTGGACTGAAGGATACAATCATGGAAAGATTTACTAAGCTTCATACTTTCTATTTTGGTCAAGGAGGTTAAATTTCCACTTTGGGTTAAGTTATACAAACAAGGAAACATCATTTGCAAACCAAAATTGCTAATCCCATCAAGGAGGGCCACTCATGGCTTTGGAACAAGATTGACAAGTGGGTTACTTGTTCAATGGGTGAAGGAATTGGTCAACAAGTCACCCAAGGTATAATTAAGGGAATTTTGAACTCCATTATTCAGTTTGGTTGATGATTTTATTTCTTAATTCTTATGTGAGCATTACTTCTAAGTGTTGTGCATCACACTATTGGGAGATGAGCCCTAACCTTCCATTCACCTCTCCTTCCATCCCCTTCTCTTCCATTGCAGTTTTGGAGCAATATCTTGTAGAAATTGAAGGATTATCAGATTTATTTGCAGCCTCCATCAAGTTCAGGTCGAGCTCCAATGAATCCCATGCTTCACCTATGCTCACAGCCCCTTGTTGGTCATGATCCAGGCCTCATGACCCTTATTTTTGGAGAATCCTTGTAATGGTTAGTCCATTATGTAATTCCTATTCTATATTTTCATAATATTCTTCAAATTGCATTTATCAGGTCAACATCTCTTCCCACAAGGAATCTTGTCTCAGTTTTTCCAATAAGGCCTATTTGATCAATGTATGTAGGAAAAGGAATAAATATGAGTGCTATAATAAATATTCCATGCTGGGGAAGTGACTAAAGAGATTTTTCATGTTCAGAATGATTATATTTATCTCTGTTACAATTATTATGTTTTACATAAATGAATTTGAGATGATTTAACTGCTCCTTTTAGACCCTAGCTAGATTACTATCTTTTAATAACTAGTTTTACTAAAGCTGATGTAAAACAAGTTTTGTTAACTCAAACAGAGCCTTGTTACTTCCTATGGGTCACTAATAGGATCACATTCCCATACCCATCTCTATAAATACTTTTGGTTTGGGTCGTACCACCTTTTGTGATCCTCCTCTGCGCAGGGCTTACCTTGGCCAAAACTACCAAACAAAACCCAAATCCATATAACCCTTCTCATAACATTCCAAAAATAAAAAAAAAATGTTCAAGACCTTTAATTATGTTATATTAATGCTGGAAAAACCCTCTGCATGTTTCCATAAGTCCCTGGTTGAAACAAACCGAAGTACCCTCCTTAGTTTCATGGTTTGGCTACTTAGAAGCGTGGTAGTAGGTTTTCGCGGAGCGAATTCTGAACCCTAAATGGCACCAGATCTAAATGTGATAGGAGAGAGGAAATTTCATGTCTAGATTTATTTGGTTTATGCCCGATGTTCACTCCTTTTGCCTACAAAATTTCTCATAAGAATTCCCCAATTTGCCCAGTCCGAGAAGGTTTTCTGTGAATTAATTCAATTTAAGAATTTTATTTTAAAATTTACTACAAGTTAATATTTGGATATGTACATCAGATTAGGGATATTACATATCATAATCGTGACATTAAAACCAATGGTTAAATATTTTAATATGGATTATACTTTACATGAGCAATACCATAGAAATAAACCAAAGACCTGATAAAAATGTTCTATACTCAATTGAAACAATTTTGAAAAGAATAAATCCCTTCAACAAAAATATCAAATCTATAAGAACAAGATAAAATCTATAGCTCAAAATTTATGTTTTCCTCCAATTTCAAAACAATTTCCCCTACATGAAATTATAGATAGAACTCTTACCTCACAAATTTTGCAATTGTCTACAAAAAACATATCAGAAATATACCTCTACTATGGCTTGGGATAGTGTGAGTCCTGTATTATCAGTGATTAGTTCACCAACCAAAATAATAATTTCCAGTTTTCACATAGCAAACAATAAAATATTTAACAAGATTAATCATTAAACAAATGAATATCATATTAAAATCAAAGATTTTGATTTTAAATTGATGAGGCACAATGCACAAAAGGTGGCATATAAGAAAGTGCAAAGCCATGGATTAACAGAGAATTGTTCACTAACCCAATTTTTTTTTAAAAATTTACATATAGCCAAAAGATGAAAGATTTAGCGCAACTTCATATTTGCTAAAGGAACCTATGTATGAAGGTGATATTGCACTCAAAGAGTTGAAGGATGACTTACTTTCTTAATGTAAATCTGAATTTCATAGAAAACAAATAGATTTTAAAAAGGTAAATGTGCAGAATGGCATTAAGGATATACAAGTGACAGAAAAAGAAGAAGAGGACAGCCATCAACTTGAAGATGATGGTGTTGAATTTTTTTTGAAGCAAAAATGGAGAAGGTACGTAAATGTCTTAAGCATCACTTGGTTCAAGTGCAGGGACAACTGGTTCAAACCTGATGTCAAAGGATGAAGACCAGGTTTTTTTGTGCATGGTAATTTATGTGTAGAAGAATGGTTGAGATATAGTAATCTTACTATGCAGAAGTAGTTGAAGGGGTTATAGATTGAAAAAAAAAATATCTTACGTCTCCTGTGCGTCCCTAAGTGGATCAAACAGTGGTAGAATTATAGTACAAGGTCTGGAAACCTAGAAGGTTACGTCCAACAAGACATGATGATAGAAAATATTATGGATAGTTGCAAACAAAGTTTTGGGACCCAGGAAGATAAAGACTGAAGACACATGACCAAGTACAATACAAGAAATATAGATCATTTTGTGAACTCTGAGGAAAAAACATCAACCAAATTTTACAACATAGATCATCTATACATGTCTAAGGAGGAAACATAAACAACCCAGTTCAGTATATCCAAGGAAGTGCTCTCGGATCTATACTAATATAAATACCCTCGGAGGAGAAATAGTATCATCCTCAAGACATCCAATATGATGCTAAAAGACTCAATCATCCATACTAAAAAATAAAGCAACCAAAAGGTTGAAGAGTAGGAGGTACAAGATCTTCCCTAAAAGACTTGTATCTTTTCTTCCCCAATAGCTATTTCCTTATAAGATTCAATGAAGGAAAGTAGGCTCACTTCCATAAAGATCACTTCTTTGGATAAACTATCTTCCCTCTTATTGTGTTCTCTAAATACATGATGAAAGTCTAAAGTGTGAAAGAAGGCCTTCACCTCCGTAATGGTGTCACACCAACCAACCAGAATCAAAGGCAGAGAGAGTTGCCTTATAATATAATCTCAATCAATGATTACAGAAGAGTCCCCATATACATGGAGAGAGGGAATTCCAATTTCTTTTGCAAAAAAATAGTAGAGCCTAAAGAGCGAATAATTCTGCTCTCATGTTTTTGTTGTGCTCACATCCCATCTTGGTGCTCTTATATAGTCTATGTGAACCTATTTGAGCTTTGATGAATGTTAGTTTTTGTACAAGAATTGAGTTGTACATAAACCAAAGAAACCCACCCCAATACTAGGGTTTTACCTCTATGAAAACTCCAAAAACTATGTTTCCAGCCAACTATTATAAAAAAGTGCATACCAGCTCAAAGTGTCCACAGCTGTAGGCTCAAAACAATATCCAATGCTAGCGCATGAGTGAAGAAGACTTAAAGTGAGATCCCCATAAGAAATCAACACTAGGAATAGGGAAAATCACCAACTAACTACATAGATATATGTGTTCCCAATATGCCAAGTGTGAAAGACCAGGATCCATGTGTAGGATGCCTTAAAATGTGTAAATGGTCGACAAATTGAAAAATAATTAGCAATAGGTCCACCAAGGGATGACACTAAGGTCAAGCACATGGGGGTGCAAGTATATTAAAGCATATGGAATAATATCAAAACACCATGACTAAAAATTTCTACAAGAAACTAAACAACGGAAAATTTAAGGCTACTCGACACTACACTTTGTAATTAATGTTAGAATTTATAAACACATAGTGTAGAAAAATATAATGGAAACACAATAAACTGACTGTGAAAACCTGTGACTTCTTTTCATTACTTCTACAAAATATATGCTACAAGAAAATAGTGAACTGCTAACTGCTCAATTGAAAAGTAAATAAATAAACCTATATTTATGCCTTCTCTTTTATAGATTGAGATGAAAAGTACCTGCAATGAATGTGGAGCACTATTGATTTACAAATAGAGCAGATCAATCTCAACCTTCAGACCAAAACACCAATGGCTACTGGTTTTCTGTGGGCTGAAAAGTCAAAATGAAAGCCAATATATATATACAAGTTTGGGAAAAAAATATACCAAAAGTAATTAAATATTATCAAAAATAAATATCCATACCTATGTCCTTGGTGGAAATTGTGAAACTAGAATTTCCTCAACATCTATATTTGTGCCACTAGCCTCTATTTCTTCCGGATCAAACAAATTTGTATCATCAACATTGTCATCATTCATGAATTTGGTATACTGCATAAATTTCATATAATTTATAGACATTATATTTGGAGAATAAATACATTAGATTTTGTATAATAAATTTCATATATTATAGCATACTTACATACCATGTCTCTGTTTTGATTTTGTTGAGCGATGACTCGCTTATAATTGTCTCTACAGTACGCAACATACTTCTGAAGCTCTAATCGACCTATAATTTTCAAGCAATCATAAGAATAATCATCAAATGGGCCTTCATCGATACTATATGGAGATGAAATAATATGTAGGCCACTTTCCACCCCTACCAATGTATCCCCAACACAATCTCTTATCTCTTCCCTCGCCCCTCTTGTTATTTGGGATGTCGTTTCCAAATCCTATGGAAAAGATACAACTCTAGGATGTGGCTATACTAATAGAGGCATCCGATTCCTATACTGAACATCGCATTGTGCATTAGTTCATTCATATATATAGACTTTTCCAGCACCATAGAAACTGGATCTCATATCTCTAAAGTCGGGGTCCATGTTAAACCGGAACTCTGCAATCAACATCTTAACAAAATATTGAGGAAGCTTGTCATTATTTTGGAACTTCTCATATGCACACAGGAAAATTGAATAAATATGTGGTGCAATTAGTGGATCATTGAATATTGTGATGTTTAGATGATTTTTTGACTTCAAGGCCCAAGTAAAAACATGAAAAGACCATTTCTTTTGTGATAAATTTCTTTACTTCTTCAAAATTGTGGAGACCCATCACTAAAAATTGCCTCCTACGCATCATGTCATGAAAAATATGGGTTGATGGTCCAACCCCAAGATATGACTAGATCAAACTATTCAAATTGTTCAAAACAATCTAGGGACATTGTTGAGTACCAAAACAGAGATTTGATCAATCAAGATCGACGTGCAATCTCAAGGAATGCTCCTTCATCTCTTCCATAGGTAGCATACAGATGTTATCTTCCTAAGGATTCTCATCAGGAACATCTCTAATATGAATATAAAGAGGATCATATCTTTCATTGTGAGCATACTGATGCACCCGATGAAGTCTCCTTGTCTCGAGAGGTGGATTAGGATCAGCGGGAGGAAACCTTGTAAGAAGTAAAATGCAGGTGGAAGTATTAATATATATATATATAATTTTTCAATAAAATTATACACATTTAAATAAAATGTGTTATTTATAAATACCTGAGGCATCCTCTTCTTCCCCATCATTATTGTTAGAATGTCTAGAAGCCCCTGTACAAAACAAAAAATTGGCAATCACATGTAAGTTAACAAGAAAAATCATCTATTTTTTTCACAAATAAAATAGTCATGTCAAACACGAATTCTAGTCAGAATGTACATGTAAACAACCTCTACCTGGAGATGGCATATCTAAATAATAAGACAGTAAGTGTGTCCCATGTCTTTGTCCATCAACCCCTGTAGACTCCTCATACATACGCCTTTCATGCTCAGAGCCACCACCTGTGCATGCAACAAGATATTAGAAGCATATGTAAAATAAGATTTATGTTTCTGTAGACTTGAGCATGAAATAAATAACAATTGAAATTACTTGACAATGACTTATGGGAGTGTGGCTACATAGTAGCCAAGATTGCTTCATCCTGAAGCTGTAAAGTTGTGCATGATAAGAATTTTCCACATATTAAAAAACATGCTAGACAAGAATTATAGTCAAAATGTATGTAAATAGTATCTACCTAACAATGGCATCCTATGTGTTTTTCCACTGGCCCCTGTAGACACTTGAGACATAGGTCTATCATGCTGAGAGCCACCACCCGTGCACAAAAATATCGTAGAAAGATGTGTAAAACAAGATCTATGTTTATATAGACTTGAGAATGATTTGAATAACAATCAAATTTACCTGACGATGACACCAGGGAGTGTGGATGCATAGTAGCCAATTTTGCTTCACCCTCATGCTGTGAAGTTGTGCACGATAAGAATTTTCCACATATTAAAAAACATGTCAAACAAGAATTATAGTCAGAATGTATGTAAACAATCTCTACCGGGAAATGGTGTATCTGCAGAATAAGACACTGATTTTGTCCTTTATTTTTTTTCACCGGCCCCTGTAGACCCCTCAAACAAACATCTGTCATGCTAAGATCCACCACCTGTGCACAACAAGATCTTAGAAATATGTGTAAAAGAGGATTTATATTTATATAGACTTGAGCATGAATTGAATAACAATGGAAATTACCTGATGATGTCCTCTGGGTGTGTCGTTGCATAGTAGCCAAGTTTGCTTCTCCCTGAAGTTGTGAAGCTGTGCATGATAAGAATTTTCCATAGATTAAAAAACATGTCAAATTTAAATTTACCAAATTTAACATTGTGCACTTGTGGATGATGAGAAATTATCACATTAAAAGCATGTCAAAACGTGTCAAACAAGATAATTATATTTCAAATTTACAATAAAAAATACTTGACTGCATCACATGTCTTGGTCTAGCACTGATGGTACCATCACCATAACTTGTGATTTGTTCTCATTCTTGTTATAAAATTTCTATGACTAGCATGCCAACATAATTGTTGCTCTTGGTAAACCTCACTGTCATAGAACTCCACATATTATTTAAATGTTTACAAGCACATTTTTGAGGTATTACAATTGCTAAATGAGGATAAGGCTATTTCTTGACATACTTGATTGTTTTATTGAGCACTTCAGATGCACATTCCGACCATCATATGACCCACACTTCTTTTTTCGGCGTTGAGAAGGGTAGAAACCAACCAATACCCCAAGGTCATGAATCCAAACCTGGAATTGAAAGGACGTCTAAGAAAGATACATATGAGGAGGTGGATCCATTCTAAAGGTCAAATATGATAGCTTAAATGTTTTGGCCCAAGTATTCCCAAATCGGGAACACCCCTAGTTAGAAAGAACGACATTCTCTCAACCTTCACCCCCCCAATCCCTTATCTCTCAACAATTTGTTCTAATAGTTCAAGGCGTTCCTCCTCCATCTCAAGCATCATCTAGAAACTAATAAGTAAAAGACAATTTTCCCGTTGGCTTAGAATATCGGACCTTGGTTCTTACAACTTGTAGGGAAAAGTAAGAAACTAGACATCAAATATAGGAAACATAAGCGATTTTGGTTTACATGGTTCATGAGGAGGAAGAAGCAATACTATAACAAGAATAAATCATTGCTTGAATAGGAATCGTTGAATACAATGATTCCTTGACTGACATATTTAATGGGGCTAAAAGATACATATCTAATGGTATACCTCACAAAATGAACATCATGACACAAAATTCAATCCCCAAGGATGGTTATGCATCCCAAACTAGAGTGAAACACATCACATGGTATTCATTAAATGAAGACCATATTGTTTATTAAGAAACACATCTTACTTGGGATAAGATAGGATTTCTTGTACATCTTTTTTCCTTCTTTGCAAAAAAGAGCACAAAACTAGTGTGAAATCATTGGACATTTGTTAGATACATGCCCCTATTCTTCAAAATTATAGGAAAAAAGTGTTGTTATATAGAAATAACTTATCATATTAAAGGGAACCATGCCCTATCCATAACCAATTGGGCCCTTGATCCATTTGACAATTCCATTCTCAATAGATTCTGGAAACTCCACTTAAACCTATTGGCTTAGGAAATCTAGAAAGAAAATAACAAAATATTTTTTGTGCAATCAAAGTCATAAGAATCAAGTAGTCTATGCAATCATAAAGGATACATTCATGAAACGCTTCAATTAATATAGTGGTCTAATAAGGATTTTCAAATGAATCCCAAGATGCAGGTGACATTTACCTTTTACATCACACTTCCCCCATTGCACATGACACTCGTAAATAGCATAGGTGGTTAGTGAAAGGATCCATATGCATTGCCTCTTAGCGAAGAATGGGAAATTGAAGCACATGCACTCATGAAAAATAGTTTTAGCTTCAACATATTTGGGAAGCATTTCATGGGAAAACAAACAATGAAATAAATTTGCCCTTAGAGGTCGTAGGATCTAAATCATTGGCCCTTGGGACTGTAAGCTTAGACATTTACGCCTATTTGAGCCTTAAGATTTGATATATAATCCAATTTCATACTTAAGCTTTGTTGAGTGAAATTATGTCTAAATTAATCCATCTATTCTTTAATTATCAACCGGGGCTGGTAAGCTTAGATTTGACACAAAATCTATGCAAAGGTAGAGGGTGTCGTGTAAATATTTTAACAAATAAAATATCGAACAATCTTTCAAAATGAAAAACTGAGTCAAACTTCTAAAAATGCACCTATTAAAGTAATTATATTGAGGTAGAATAATCAACTAAACAATTGATAATAAACTTTAAACTAAAATACAATCAACAATTTAACTATTCAAATGAGGAACTAGGGTACAAGGAAAATTTAACTTATAAGAAACTAGAAAACTTAATAAGAGAAGCAAGTAGAAAACTTAATAAAGAAAACTTGATAAAAGAAGCAAGTAGAAAACATAATAAAAGAAATATCTTTAGGTTCTATCCCACAAGTTCTTTCAACAATAACACAACATAAAAGAGACAACCTAAAACCATATTAAGGAAAACACTAAATCTTACATACAAACAAATAAATCAATTCAAAATGAATAAACACAAAACCATACAACAATAAAACAAAATCAGAAACAAAACTTAAGAATAACTTAAACTACGTTCAAAGTAAAAGAAGTAAGTAAAATTATAAAAAAATAATAAATAATTTAAAACAACTAAACTTTAACTAAATAATGTTAAACAAAACTATCATCTAACTATTACAGTCAAAACATAATTCAGACATCAACAAAACAGAACTAAAATCAATCTTAAAACACATAAAAAACACTAAAAACAGAACTAAGGGCTGAATGACACACTGAACTGTGGGTCTGAATAACACACTGAACAGGCTGTCCGAATGATAGTTGGCATAGTAAAAATAGTAAAAACTAACCTAAATGAACTAATATTTTGCTGAAGCCATGCAGATGTAATTCTAATGCATCGGAATAGTAAATAAACCTATTTAACAACAAATTAACATTAAACTAATTCATGAACAAAAGGAATCGTTGCATATTAAACTAATAAATAAACTAGAAATTAACTTGCATAAATTCAAAATAGGAAAGAAAATAACATAATTGAATCTATTCTAAATTCATGAAAGGAGCTTATTCGATATTCTTGAAAACAAAGAATGAAAGTAATGATGTAAATGAAATAACTGGAAACAAAATGACTAAAAGCAAGCTATGCACGCATCTAACTAATTAACTTTGAAATAAAACTAAGTTAATGTATTACAGAAAGAAAACAGAATATAATTTACTATAATCTAATGGAAGCAAACTAGAAATTAAACTAGACTAGCTAAAACAAAAAAGAAACTAAGCTAAACAAAGAAAATGAACCTCTGGTTGATGAGGGGCCCTCTCAGTAATCAGGGGTGATTTCTGACTAAATTATAATTAAACATCTTCAACAACAATGCATACAGCTCTTTATTTATATGGTGGAGCATAAATACAATGTTCAAGAGTAAATCACAACAAGAACTCTTCTCCTAACTCTGCTAACTGACTGATTTTCTAGCCAACTTCAATTCTCTCATAGAGGATGATTTATATAATGATTTACAGAGATGAGCAAGTCAACCTTTAGTGGTTGAATTCTCTCTAAATTTAATCAACTATAATGGATATTTAATTAATCACAGGCCAATGCATAAGCATCTCCCTTCTTCAGCGAGTCTGGTTCTTTTCACTGGATGGCATATGCATAGGTTCCTTCTCCAGCATGGCAGGTATTAATATGTAACGCACGGCTCCTTCTTCAACGTGACTATGGAATGGTGGCGAGCAAGGGAAGCATACATGGTAGGTCTTCTAGAATGCAAGTCATTCTATTCTTTAAACACACAGACTAGCGGTAGTTTGGAGTTAGGCAGAGGAGGCCATGAGCGATCCTTATAGACTTAAGATGCTCTATCCTTTAAACAAGTGGGAACTGAATAGCTTGGTGTTGGGATAAATCAATGCACCGGTGATCCTTCTAGACTGATGATCATGCTATCAGCTGGGAGCGTGGACAACAAAATGGTTTTGACATTGTTCCAACTTTTTAATGCTTGAAATCGGTTATCAATAGTGCACGATCTGGTTAACGAGCTGGAAGGTGAGTGACGTCGTGAGCTAGATACACTGGGCGCAGATCTAGGGTGAACAAAATGTCTATTTGGTAGTGCACTTCAGGACTGGAGTCTGCAACAACACATTTCAACATCTAGAAAACCACCAATGAGTTTCACACAATGGGCTGAATGATGAGCTGGACGTCGAGCCCAACATGCTGTCCGAAAAGCAGGATGAATGCATTTTGCGTATTAACTTGGACCAAAAAGATTATAAAACCTGCAAACAATTATACAAACCAATTAATACATGTCAACTACTTTTTAATAATGTTATTTTAATTAATAAAACCATAAAAATGATAATAATAAAATAATTTTATATAAACCTTAAAAGCACTCATACCTGAGGTTGAATAATGATCTGCGTGACATAAAATATACAAAAGATAAGAAAATATATGTTAGAATGAGTAATTTAACTGCAAAAAATGGTAACAAATCTAGGATCAACATTCCCCCAAACTGGAGAAATGCGAGGTCCCACTCAACAAAAAGAAAGAAAAACAATTTAGGAAAAAGGAGAACTAGTAGCTCCCTTCAACTTGGCGGATAAAGAAGGTAATTTAAACTTTACTCTCTTAACCTGTAAAATAACATATCTTTCATGTCACACATTGTATGAAAATTAAAAATGACTTCATTGGGTTTTCAACAGCTCTGAGGTTCAAAATAATTTTATCATTTATAAGGTTTAAAATTAATTCAACCATGTCCAAAGTAAAACTTTGGGCAGGTTGAACATATAACATAAAAACATAGATTGCATTTTAAATAACAAAAAGATTAATAGTTTTGATTCATGACTCGGTAAGAGAATATAATTATTAACAATGAAATGGAAGTAAAAACTATTTGCCAAAAAACAAAATTTGGTTAGCAAATTTAATCATAAGTGCTAAAATATCACAATTTTTCAGAGATTGCTATTTGATATTTCATTTTCCTTCATTCAATTCTTCATATGGTAAGACCATATTGAATTTTGCTATAAAATATGCTTCAATCTATAACCAAATTCCACTGTTTACATTCATGAAAATACTTATCATTTGTTAGAGATAAATAGATTTGTCATAAAATAAAAATAATCTAATTTTTTTACAAGTCAAATCCATCTTCCCCCAAACCAAAAAGATGGCATGTCCTCAAGCCATATAGAGAGAAAAAATGATTGTTCCAAAAAAAATATAAAGAATGCTAGCATGCTATTAATTTGTTTTAAGGAAAACTAACTAGTAAATGGAAATGGTTCAGAAATGTATATTAATGAAAAATAAAACAGTGCTTAGAAAAAACCATGTAAATGAGAATAATATAATTAAAATAATACCGTAGGAAAATCTAGCCAGCCATGCCTCATTATAAATATATCCTATTATTGTCAAGTATTTTAAGTGTACCCCGTAGTGTGCGAGATTTATAGCCATGGGTCTCATTTCTAAGATAACGATATCTTAGGTATATGCGAAATTAGATGGCTCGGGAAAAGTCATATTAGAGCCATTCTCAAATGACATTATAAACAATTGGCCATGACATCATTTTTTTTGAATTTTTTTCATATATTATCACTATTTTACGAACTACGTGTATAGTGGTTTATTAACAAGATCTCATTTACCAGATATTGCCTTGCTACCAGCAATCCTATTTAATACCTCGGTGGGTTTATCTTGGTACCATGCAAGCATAGCCCCACTGCCAATGAGCATGTTCAGTACCCCGACAGGTTTACTTGCATTTATTGAGCTTCCTATTGTAAGGTTTTTATTTAGCATGGACCCGCTGCCAGCAGGCCTGTGCAGTACCCCGACGAGTTTTCCTTGTATAACGATATTAAATATATGGAAGCCGATTGGTACTAGAGCTTGTTAAATCCTTATAAACACATAATTCATTTTTTTCAAAATAAAGTTATAAGTAATTTCATAATGGCCACACTCATAAAACATGTCAAAAGAGAACAACTAAATGTTGTTCTTTTAACCTAACAATCCTCTTCTTTATAAAGTAAATCAATGTTCCCCACACATAAAAATTCCACTTACTTTTGAGTTATCACCAAAATACTCAAGAGACAAGTTTTGATAAGAAGTATAGGATGAACAAGTAATCCATAGGTAAAAAATAAAGATGTGAAAAATATAATAATGAAAGTGGGTCTTATCAAGCAACTGTTTACAAGAATAAATCAGAAATATACATGTTTGAATCAAGATACCAAAAGCTATATGACTCATAGAAAAACTGGTGAAGTATGATATACAAAATATTGATATAAAAAATTTATCCGTATAAGCTTCAAATTTCGAAAGTACCCTAAAAAGATTAAAATACCTGATGCATATTTAGTATACTTTCATTGTACAAGTAATATTTCGTTAGCTGCTCATAAAGATAATATATTTGTAATCAAATTGAAAAACCACTTGTTAGATAATTCAATTTATTTATAAAGACATAAAAGAAAAAGAGTCTTGTGTAACAACCTATTAGAAACGACTCTTATTTATTCAAAGCAACAAGCACATATTTACATATATACAAGTGATAATAACCCAAAATATTTTTCAAGGATCAGGAGGAGGAGGAATAACTTCCCCTTCAACTAATTCCATTTCATTTTTCTACAAAACATTTTGTATGAAATCCTGTTTAGATGTCAGTTGGTGATAAATCGTAAGTCTATGTCCATTTACTACAAAGAAAATTTATGATCCATCAATTGTTTTAATTTTTAGTGATCCATTGTCAAACATTGTAACCACTTTATATGGACCCATCCAACTGGCAGTTAATTTTCCTTTAACATTTTTAAACCATGAATCAAATAGTAGTGCCCAATATCTAGTATTAAACTTCTTTTGCTTAATAAATTTATCATGCCATGTTTTTTGTTGATTCTGTATTAACATCGTTCTTTGAAGTGCATCTTGTATAATTTCGTCTAACTCGTTAATCTGTAATATTTATTGTTTCTATGCTTCATCCAAATTCATGCCTAATTGTGCTACCATGCGAAAGGTTTTAACTTGAAATTCAATAGGTAAAAGGACTTGTTTGCCATACACTAGCTCATAGGGGGTATGTCCAGTAGTGTTTCTCCATGTTATCCTATAGGCCCATATAGCCTCTGGGAGTCTATCTGCCCAATCCTTATGATGTAAGTGAATGGTCTTAGTTAAAATGGCTTATAATACTTTATTAGTTGATTCTACCTGACCATTATCCTGAGGGTGGTAAGGTGAATATTTGCAATGTCGAATACCATATTTCGTAGTAAGTTATTTCATTAATTTAGAAGTAAATTGAGTACCCTCATCTGTGACAATTTCTCTAGGTACACCAAACTAGGTGAATATTTCTTCATATATAAACTCTACCACCAATTTCTCTATGGCTCTAAATAAAGCTTTAGCTTCTACCCACTTGGTGACATAGTCCGTAAAAACTAATATATATTTCTTTTTACGACACATGGGAGAAATTGGTCCTACAAAATCAAGAGCCCATTTCTCAAAAGGTTCAATCATAACTTGGGGCTGTAAAGTCATTTGATCAGATGATGTAGGCCTACTCATTCTTTGGAAAATATCGCATCCTTTAACATATTTGGCAGCATCCTTAAAAATTCTTGGCCAATAATGACCAGAATGTAATACTTTGTATGATGTCCTCTTATCATGAAAATGTCCTCCACATGGTCCATCATGGCATTCATGGAGGATGTCTATCATTTCATCCTCCTGTACACATTGTTGAATAATAAGATCGGGGCCAGTGGGGAAGAGATCATTATCAACCTAATAATAATTAGAACTTTGAACTATAATATGACGCTTCTCATGTGGAGACAAATGGTTTGGTATTTTCCCAGTTGCTAGATAATTGGAAATATCCACAAACCAAGGGTTATAAATAGATACAGGAAATAGGTGCTCATCAAGGAAAGTGTCGTCAACTGGTTTAGTACCGCTTCATGTTGAATACAGGAAAGGAAATCTGCTACGATTAATGACGGTAATGGTAAATTCTTTCAATCAAAGAAGCCAACAGGTCACCCTACCATTGGTGATTGGTTTATTCATTAGAAATATAATGGTGGAGTGATTGGTATGCACAAAAACTTCATAACATGTGATATAATGATGAAATTTATTAATAGAATAAACTACTGCCAAAAATTCTTTTCAGTAATAGTATAATTTAATTCGGCAGGGGTCAGATTTTTGCTAATAAAATAGATGGCATAAGGTCCTTGTCCTTCTTTTTGGCCGAGGACTCCGCCTATGGATGTATCAAAGGCATCGATAGATATGTGAAAAGGAAGGGACCAATCAGGACCCCTAAGTATTGGTGTCATCAATAGTTTATCTTTTAATATTTCAAAATCGTTTTGACAAGATTTTGTCCACTGGAATTCTGAGTCCTTTGTAAGTAACTTAAACATTGATGCAGCTATCTTTGTGAAATTTTCAATAAAATGGAGGTAATATCCTGCATGACCAAGGAATCTTCTTACCTCTTTATGAGTTTTGGGAGAGTGAAGGCCAACAATTACTTCGATCTTCATAGGGTCTACCTTGATTCCTTGCAAAGAAACATGGTGTCCCAAAACTACACCTTCTATCAGTAACATTTTTCATTTTTTTGTGAGTGAGAGGTAAATTCGCTTCTTGACATTGAATTAAGACCTTCTTGAGATTGTCAAGGGATTCTTGAAAAGTATTACCATAGGTCATAAAGTCATCCATGTATACCTCCACACAGTCATGTATAAGATCAGAAAATATTCCTAAGATTGCCCCCTGGAAAGTGGCAGGTGTATTACATAAGAAAAATGGCAAAAATTGATAAGCATATGTTCCCCAAGGACATGTAAAAGTGGTTTTGTCTTGATCTTCGGGTGCTATTAAAATATGGTTGTAACCACTATATCGATCAAGAAAGGAAAAATATTGTTTATGTGAGAGAGTATCTAATACTTGATCGATGAAAATTAAAGGAAAGTATGCTAGTGTTGCTTTGTTTAATTCTCTAAAATCAAGAGAAATACGCCATTTCCATGTAAATTTCTTTGGAATAGCTACTAAAGGAGATACGCATTTACTGTTGGAAATAGGATAGATAAAACAAACAATGAGGAGTTTTTGTAATTCTTCTTTTACTATATCATTTAGAGCAGGATTCATCGTCCTCTATGGCTTCCTTACAGGTGACATGCTAGGATTCATATAAATATGGTGAATACATGTATCCAAGTGTATACCCTTCATATCAGTGTATTCCCAAGAAAATGCTCCAGCTTGTTTCTTAAGAACTTTAAGTAGCTGTTCTTGTTGGTTTTCACTTAATAGTGCATTTATATGTAAAAAATTCTCATGGCCAACCTCATGAGGTATGATATATGATCATGTATGCTCTTTAATTGTGAAGACACAAGGTGTTTCTATAAACATTAAGAGAGCCATATTCTCTTGAAACTCATCTCCAAAAATCTGATCGAGTTGAGCAAAAGACTGAGGGAAATCTATACAGGTTGTCGAAGAAACAAACTGGTTTAATACATTCTCAATGGTCTACTATTGAAGTGCCAAGGAAAAATCACTAGGAAGGGATAGATCATCAAAGTCTTCATCCCCAAAGAAAAATTTGACCACCATGAATTTTTGAGTTATTGGCTGTGTTGGGTGGTATAAAATAAGTCTTTATGTAGAAAACCCATTGGAAATAGTCATCTCTCCATCCCTACACCCTATAAAAGCATTTGCAGAAACTAACCATGGTATTCCCAAGATAATATGATGTCCTTTAGAAGGATCCTTTGATTCCACGACCATAAAGTCGACAGGGTATTCCCATGAAGCTACTGATACAACAGTGTCATCCAGGACTCAAGCGAGTTTTACCGTAGTGTGGTTTGCTAGTTCTAGGATGGATGGGGTAGGTCGAAGAAATTTTCCTAACTGTAAAAATTCTAAAAATGTGGTGGTAATCATGTTAATAGCAGATCCTAAATCGATTAATGTATTCTCTATAGCCATGTTGTTTATAATTACAGTCACTACTGGGGGCCCTGGATTTGTATATTTTGCAATCTAGGACTGACCTGTTATACATTCATACTTTTCTCCTATAACATGAATTGTAAGAGGGTCCTTTTGCTTCTTTCTTGGACAGTTAATACATAGCTCCTTTATTACCTTACTATAGATTGGTATATATTTCATAGCTTGTAATAGAGGGATTTTAATACAAATGTTCTTTAATTCATTCAAAATGTTATACTTTGAATGAACTACAAGTCTTTCTATTATTAATATTTCTAGAAATGGAGGAATTATCTGTTCTTTAATAGTTTCTTGTGGAGGATGGGTGTGTATTGGAACCTTTGGAATGTTCACATCCTCCAAAATAACATCATTCATGGCTTCATTTGAATCTTCTTCTTCTTCGTTTGGTTCCTAAATGATGACTGATGAGTTGGGTTTATTATTCACAACTCTTCGTGATAGTAATTCAATTTCATGTAGAGGTATAGTTGAAATAAGGTATGATGGAAGATTCTACAAATCAATGCTTTTAAGAGCTTGAGTTGGTTTATTATTAGGGTTAGGTATTCATTGTGTAGGTAATAATGTTGGTCGAGGAGGATTTGCATTCTGAAAGTGATGAGGTTGTCGTGTGATAAAAGGAAGTGGAGATACAAATCCAGATGGTATTTGGTGGAAATTTGTTTGATTATGAGGATAAGGATGATTAGGTGCAGGAAAAGGTGGTGACTAAGGATATGGTTCTCCTCTCCAACCTTGTGACCAATATTTCTGTTATGGAAATTGAATAGGAGGATACTGAGGTGTCCAATTCTGCCAACTTGAATTGTTGCATTGTTGAGGTGGTTGATACAGATTATAATATAGTGGAGGTTGAGGTGGAAGGTTTGGATATGCTGGTTGGTATCTAAGTTTCCAAGGAGGCCTCCTAGATGGTTCAGCTACATCCCCACTCTTATAGATGGCTTACAATCTAGGCAAGGACGGGAAATTATCTATTGGATTCTCTTCTGTACAAATGGGACATACGAAGATGTTGTTTAATGGACTTTCCCTTTGGGGATGTTTAGTTCTACATCTTGGACAAAAGATACTCATTGCTGCTCATTCTTCATCCTGCCTCTTCTTGGCTTGTAAAGCATCTAGTTGAGAACCCATTGCTCCTAAGATATCATTCTTAAAATTCTCCCATAGGTTTCCTAACTCTACTCTTGTAATTCTTCTTGAACTAGGAACACTTCCTCTTATATTTCTACTAAAAGGTTCTCAAATTTTTTTTGCAACTTCCCCCCTACTCCTAGAATAATTTTGACACATCTCACCAATCTGTGTAAAAGTTTTATAAGAAATATCGCTAGCTACCATGAGATTAAGACTTTCAACAAGTCCTCGAAGATCCCCTTAAGGAAAAGTATACGTATTGCATCTTCTTGGAGGTCATTATATTTAGACTTATGTAATGTATAAATGAACCTCTCAAGATAATCCTCCAAGCTCTCATCTTCAAGTTGTTGTATCTTGATATCATGTCGAGAGTCCTTAGGTTTCAGTACTCTTGATATTTTCGCAACGATGAGGTTTTCATATCATCCCAAGTCATGATAGTGGATTCTCCTAATCCCATGAACCATCTCAAGGCAGAATATTTGAGTGTAGCACGAAAGAGTTTTAGTTTGTGAGCGTCTTGTAGATAATTGTAACTCCTACGAAGGATATCGAACTCAAATAGGAATGTGTCTGGGTCCTCATTTATTTTTCCATAGATAGTAGGTAAGGAGGAAGGAGGGATGTTTTTCAAAGTTACATCCTGCATTGTATCTAAGATAGGGAACCCAAAGGTAGCATTAGTTCAATTTTCCCCTTCTCTTCCTTCATTCCTAAATTCATCGTGATATTTGTTTTCTCTCCATCTCTCCATATAAGCGGGATTCTTAATGTAAATATACCTAGGAGTCTCCTTTCGAGGTGATAATGGGGAGTCCCAACATTCTTTTTCAGGAGAGATATTCCTTTGATAAATCTTGTTTTTATTGAATCCTAGAGGGATAGTAGGTTCTATTGCAGAAGTTTCAATTTGCGAAATAACTGGATCTACTGAGGTTCCAAAGAGATCTTTTACTTGAGCAGGATCAACAAAGTCAATAAAATTCAGATCTCCTACTAGTGAAAAAGTTGTGTTAATTCGATTTGAAACTATTAGAGGGCTAGGGGTTTCTAATGGTTGATCCTCTTGAACTTTATCAGGAACAGGGTCCTTAGGACCTTCTGCCAAGTTTCCTTCTCCTTCTATGGCTTCTCCAGTAAGATCTTCTAAGGTAGTTTCTTTAGCTTTCATGGTAGAACTACTTCCTATAGGCGTATTTCGATACCTTTCTCATGAGTTAGTAGTTAGGGAATTATGTCCCCTATGGTAGTCACTAGAGACTTCAATAACTTTTCAAGTCTTAACAAATCTATCTTAAGGATCTCTAATTCTACTCATGAAAGAATTTTAAACTAAATAAAACCTATGCTACTACGGTTGCTGGATTTGGGGGAGCGTGTTATAACAGATGCATAGGTTCATACCTCTTGTCTTACCGCTCCCCCGCTACCAAACTATTACTAAACTTCATAAATAATTCTACTCTACCTTATAGAACAATTCACCGGCAATGGCGCCAAAAGTGTTGCATGTAATTATGTCTAAATTAATCCACCTATTCTTTAATTATCAACCGGGGTTGGTAAGCTTAGAGTTGACACAAAATATATGCGAAGGTAGAGGGTGTCATGTAAATATTTTAACAAACAAAAGATTGGAAGATCTTTCAAAATGAAAAAGTGAGTCAAACTCCTAAAAATGCACCTATTAAACTAATTAAACTGAGGCAAAATAATAAACTAAACAATTGATAATAAAATTTAAACTGAAATATAATCAACAATTAGCTATTCAAATGGGGAACTATGGTACAAGGAAAACTTAACTTATAAGAAACTAGAAAATTTAATAAGAGAAACAAGTAGAAAGCTTAATAAAGAAAACTTGATAAAAGAAGCAAGTAGAAAACTTAATAAAAGAAATATATCTAGGTTATATCCTACAAGTTCTTTCAACATTAACACAACATAAAAGAGACAACCTGAAAACATACTAAGGAAAACACTAAATCTTACATACAAACAAATAAATCAATTCAAAAGGAATAAACAAAAAACCATACAACAATAAAACAAAATCAGAAACAAAACTAAATAATTTAAAACAAATAAACTTTAAATTTAATGTTAAACAAAACTTTTATCTAAATATTATAGTCAAAACATAATTCAGACACCAACAAAAAAAAACTAAAAATGATCTTAAAACACATAAAAAACACTAAAAACAGAACTAAGGGCTGAATGACAAACTGGACTGTGGGTCTGAAAAGGGGGTTGAATAAGAGACTAAAGAGGCTGTCCGAATGACAGTCTCCACAGTAAAAATAGTAAAACTAACATAAATAAACTAATCTTCAGTTGAAGCCATGTAGATGCAATTCTAATGCATTGGAACAGTAAATAAACCTATTTAATAGCAAAATAACCTTAAATTAATTCATGAACAAAAGGAATAATTCAATATTAAACTAATATATTAAACTGGAAATTAACTTACATAAATTCAAAACGCGAAAGAAAATAACACAATTGAATCTATTCTAAATTCATAAAAGAAACTTATTCTATATTCTTGAAAACAAAGAGTGAAAATAATGCTCGAAATGAAATAACTCGAAATAAAATGACTCAAAGCAAATAATTGAAAGCAAGCTATGCATGCATCTAACTTATTAAATTTGAAATAAAGCTAAGCTAATGTATTACAAAAAACAAATAGAATAACATTTACTATAATCTAATCGAAGCAAACTAGAAATTAAACTATACTAGCTAAAATAGAAAAGAAACTAAGCTAAACAAAGAAAATAAACCTCTCGTTCATGAGGGGCCCTTTGAGCAATCATGGGTGATGCCTCGCTAAATTCTACTTAAATGCAATCTTCAATAGCAATGCATACAGCTCTTTATTTAGATGATGGAACAAAAATACAATGTTCAAGAGTAAATCACAACAAGAACTCTTCTCGTAGCTCTTCTAATGGACCGATTTTCTAGATAACTTCAACTCTCTCATAAAGGCTGCTTTATATAATGATTTACAGAGATGAGCAAGTCAACCCTTTAGTGGTCGACTCCTATCTAAATTTAGTCAACTATAATGGACATTGAATTAATCACAGGCCAGCACATAAGCATCTACTCTCTTGAGCGCAAATGTGGTTCTTTTCACTCGACAACATACGCACATGTTCCTTCTCCAATGCAGCAGGTCTTCAGATGTGGCACACGACTCATTCTTCAGTGCGACTCTAGGATGGTGGCAAGCAAGGGAAGCGTACATGGTAGGTCTTCTAGAACGGAGTTCATTCTATTCTTTAAATGTACAAACTGGTGGTAGTTTGGAATCAAGCATGGGAGGCCACGAGCGATCCTTTTAGAATGAAGACGCTCCCTCCTTTGAATGCATCGGAAGTGAACAACTTAGTGTTGAGCGAAATCAACACACGAGTGATCCTTTTAGACTGATGATCATGCTATCATCACGGTGGACAACAAAATGGTTTGTAGATTTTTCCAATATTTTAATGCTTGAAATCGATTATCAACAATGTGCAATCTGGTTAACGAGCTCGAAGGTGAGCTGCATCGTGAGCTGGATACGCTAGGCGCAGATCTAGGGTAAATGAAATGTTTGTTTGCTCGTGCCCTTCAGGACTAGAGTCTACAACAACACATTTCAACATCTCACAAACCACAAGCGAGTTTCACGCAACGGGATGAATGATGAGTTAGACGTTGAGGTGGACATGCTGTGCGAAAAGTAGGGTGAATGCGTTTTGTGTATTAATTTGGCCCAAAAAGATTATAAAACGTACAAACAATTATACCAACCAATTAATACATTAAATGTGTTTTAATAATATTATTTTAATTAATAAAACCATAAAAATCATAATAATAAAATAATTTTATATAAACCTTAAAAACACTCATAAGTGAGGTTGAATAATGATTTGTGTGACATAAAATATACAAAAGATAATAAAATATATGTTTAAATGATTAATTTAACTCCAAAAAATGGTAACAAATCTATGATCAACAAGCTTTAAAATGTTGACACATTTGGACATAAATTATATCTGAAATTTCAACCCAACTAGGCCTTATTTTTCATAAATTTCGGCCAACTTAAGCTTTATTGATCAGAAATTTCAACCTTTTTAGGGCATATTTGTTTGACACTAAGATTTCTCTTTTTGCGAGTAAAATTGTTTTGGGCATGAAAAGGTCACCAAAAAATATTTCTAAGGAGTGACTTCTCTTGGAAAACTTTCTAGTTGTTTTGGATTTTGCTTCAAGACCACTTCAGAAATTTGGAAAAGGATAAGATAGATGGCCATGATGAAGCTTTAATACCAACACAAGTTGGGAAGTTAAAGTTAGCTCTTTCAGTTACAACTCTATACTCGCTTCTTCTTAATCACTTACAAGCATGCTACAACATGATATAGATAGAAGAGAAAGTGATAAAACTAATTGAGGAATGCATGAAAGTGATCATTGATATAAGAATTGCTCAAAGATATTCTTATAGACATACTAGACAACAATGTGCCAATATAGTTAAGATGAAATTGATGAAGGATGGTTTACGAAGAGTACAAATGGGTCCTCCATCCTTAATCAAAAAATTAAGGTGGGTCCCCGATCTACATGAATGGGGAGATATCAAGAGCTCAACAAAACGTGATGCATTAAGCGAAGCTTGAATGTTTGTTGTTATATTTAGATGTAAACTTTGAAGCATAAAGACATCATCTTGCTTTTGGAGTCACCACACATTTAGTAATTCAATATGGTTCCTTGTGAACCTCTCTTGAGATATGGCAAGTAATCATATATGTGCATCCATTTTGAGAAACCTCATCCTTTGTACTAGATATATGTTTTAATAAATTTTATTTTTATGTAGCATAAATAAAAAGGATGAGTTATAATTTTGGTCTTTAGGCTTGATAGATTTGGGAATAAAATATTTCCACTAGACACCATTTGATATGTCTTGGGTGTTTCTCCACCGCTTGCAATTTTCCATAGCATTAATGGAGTCGTCATGGAATCATAAGCATTTCCTCATTCCCATGTAGGGTTATACGTATATCCCTTTTATAACTGAGCTTATTTTCCCAACTTTTTTCACTTATTTGGTCGTTCATGGTTGCACATTGAATGGGGAAGCAGTGGATTTGCAGCACTTACTCCGATATTTTTCTTTCTATTGAGATTGACCTCGTCTTTTTAGTACCTTCATGGTATATATTAAATGAAAAATCCTATGTTTAATGATCTCGGCTAAGTGGGCATATATAGGACGATTAAATAATAAATTTGTTATGCTTAGTCTGCTATGCTCAGAAAATTAGCCACAACGTGACTTCTTTGGTTTCAGGGGACTAGATTATAACTCATGGTAGGAAGGTAAAAAGCTTAAATTGAACAATCTCTTATGTTTTTGGGGCTTTAAAGGGAACTATTTTATAACTCAATGGAGGAAATGTTTAGGCACCAGCTGATTGGTCTCGAGAATGAGTTGGTGATGGAGCGAGCTGAGTTAGGCTTGGATGAAACCACCAAATAAAAAACATATATTGGTGCATTATATAGTGGAACGGGTGGAATAGGCCAACAAAGATTATTGAGTTGAGTGATGTGTGAATTGCCTTTGTATATTGAGGAAAGGTTCCTCGGGCACTTCCCAGTTTTCATTTATAGTATGGAACCCGAGCTATTCTCTTTCAATGTTTTACTCAGGACTTACTTGTAAATTAGAGATTGGGGACTGACCCTTTCCTTCAATGTGACTCACCATGCTGGTGGCCTGTTACTTTTATGGTCATCCATAGTAGAGGGCGTGAAGACAGCTTTCTTTATCTTGTAGGGGAGGGAGTATCCAATTGGAAAACCAGAAATATAACCTACTGAGGAAAGTGCAGAGAAAGAAAGGATGTGTTCACATTGTGCATCAAAGAAGGAATTGCCAATTGGTGTGTGGCCAGTGTGCATCAGTGTAGAAATTGCAAATTGATGTTTGTGTAGGGAATACAGTTTGATCAATCAATATTTCTCTTTTCTCTCTTTTTAAGTGATTGTACCCGGGGTTCTAGTGTTATGTGTGAATACTTATGTGTATAATTTTTCAATCGATTTGAACCATTACGCATCATTTTTTGGCGGCTTTACAATCTAGAATAATGATTTAGTGAAATTCGATTCCACGACATTGGTTTGATTCTCCAATTTCTGAAAAACAAACATGAATTAAACACATCGTCCTTTATATTTAACGTGTCATTCCATTCCACCAATGACTAGAGTTGGCGTGATGACACTTCCCTTTCTAAGCTGGGCGATTTATCTTTGAGATCTCATGTAATATAGCAGAGATTCCATATTGCAATCTGGTTGCCTGCATGAACTATTACCATTTGATTTAATAACATGGCATCTCTTCCAATGATTTCTTTTTCTGAAAATTAATATGGTGTAACAAAAACATATTCTTGGAATATTCAATTTATATTTTCATTTATGAACTGGTCCCTTTTTTAAACGAGCTAGCAATGTTGATCTAGCTGATACAAGCTAAGAGAATTTCCATCTTTTATTATGCTTCCATAAATGAGGGAAATAACATGCAATACCTATGATGGGATTCTCCCATATTAATGAGCTATATCTCTAACTTTACACGTTGCTAACATATTTCATGATCCCACGGTATTTCAACACATTTTAATATCCCTACATGTCAAGAGAGACAACAGTCAAACAAAAAAAGGAGTGACAAGTAATTCATCTTCATCTGGGAGAAATGTTTTGTTGATATGTTGTACATGTCAAGAGAGACAATAGTCAACCAAAATAAAAGAGTGACAATTAATTCATCTTCATGTGGGATAAATGTTTTGCTGATATGTTGTTTTCATGTTAAAGCCATTCATTTTGTTTATTGAAAATTTAAAATAACATGAATTCTATAGCCATCACATTATCTTGCCATATTTCAAGTCTCTTTTAAAACAAGATCTGCATATTCTTTTCCTTTCGTTTTGAAAAATGGTAATGCAAAGTGACAAGAAAATTAATAACTTTGAAGTTTGCACTGGTAATCAAGCTTTATAAACCCCTTCGGTCATCACCTTAAAAAGAGCCAGTCTCCCAACCAGAAGATCACATATCAAACTAAATCACAGCTCTTCATCGAACGAAACAAAGTTTGAATCCATGTCATGTGTGTTATGCAATCACAATTAAAAATATAATTACGAAACTGGTCTAGTTATAAGAGAATACAAATATGGAAAAACTAACCAAAAACTTTGAACGAGTGAATAACATTATCAAGCATGTATTGGCTATATATGTTTAATTGTCGTTATATGCCGTCTGAAGACTGAAAGCGCTTTTTTATGTGTTCAATGCTTATTGTAACGATCTCCACGAAGCCCCATTAAGATCGAGAGCTCTTGGAGGGATGAGGGAGGCTCTTGCGGCCCATCATGATGAACCTCAATAATGGCTTCTATTGAATGATTATATTCTTCACGAACTAATCAGAACGAATCATAGAACTCAAGAATAACTAGTTATATTGAGGTAGTCGTAAAATCATAATCTTCTTAAGGTTCCCATGAAATTTATACTTATATTTTATATAAGAGTAGACTCTCTGAAGAGAACGCGAAATCTGATTAGTATTCGAATGATATCTATACCTCTATTTCATTGAATTAAAGTGGAAGCTCAAAAAGATAAAAAATAGCATTCATATCATTTTAAGGGAATCATGAAGCTATTGACAAGTTGTTGTATACAAGCGATCTAAGACTACATTTTCTTTTGTAAATTCTCATGCTTCAAGGATTCTCAACGAATTTGGGTTGATTCTGATGGACTCCAACCATAGTCTTCCTTAGAGAGAATAAAGCGCTCCATTGTAGAGCACTTTTGGCCGCTAGGGGGAAAGCTAAAGAGCTTATGTGGGACGTGTTGGCATCTCCATGGGTAGAATAGCCGGTCGATTACATAAAACAAATAGAAGGAGAAGAAGCAACACCAACTCCACAAGTATCCATTTTCACAATAACGTAAGATATAAACTATAAGCACTCTGTCATAGTAGAGTAAAGCACTTATTGTTTAAAGGATATGTTGTTAAGATTAATTTAAAATAATTGAAGTGATAACAAAGTTCAATCCATAGAAGTTTAAAATAAATTAAGTGATAACAAAGTTCAAGTAGTAGAAAATCAAAACAATTCTTCTACATACTCTGCATGAGAGGAAATTCATTTCTTAACATGGATATACATATTTTTTTTCATTGAAAAATCACATTTTTATATTGATAAAGTTACCTTCTCTCAATTATGAAAAAGAAAACTACAACATAAAAAGATGAAATTAACATGACACACAAACTCACATTTAACTTGCAAACCTATGCCTGTTAGAAAATGATATGACCACTATATAACTTAAATATATTTCTTCAAAGTCCAACAACTTTCCAAATTCCCCACTACACCATTCTTCCAAATTCTGAAGTTGGTAATTAGTTGAGATGACAGACATACATTAATAAAATTACCCTGGGTTGTTGAATTGATATGGATGGCCATATAAGCTGATTGAACCCTCATATTAGATGCAATTATCCTCTTTCATGGGCTAATGGTCCTTGTGAAGCACACTGTAATTTTTATTATTTTGTGAACTCAACAATGATATATCTCCAATCAACGTTCTTAATTTTTATTATTTTGTAAACTCAACCACCATGATATATCTCCAATCAACGTTCTTAATTTTTATTATTTTGTGAACTCAACCATGATATATCTCCAATAAACGTTCTTTCCTGCATATGATAATAGTCAAGACAGATTATAACTAACTATATGAATATGTTGCATAAAACACTATAGATTAATAACAATATTTCTACTATAGAAAAATTAATTGTGATTTCTAATGGTGATAGGTTCCATAGGCCATGTAGGACCAATTGTATCTATCACATTAGCTAAAAAACAAATTCCATTAGACATGCAAATATGTATTACATACCCACCTCATAAACTTCCCATGCATGGTACTGCTAACCTCATATAGAACAAACCTTGACTACTGAAACACAGAAAGATAAATAAATGTAATAACTAGTAAATAAATTGTGTACCATCAAGCAGTTCAAGGACCTTCTGTGCCTCGTCTACGTATTTGTAACAAACAAAGTCAAACCCTCGCGATTCTCCAATTCTAGAAAACACAATATAACACCACCGAGATTGCAGGAAAGCAAACTACAGAATTATATAGATTAATGCATCAAACAAAAAAATTATCAAATTGTTATCAATTGAACATTAAATTGAAGGGCACCGCGTGCATGATATCCTTACATCTTTTTGTGAGATGCTTGCGCCGCTTGAATGCTACACTCAACAACCACCGGGCCTTAATAAAATTTATTGTGCAATCTTTTACCTGAAATTTGTGTTCATATTGTAAGCCATTGTTGTACATTGACTCAAATATGACCACCGAAATGAAATGACTTATATTTAAGGTTTTATGTTATGGACCTCTTCTTTTGTTTGGTTAAACCAATAAGTCAAAAGTTCAAAGTAAAAATCCTTTATGGATTATTGACTTGTTATTACGCTCCCTTCACTTGAGCTTGGAACAGAACTTGAACCTAAACATTTAAATATTTATTAAATATAAAAGGACATGAAAAATTAAAAATACAATATTGTATATATGACACGTTGCATTTGGGGGAGAAATATTAAAGAGTTTTTTTCAAATTTAATTCAACTCCAACCCAACACTCCGCCTTGTGTAAATAAAATAGTTGTGTAGACTTGTTATTAAGCTCTCTACTTCACTTGAGCTTGGAACAGAACTTGAACCTAAACATTTAAATATTTATTAAATATAAAAGGACATGAAAAGTTAAAACTAAAATCTTTTATATATGACACATTGCATTTGGTGGAGAAATATTAAAGTGTTTTTCAAATTTAATTCAACTCGTACCCAACCCAACACTCGGCCTTGTGTAAATAAAATAGTTGTGTAGACTTGTTATTACCCTCTCTACTTCACTTGAGCTTGGAACAGAACTTGAACCTAAACATTTAAATATTTATTAAATATAAAAGGACATGAAAAATTAAAAATTAAATATTTTATATATGACACATTGCATTTGGTGGAGAAATATTAAAGAGTTTTTTTCAAATTTAATTCAACTCGAACCCAACACTCACCCTTGTGTAAATAAAATAGTTGTGTAGCAACCCCATAGTCTCGAAAAATTTGGAATGATAAGTGGGATACAGCTCCTTCCATTCAATCCATTATAATTCTAATTCTTCTTCCGCAGAAAAGCTGTAATTTTTTCTCTCCTCTCGCAGCTTCAGCTTGCTGATGCGCTTTCTAAAAAATGAGATATTAACATCCACTATACTCCTTCTACCCCTGCGCCATTCAAAAATGAATTATGTTATAAATCTATTCTCAATTAGCATAATTGAAAAACAGTAATGGTAAGCCATGGATAATTAAGTCTTATGAATACACGGGGATTTCAGTTAGTGAACCTCTCACATAGCACATGCAATGGTGGGATATTAAAGAATACTTTTAATTTCGAGAGATATTGATCCAAAATATTTTTTTGAAACCCCTCCCAATACTTAAAACCTCCTCTCCACCCCTTTTTATACCTCAATCCTTATAAACCACCCTACCTACCCCCACCTTAAACCCCTCATCCTCTCAATACCTGCAATATATTGGTTCGATTTTTGATAATTTTAAAACCCATAATATGAACTAACATGATAGAATATTGGCCAACAAGTGAATCCCCGTGCATGAATACCCCTTCCAAACTCTTAATCCAGCCTAGAAGTTGCTCTAACCACATTTGGTAGTAGTGATTGCTTTCTCTCCACAATTGAAACTCTTGGTATGGTCCGTCTTGGAAATGAGAGTAGCCATCAAAAGGTAATTTGTGGGTGGAGAGCTCCATGAGAGAACTTGGGCAAAAATACTGTAATATTACTTCCAGCTGCTGCAGATCTCATATCCATTGGATATAAGATATTTTTGTATGATTCATGTCTCTAACTTGCCCCTATGAAATTATATTGAGAAGCTACAACTGCTATGGCTGATTAATGGACAAAAATAAACTAAACTAGTCTATGTAAAGATAAGGAATCAAAATTCTCACATTTATAATTATAATTGGACGGATTCCTTCCTCTGCTATTTGTTCTTCCCTTCTCACATTCACATTACATGCAATAGAAGCTCCAAATATCCGTGGGAAATTCATAAACTCAGAAGATTGCATTTAGACTAAAGTGTAAGTCTTTTCGTGTGTAGTGTATGGAGTATAGGATTATTAGCTTATGTTGTAAGATTTCATCAATGATGGCATGATTTCTTCAGCGTTTTCCATGGCTTTCCTGCGTCGTGCATGAAAATTTAGTGAGTTGTCCTTCTTCCTTATTGTCCTCAGTAATAGTACTCGTATGTTTCTATGCATGAGGTGGTACAAAAAAACACTATTCCACCATCACCAACAATGAAATCTATGCCATAGTTTTATATTGTAATGCTTTCTGAATATCTGCTCGAATCTCTGTAAACTAGCATGATAATATAAAGAAATTAGATTGAATTCATGACAAGTAATTAAGTAAAACCTACGATGGTGAGGGAAAGGTGGATTGTGGAATGCTTCTCAAGTGTTTTGATGCACTTGTGGAGGCCCATGCGAAAAATCAGACATCTCTGGATCAAACTTGGAACCTTGTGGATCATGATATGCTTGGATCTTTATTTCGATCATTCTCCTTTTGTTTCGTTACACTCTCATTGCAACTAAAGAGAAAAAGCAAAGCCATAATGTTTTGAAGCGTTTGTGCTTTAGATAAAAAGAATCACTACTTGCATGCAACCCGCTACACAAAGAATTCATGCAACCTCCCATGGAAATGAACCATGCAACATGCCACGTAAATGAACATAGACTAAGACAAGGTATTTGGAGTTCCTAATGCATGAGGGAAACAATTTTTAGAGTTGTTAGGGCCTCAGAGTTGTGAGAGGAGTTCTGAGATGCAAAAAGTATTTTCGTTCGAAATAGAAGGGTGATGCAAAAGAGTTAGAAAAAATAGTTGATCTTCGTTGAAAATAATAGCATAAAAAAATATAATGGTTGTTGGACAACTATGAAAGACCAACAGATTAGGTTATTCCCTTCAAGCAAGGAATACTAAGTGACAAAAAATTGTACATGAACTCTTATGCATAATGATAAAGTAATTCTTTTAATAAACATGCATAATAGTATTTAAATAAAAAATTAAGTAATTTTGACCTAACAGTTATGGGCATAAGCCCCATTGCTTATGATGTTACTTTGATTTTTTATTTGGTATATTAGGCCTAAGATCTCACTACACATGAACGTGATTATTTGTTTGATATATTGGGTGTAATCCAATTGCATATATATATATATATATATATATATGATTTCATATATATATATATATATATATATATGATTTCATGTGTTGGGCATGGATCTTGAAACAAATAATTGATGAGATGTTTTATGTTGATTGAGGAGCTCTCGAGAACATGACTATTTGATGTTTGTGTTGAGCATGAAGCTATGAAGCACATGAAAAGATAAAAATTGGAAGTGTTGGGCATAAGCCCTAGAGCCTTCCAAGTTGATGTTAAGCATAAACTCTAGAACATCAGATCTTTGGCCATTGTATCCCTAGGTGTATCCTACAATATATATCCTAGCATTAGTGTTGAGCAAAGAGCTTTGGAATTGCACTAAGTTTGTAACTCCATGCTTTAATCGTTGAGTATGGGCTCTCGATAAGCGCTAGGATCTAATGGAAAACTAATATGTTGAGTGAAAAACAATCTCGTTGAGTATGGGCTCTCTATAAGCACTAGGAGTTAGTGGAAAACTAATATGTTGAGTGAAAAACACTTTCATAAAACATTGATCTCAGCAAGTACTTATATTTAAGTGATTAAATGAAATTTCAAATTTTTGTATCTCATCAAAGCACTCAAGAACTACCATGTTATACGACGGAATCCAAGATGCAAGGAGGTTTAGAGTTTCCTAACCTCGTTGACCTAACCCCTAAGTGAGGCCTTATTAAAAAATGTGACTAAGATAAAAGAAAAGTGGCATATGATTAGGGATCATGCTATATGATACGCGACCTTAAAATGTTAACAAATAATATAAATATATAATTTATACATGATATGTATAAAAGAGTAAGCATAGTAATAATACTAGTAACTATAAGCAATCAAGAAAGGATCTACATGTTATTATTATTACGAATGATAATTCAATATTAAAATACCTACAAGAGTCAAAGTAGGAACTAGTCAAAAGTAACTAAGTTAAATTTAAAATAAATATTTAAATTACCTCAATTAAATAAAAAGGGTTATTTCAAGAAATCAAATGATTCTTAATTTAACTTTCGTTTTTCCTCTAAAATGTGTCTATAAAAACCCAAGCCAAAGAGAGGCTTGGAGATATTTGGGTTTTACCATGTTTTCTATCTCATAATGTTCATGAGAGTTCTTGGAGAACATTTTTCCTAAGAAGAAAGATAAAACTCACACAGAACCTCTGAGATAGGGAAGACTTACCTTAGGATCTCTAAGTTACATGCATGTTGGAAGCAGCTCGGGGTGATCTGGATTGAAACCAAGAACACTTCCAAGCCATGGTTGGGAGGAACGTGGTTGTAGTACTCCAAAAATTTCATAAAAATTTAAAATTTTTCCTCCGACAATAAATGTTTATAATCGTCGGTTAAGAGAGTCACTTAACTGTTAATAGTTAACATACTAAGGTCTAATCTAGACACTAAAACAAATTCATTTATCATTTTCAATAATTTACATTCTTCACTAACTACATTCAAAATTTAGTGTTGAAATATTTATTTAGTAAGTAAATGATCTGAAGTAGTATGAGCTGAAAACAATTGTTTATTTACTATATACTAAAGTTTGTCTTCTCCTTAACGGAAGGAAATTCAGTTCATGTCCGAGGCTTACTTATATTTTGAAGCTAATGGAGTGAAATGCTGATTCTTGTACACTTTCTTTTTACACATATAACGTTTTGTTTTCCAGTTTTAGGATCGAGACTAACTATTTCAACTTGCAAAAGTAAAATCCTAGCGGGTGCTCGCACGATGTTGGTTCCACTTTTTGGTGCCACTTAGGAAATCAGACACACACTTCCAAAGTGCAAATCAAGAACGCATATGCGTTATTGATGGTACGTTCAGAATAAACCGAGCCCAAACACAAGGCTAAGGTTCGTGAAAAAGTATCACGTATGTGATATATCGCATATGCGTTTTGTAATGTTAAATGTTACATATGCGATATATGCGACATATCGCATATGCAATATGCAAAATTTACAAAATGCATATGTGATATATCACAAGTGCGATATATCGCATATGCGTTTTGTAAATGTTGCATATCGCATATGGTGGTACGAAGAACCGAAAAAACAATTTATTAATAAAAGATACAACTTTGGTGGTTTTCTCCCTCTTTGGATTTCCATGTAAAATCATTATGTATTGTGCATTTCTATTGAATGGTTGTTGAATGTTTTATTAATGTGTGATTATTACTTGAATTGATGAAGTTAAAATTAGTAGAAGTGTCTAATACCGATTCCCCCCCCCCCCCCAATCTCAACATCTATAAATATTCAAACAATTGGTGTCAAGGCATGTTTTATTCACATAGTTTGACAACTAGAAGACATATCCCATAGATTACTCATGGATTTTCAATTAGTATATCCTAAAAAAGTTCCCTTTTTAAATGGAATAGATTATGTACCATGGAGCATAATAATAGAAGCATATATCCAAGTTGTTAAGCTTGACATTTGGAGTGTAGTTCATAATGGATACACAAATCCAAAGAATCAACCAAAAGGTTCAATAACAAATCATCTACATAAAGACAATCCAAAGAAAATGAATGCAATTTTGAATGGCCTAGATCATATTGTGAGAAGAAAAAAATGGGACAATGGAATTAAACTACATAGCTCTAGGAGAATATATACTATCTTTATTCAAAAGAAACTCTCTCAATAAAATGAGGTACATCCCAAAACAAATGATGAAGCCATTGAGAGAAAAAGTAAAATCTCCAAAGATAAAAAAGACTTTGAAACTGAAGAATAAGTATGTCTAGAGGAAGAACTTATTAGTTCTCTATGTGAACTAAGGAAAGATGAAAGAGAAAACTAATAATTAATGGAGCAATTGCAAAAGTATCAAGATGAATATTATATTTCAAAAGAAGGGACTAAAAGATTAGTTTTGGATGTTATGCAACCAAGTCCCATAAATAACACACAAATAGTAGAAACATGATAAAAGAGAGTAATCCATGCATGAATAATGAAGAACATAGACAAATAACAATCCTCTTTGAGGAAGGAACCTCCTTACACAATGTAATTATGTACCCAAGACAAGACAATATGCAATGCTTACTAATATGAGAATATCCCCTTACTATATATAGGAAACATATGTATACAATAACAACTAATAGGCCCAATTCTACATCAATAATATGTAATACATTTCCATATAGGAGGTAAAATGTGCCACACTATAGGGGGAACTGTGCCCAATAGGGGTAAATGTTCCCAACATTTAGGTCTTAACATTGGATTGAAAGAAAAAATTGAAAAGACACAACAAACCCTGAGAAATAAACTAAAGTAGAAGGAAAAAACTATAAGCAAGAAGATGAAATTATCTCCTTAATAAAGGAACTGAAACAAACACATAAGAACCATGTATAATTTTAAAATACCATTGTTGGTGTAATAAAATTCAAAAAGTAGATGCCAAGAAAATTGATGAAGACCTAACAAGTCAACTTCAAGAGAATAAATAACTTTTTCAAAGGAAAGAGTTTGAGATCCTTTCTTTAAAAGAAGATTTGGATAAGATAGTTTCCTAGTTGGAGACAAATTCAAAATTTGAGAAGAGCACCATGATTTGAGATAAAATATTTGGTTGTTAAATATCTCCACATGAAAAGCTTAGTCTTTGTTTTGACAACAATCATAACACCGTTGAAGAAATATTCAAGTCAATTGAGGAGAAGAGTAAAATCAACACAAATGCCTTTAAAATCCCTAATTGAAATGAATACACCAACATTGAATGGAAGCATAATCATCCAATGAATGATAGAAGCAAGCACAAGAGGGATGCACTTCCCATGAGTCAACATACACTTGGTTAAAAAAATCCTTAGTTCCTTACTTTTCAATATCGCATATGTGATATATTACATATGCGATATTGAAAAGAAAAAAATAAATAAAACAGAGGCCGTAGGCCCCTCAAATCTCATTTTCACAGGATCGGGACAGCGAAAAATCGCAAGAGCAAAATAGCGCAAGTGCGATTTTTGTTTTAGCTTTTTGAGGTCGAGGTGGATTGCTCTAGTCATAGGTAAATGCTAGATTATCCTTTTCACTTAGTCTTCCATTCTTTAATTTTTTCCATAATTTCATTGTTTTTATAATTATTTTGAACAAATTTAAAAAATTAATTGAATGTGAACAATCAAATAATGATTATAAGTAAAATAACTTGTAGTTTTTTGTTTAAATATTCATAGACAACACAAATCAACAACACAATGTGAAAAACCCACCCTCTAATAACCCACAAAAACCTAACCCACAACCAAACCCAAACCTGGAGGGGGAACAAGATAGAAACGCACAGATTATTGCGCGCTTGGCATCATTGAGGCGCCTTAGCTCATCTATTAGAGGGGGGGGGTCATTTGAGAGATTCTTTAGTCGATGCCTTGGACACAATAACAAACATAATTTCCTATGCCCAAGGAGCTCTGTACAACATTACCTCACACAGAGAATCCAAGAGGAAATAATACTCCGATGGATTGACTCACAAAGACATCAAAGCCCTTAAAATTACAAAAGACCAGTTATTTTCATTATTCCAGGACCTTGGCATCGGATTGGTTCCACCCACTAGTCGAGCACACATTTCCATAGACTGGTATATTGAACCAAATATAAAGGCCAATTGGATGGATCATTGGTATATGGTCTTCGATGAAGACCCCCATGGGAATAGGGACATCCCATTTTATTTCCTTAGGAAGTTGTATGCAGAATTCATCCTAGGGAAACATGTTAACTACTTCGATCTCTTAGGCAACCAGGGTGTTGGTCATGGGATGCCCCAAGATAGAGAAGGTGCCAGGATAGATCCTAACCGTGTGCCACACCCACCACGCACACCAAAACCCCCTCGGGTATATCCTCCTGTAGTTCCTGTCATTGAGTATACACAGGAGGCATTATTTGACATGGTAGATACATTGCTTGAGCATGGGACTGATGTCCAAGGCAATGTAGACCAAGGGGCTGGAACTTCTACGGCGGGCCCATATATAGATCACAGAGGAGATGCAGAGTCTTCAGAGCAGCGTGTTACTCCACACCCTTGCACATCCTGTGGAGACATATGCTATGGCCCTGCTTCTGACTTCTGAGACGATGGATTACTTCGCTTTGTAAGTAAAACTCATTATTTTAATATTATATTTTGTTTCATGTCAAAATGTTCGATTGTTTTGCAATTTATTTCTATTTAACTATCTAACAAATTATGTGAACAAATATACATCTGGTGTCCCATGGCACACCACAGTCGCATAGTCCGCCAATCAACGTTGAGAACATTGATGCAGCTGTCAATATTGCTTATGGGTTTGGTTCTTCACCAATAGGGGTACAAGAACTAGATACTTGTTAATTTGTCAACTTTATTTACATATTTATAGTATATATTGTAACATTCAATATGTATCCTAATTTTGATACGACATGTTTTATGCAGGTTGCCCAGGATGAGTATATTGTATCGCAGCCTATTCCCTCTCATGCAGAGATAGATTCACAAACACAGGTATTATTTGAAATATGCTTTTAAATTATGTTTCATTTTCTTTGGAAAAATAATTTTGTAACTTGTATCGCTTTGACATATGTTACTTTATGCAGGAACCTATTATGACAGTGGTGCTTGAAGAGCACCAAAGCGAGGTTGTTGTCAACCCACCTCTTCCCCCTAGACAGACCTATGTATGTTTCGCTTTCATTGGCAGTTCATCATTTTCCTTTCAGGTAGTATATATGTCTTTGATTCACTATTTTATATGAAATTGACATATATATGTTACTTTATATGCAAGCCCCTAGTGAGGCACCAGTGCGTGAAGAGCACCAAACCATTGGCCCACCTTTGACGAGCCAGCAGTTATGTTTATGTGGATCGCTTTCTTTGTACGTTTGTGTACATATCTTGATTGTAACATTCAATATGTATCCTAATTTTGATACAACATGTTTTATGCATGTTTCCCAGGATGAGTATATTGTAGTGCAGCCTATTCCCTCTCATGCAGAGGTAGATTCACAGACACATGTATTATTTGATATATGCTTTTAATTATATGCTTTTAATAATGTTTCACTTTGTTTGGAAAAATCATTTTGTAACTTCTATCGCTTTGACATATGTTACTTTATGGAGGAACCTATTGTGACAGTGGTGCTTGAAGAGCACCAAAGCGAGGTTGTTTTCAACCCACCTGTTCCCCCCAAATAGGTATGTATTTTTCGCTTTCTTTGGTAGTTCATTATTTTTCTTCCAAGTAGAATATATGTCTCTGATTCACTATTTTATATAAAATTGACATATATATGCTATTTTATATGCAGGCCCCTAGTGAGGCACTGTTGCATGAAGAGCACCAAACTGGTGGCCCACCTTTGATGAGCCAATAGGTATGCTTATGTAGATCGCTTTATTTGTACGTTTGTGTACATATATTTTTCTGATTTGGTGCTTGAAGAGACCCAAATTGGTGACCCTATCCCCCCCCAAGGTGCATGTATATTTGTTGACATTGGCATATATATATATATATATATATATAGCCTGATAGTGAGCAAGTGATGCAAGAAGAGCACCCAATCAGGGTCGCTGTTAGTGAGGCACCAGGACCCATGATTACTTACTCACGTACAGTAAGTAGAAATGTTATTTTGGTTTTGGAATTTGAACAAATGTACATAGAATTTTTAAAGGTTGGTAAATTAACTTACAAATGTTGGTTTTTCTCCAGTCTCCACTGATGAGACCTATCCCTCTTGTTTAGCGATGGAGATCACCACTGAGTAGTCGCAAAAGAAAGATACACTTCTCCAAAGACTCTGATAGTGGCAACAAAACAAGGAATAACTAGAAAAAATGTATAGGGGGCATACATCTAGATGTATCTTTTTGTTCATATGTACACACAGATGTACTTTTTGATCCACTATTTTGTATTATGGTCATGTGGCATGGCAATTTTTGTACAACATTATTGCTATACATATATAATATAAAGCAAGGTTCAAATTTATACATATATATGGTTGACTTGATCTTGGAACATGATATCATGGTTGATTTGGTCTTGGAAGATGATATGTGTGGTTCACCTATGTGATATAATAATATGTTTGGTTCGTGCATGTGTGCCAACTTAAATGAATTTCCAGTACTTAAAGGAATAATTTAAACGACTCATGTCAACTTTTTAACATCATACAATTCTAACATACAATAGCATATCCTAGTTTACACACAGTAACACACAGTAACATACTCTACAATTCTAACATACACACAATAACATACTCTACATTACCCTATGACACTAACATCATACCATACTATGATACAATAACATGTCCAAAAACACACATAGTCTTATACATCCAAAAAACGGTATGAACCAAAAGATTATCTAACTTAGCCAAAATAGTGAAATATATACATAGACCTTTATTTGAATCATAAGGAAGAAACCAAATAGGGCCCTTCAATTATCTCTTCTAACTCCATATCTTCCATAATTTGACTTGCTTAAGGGAGAGAATCAACAATAATGTTTAGTTCCCAAAAACTTGCTGAAAATAAATGTACTTAAGAGTTATCCAAAGTTATTTGTTCCAATGCCAGTTCCAACTTTATACTTACTAACATGCATATCAAAGAAAAATAAGATGTCTTGTGATACTAAAATTCGGATCACTTTGATATGCACCATCAAGGAAACCCATGACTTTGATACGTAAGCTACCATGGGAAAATAATTAGATGTACATGTGTTTAGTGTACTTTTTGAGACAATTCTTGAATAAGAGATTAATTCTTAAACAAAAGAATGGGTTTTTCCTCAAATAGAATTAAGAACTAAGTTCATCCCCAGCCAAATCCCCCATATGACCATGTACAAATAATTACTTTAAACATTTTGAGTTCTCTTTTTCCATACCAATGCCACTAATAATCACAATAAAATCACATCTCATACCTTGTTCCATCTCATAAAGCACATCTCATAACTTGCATGATTGCACACCAAACCCTAGTTGGACATCTCATACGTTGTCTTGACCCTAGTTGGAGCATGCAACTTGGTGACTCATGAAACCCTAGTTGGTGCATGCAAGTATTGGTGATCATCTCTTTGTGGTTCACTCTCCTAACTTGCATGATTGCTCACCAAACCCTAGTTCGACATCCCATACCTTGTCTTGATCCTAATTGGAGCATGCACAACTTGGTGACTCATGAAACCCTAGTTGGTGCATGCAAGTATTGGTGATCATGTGTTTGTAGTTCACTCTCCTAACTTGCATGATTGCTCACCAAACCTTAGTTGGACATCTCATACCTTTTATTGACCCTAGTTGGAGCATACAACTTGGTGACTCATGAAAGCCTAGTTGACCTGCATGCAAGTATTGCTGATCATGTGTTTGTATTTCACTCTCTTAGCTTGCATGATTGCTCACCAAACCCTAGTTGGACATCTCATACCTTGTCTTGACCCTAATTGGAGCATGTGCAACTTGGTGACTCATGAAACCCTAGTTGGTGCATGCAATTATTGCTGATCATGTGTTTGTAGTTCACTCTCCTAACATGCATGATTGCTCACCAAACCCTAGTTGGACATCTCATACCTTTTCTTGACCCTAATTGGAGCATGTGCAACTTGGTGACTCATGAAATCCTAGTTGACCTGCATGCAAGTATTGGTGATCATGTGTTTATAGTTCACTCTCCTAACTTTCTTGATTGCTCAACAAACCCTAGTTGGACATCTCATTACTTGCCTTGACCATAATTGGAGCATGTGCAACTTGGTGACTCATGAAACCCTAGTTTGTGCATGCAAGTATTGGTGATCATGTGTTTGTAATTCAATCTCCTAACTTGCATGATTGCTCACCAAACCCTAGTTGGACATCTCATACCTTGTCTTGGCCCTAATTGGATCATGTGAAACTTGGTGACTCATGAAACCCTAGTTGGTGCATGCAAGTATTTGTGATCATGTGTTTGTAGTTCACTCTCCTAAATTGTATGATTGCTCACCAAACCCTCGTTGGACATCTCATACCTTGTCTTGACCCTAATTGGAGCATGCACAACTTGGTGAATCATGAAACCCTAGTTGGTGCATGTAAGTATCGATGATCATGTGTTTGTACTTCACTCTCCTAACTTGCATGATTGCTCACGAAACCCTAGTTGGACATCTCATACCTTGTCTTGACCCTAGTTGGAGCATGCGACTTGGTGACTCATGAAAGCCTAGTTGACCTGCATGCAAGTATTGGTGATCATGTGTTTCTATTTCACTCTCCTAACTTGCATGATTGCTCACCAAACCCTAGTTGGACATCTCGGACCTTGTCTTGACCCTAATTGGAGCATGTGCAACTTGGTGACTCATGAAACCTTAGTTGGTGCATGCAAGTATTGGTGATCATGTGTTTGTAGTTCACTTTCCTAACTTGCATGATTGCTCACCAAACCCTAGTTGGACATCTCATACCTTATCTTGACCCTAATTGGAGCATGTGCAACTTGGTGACTCATGAAAGTCTAGATGACCCGCATGCAAGTATTGGTGATCATGTGTTTGTAGTTCACTCTCCTAACTTGCATGATTGCTCACCAAACCCTAGTTGGACATCTCATACCTTGAAAGTTCCAACTTTATACTTACTAACATGCACATCATAGAAAATTAAGATGCTCTGTGATACTAAAATTCGGATCACTTTGATATGCACCATCAAGGAAACCCATGACTTTGATATGTAAGCTACCATGGGAAAATAATTAGATGTACATGTGTTTAGTGTACTTTTTGAGACAATGCTTGAATAAGAGATTAATTCTTGAACAAAAAAATGGTTTTTAACTCAAGTAGAATTAAGAACTAAGTTCATGCCTACCCAAATCCCCCATATGACCATGTACAAATAATTACTTTATGATGATTTTGAGTTCTCTTTTTCCATACCAATGCCAGTAACAATCATAATAAAAGCACATCTCATACATTGTTCCATCTCATAAAGCACATCTCATACCTTGTTCCATCTCATAAAGCACATCTCATGACTTGCATGATTATGCACCAAACCCTAGTTGGACATCTCATACCTTGTCTTAACCCTAATTAGACCATGCACAACTTGGTGACTCATGAAATCCTAGTTGGTGCGTGCAAGTATTGGTCATCATGTGTTTGTAGTTCACTCTCCTAACTTGCATTATTACTCACCAAACCCTACTTGGCCATCTCATACCTTGCGAGTTCCAATGCTAGTTCCAACTTTATAATTACTCTCATGCATATCACATAAAATTAAGATGCACTGTGATACTAAAATTTGGATCACTTTGATATGCACCATCAAAGAAACCCATGAATTTGATATGTAAGCTACCATGGGAAAATAGTTATATGTACATGTGTTTATTGTAATTTTTGAGACAATGTTTGAATAAGAGATTAATTCTTGAACAAAAGAATGGTTTTTTCCTCAAGTAGAATTAAGAACTAAGTCCATCCCTAGCCAAATCCCCCATATGAGAATGTACAAATAATTATTTTATGATGATTTTGAGTTTCCTTTTTCCATACCAATGCCACTAAAAATCACAATAAAATCACTTCTCATACATTGTTCCATCTCATAAAGCACATCTCATAACTTGCATGATTACACACCGAACCCTAGTTGGACATCTCATACCTTGTCTTGACCCTAATTGGAGCATGTGCAACTTGGTGACTCATGAAAGCCTAGTTGGTGCATGTGCAAGTATTGGTGACCATGTGCTTGTAGTTCAATCTCTTAAATTGCATGATTGCTCACCAAACCCTAGTTGGACATCTCATACCTTGTCTTGACCCTAGTTGGAGCATGCAACTTGGTGACTCATGAAACCCTTGTTGGTATGCATGCAAGTATTGGTGATCATTTGTTTGTATTTCCCTCTCCTAACTTGCATGATTGCTCACAAAACCCTAGTTGGACATCCCATACCTTGTCTTGACCCTAGTTGGAGCATGCAACTTGGTGACTCATGAAATCCTAGTTGGTGTGCATGCAAGTATTGGTGATCATGTGTTTGTAGTTCCCTCTCCTAACTTGCATGATTGCTCACCAAACCCTAGTTGGACATCTCATACCTTATCTTGACCCTAATTGGAGCATGTGCAACTTGGTGACTCATGAAAGTCTAGATGACCCGCATGCAAGTATTGGTGATCATGTGTTTGTAGTTCACTCTCCTAACTTGCATGATTGTTCACCAAACCCTAGTTGGACATCTCATACCTTCTCTTGACCCTAATTGGAGCATGTGCAACTTGGTGACTCATGAAACCCTAGTTGGTGCATGCGAGTATTGGTGATCATGTGTTTCTATTTCCCTCTCCTAACTTGCATGATTGCTCACCAAACCCTAGTTGGACTTCTCATACCTTGTCTTGAACCTAGTTGGAGCATGCAACTTGGTGACTCATGAAAGCTTAGTATTGGTGATCTAATGTGTTTCTAGTTCCATCTCATACCTTGTCTTGACCCTAATTGGTGCAAGCAAGTATGAAAACCTCTAGTTGGATTCTGATTTGTACATGGCAATGTAATTAAATGTATATTAAACTAAAAACATCAAGAAATGTAAATTTCAACAACTCGAGAGCTTGTTATATTCCGAACTATATTTCGTGGTGTCTAAAGACACCATTCTTGGCACCTACAATGTGGCATAAATGGTGTTTGTATCTTAGGCACATGAAAGGGTAGACATTAGTAACATCCTAAGAAAGAAAAGAGAACCCAATGAAAATGTGCAAACATGGTTTATAGATAACCCACCCGAGGTTGTACGATCATGTTTATAGTGTCCAGTATCCTTTGAATAATATTATGTCTATGAATGCTATCGGTCAATCATAGGTTTATTACATTGGTAATACAGTAAAACTAAATAATGGAAATTGTGCTTCAGAATTCACTTTTAAAAAGGTTAAATAATGCACCTGACAATGCACTCATACAAGTAGGCCATCCGGATCATATCTGGTGCCGATGGTGTCCATCAATCTTTCATGCTCTATATGAGGTAGAAAGTATCGTACACGTGACCTATTTTTGTGAGAAAGTGTGTAGAGCTTGATGTTGATACTAAACTACTAGGTTGGTGAAGTGGTATACAATAACTCCTGATCTATAATCATGATGTACATACCCACCCTTTTTTTTCTGTTGTGTTGCAAGTGTCAAGTACTCCCCTTTTATAACCATCAAGACGGTTGGGAATTCAATATTTTCATCATCTGTAATAGGTTCTAGAAGGGTTTGTTTCCCCTCCAAGCAATGCGCCAACCAATAGTCAAAACCACATTCATTATTTTTTGGGGCAACCACTGCATATATTTGACCTGTGAAAGGAAATAGGTCAAGTTAACAATACATTTTGTAAATAAGGTCTTGCATTTCTAATTTCTACATAAATTAAATTCTATAAAGGTCGAGTAAACAATACATAAATGCATTTTCTTATTTAGGTACTACTCATGTACCTGCTTGTATGAGATCCGATATGTGATCATAGTCTCTAGAAATATGTGTCTGGTCATCTTCCAAATGGTATATTTCATTACCCCCATTGAAATTGGTGCCAAGTGTCACTCGATTCCATGTATCAACAGTATAAGTATGCTCACAATCACCCCATTCACCAATGCTACAGGAACTGCAAAAGCAAGCCTTCAATCTTGTCCAAATTTGTAGGGCCAAGTTGTCCGAGCTTCTAATTGAATGAAACTGTCAAGTTCGATGCACTATGTTCACCCGAGGTGTTTGTGATCGGTCCACATTTGTAACCTCCTAGAATATTCTTCGCACTAAATGTTTCCTTGTTGCTTGTTCTCCCATGACAGATGCACACCATTGGACTATAGATGCAACGTCTCGAAGGCGAGCACCTGTAAACATCATCTCTTCCCTTTGAAGGGTAGTTTTAATGCATGCACCAGCACCATCGTGCTCTCCTTTTCCATGACCAGTTTCAAAGTAGTTCCATACATGTGGCACCTTGTATTTTATGTGCAACAAACACAACCGTTCAAATACACATGCATTCTTGAATTGTCTAGCACAACCATCTGACCAAATGAAATGATGATAAAATGGTATATCCATAGCTATCACATGATCATAGAATAATTTAAAGCAATGCTGCACATAATGGATGCCATGGGTCTGGTCGTCACTTATGTAGAAGTGACTTTCTTTCAGTATCACACATTTTTCTTCATTGCTATCTTTCCCATGTCGATACGTGATATGCACCATTATGCTCACTTGCTCTGAGTGATATTATTGACTTTGAATTTCATTTTGTGGTTGTAAGGTGTAATTTTCCGCAAAGTCAACCACTAATAGTATTGTTCCGAGAGGGAAGGTGTCCTGGCATATTCTAAATTGCTCATCTTGCCACCATGCCATATCGACATGTTGAATGTACTATTGGATCTTTCCACGAAACTCTGGAATAAAATCACATACTCGCACCTAGTACATGAATATTAATATGTCAATAAACCACATAAAAAAATGTGTACAAGAATATTAATTTTTCAATATTCAAGAATTTACCTATGAAGTCACCAAATTAATCTTCCTGCTTTCTTTCCCATCATTTAGCTGATATGTCTCATACTGATAGTTCTGCTTCTTGACAATTGCATTCTCGAATGCTTGATCTTCACTTTCATGGATGCAATCAGACCATATGGATAGCCCACCACAATTGTTGCAAGAACCATCTACACATTGTTTTAAGTAATGTGTCTGCCCATCTTGCCTCAGACACATGATGCTATGGATTAAATCTCTGGATGACATTGGTGGTACTGTACTTGAGCATTCCTGCACATGGTTAGGATGCAAAAAGCAACGTATATGTGCAAATGTATGGTAATATAGGTCAAACTTTATGTGGTATCTACAACAACAAGTGTTCTGGATGGTATTGATTCTAACATACCAAGGCTTGCATTTTTCAAAAGATCTTTTCCCAAGCCTTAGCTCTACGTGGGAAACTTTAAACATCTCAAACAATTGAGTTTGTGTCATGTCAAGATAATGCTTAACATGAGGTTTAGTGTGATGAGAACCCCTATAATGTTTTAACACATCCTTCATGTTAGAAGAAGGCCTAGTGTTATCACGCCAAAATGTTTGTGCTAGGACCTTCATTGCTTCGACTAACTTCATGTCTTTGTGGGGAAAGCTATCGCTAAATGCCCATAATGTTTCCATTTGTCCCTCTACATCAAGGTTGTCTCTTCTTACTGAATATTTTTTAAGTGTCTTTGGATGTAAAGGAACAATTTGTGATGTGCATTTAAGCAAATGACGTTGTCTTGTGGATCTACATACAATTGATTCAGCGAATACACAACGAGACACATTACAGTCTTTTGAACAATTCTTTTTATCAATCGATGTGAATGCAGCAGCAAGAGATTTAACAATGTGATTACTTGATTCCATATTCTTCATTGTTGTTATGCCTAAATTTCTTCTAATAGTTGCCATATTTCTAGATTTAAGCAAAGCTAAAAACAGTTGGCACTTACCAGCTTCGGATTTGTTATCAAAATATTGTTTCATTATTTGAGAAGAATGATGAAGGATAGTGCGTTTAGCCACCTTACCTTCCATGGAAGTTAATCCGCCCTCGTCCACTTGTATTTGTTTAGGAGTTCTCTTTAGTTTTGATGCAAAATTTCTTGCTGTTTGAAATGCTGGAGTGACGTTTACATTTATTACCGGCTCACAACTTCGATTAGGAGATTGAACCATCGAACATGGTTGTTGCCGAGTCACATTTACATCGAGAGTAACATAATTATTGAACTCTTCACAAGATCGTCCGTCTACTAATGGATGAATAATATCACTTCCGTATAACCAGCTTCTTTTAATGTTGCATTATCTTCCTTAGCCTCTACGTTAGTTATCTGTTGAGGGGGGAGGGGAACTATTTGCTCATGTAAGGAATGCCGACAATTTCTTGAATCTTCCTTTTTTTTTGTTTTTGTTTTCTACTTCTTCCGGTGTAAGCACCTTCCTTTCTGACTTTCGTCCTCTATTACATACATTCCCCATTGAAATCCACCCAAACTTGTACAAAACTATGGAAATATCTAAGTAATGATAAAAAATTGCATGTCGAATAGTTCTCTGTGTGCAGGTTCAGACAAATTATGTCTTTTCATACGTTAAAGGTGGCCAACATGAT